>SJYT01026439.1:325147-380373 GCA_006410635.1 Cephalophus harveyi | reverse complement strand
TAGCTACTAAAAGAAGAGAATTATATTTCCCACAAACAGTAAAAAGACAAAAACTATCAGATGAGATAAAAAACAAAAGAAAAAAATGCAGCTAAATGCAGTTCATCAGAGACATTTCCAAAAGGTAAGGATACAAAAAGGTAGAAAGTAGAAAAGATGGAAAAATACATATACCAGGTAAATCCTAAAAAAAAGAAACCTCCCATGGCTATATTAATATTTCTTATTGAGATGAAGAACATTACTAGAAATAATGAGAGTGATTAGATAATAAAAATTTTTCATTTTTCAGGAAGATTAAACTATTTTATCTAATAATATAGCCACAGGTTTTCAACTACAATGAAATATAGACAAGCTTATTATAGTTCAGTTCAGTTGCTCAGTTGTGTCCGACTCTTTGTGATCCCATGGACTGCAGAATGCCAGGCCTCCCTGTCCATCACCAACTCCTAGAGTTTACCCAAACTCATGTCCAGTTGGGTCAGTGATGCCATACAACTATCTCATCCTCTGTTGTCCCCTTCTCCTCCTGCCTTCAATCTTTCCCAGCATCAGGGTCTTTTCTAAGGAGTTAGATCTTTACATCAGATGGCCAAAGTATTAGAGCTTCAGCTTCAGTACCAGTCTTTCCAATGAACGTTCAGGACTGATTTCCTTCAGGATTGACTGGTTTGATCTCCTTGCAGTCCAAGGACTCTCAAGAGTCTTCTCCAACATTACAGTTGAAAAGCATCAATTCTCCCTGCTTAGCTTTCTTTATAGTCCAACTCTCACATCCATACATGACGACTGGAAAAACTGTAGCCTTGACTAGATGGATCTTTGTTGATAAATTAATGTCTCTGTTTTTTAATATTCTAGCATATTAAAAATCCCATGGACAGAGGAGCCTGACAGGCTACAGTCCATGGAGTCGCAAGAGCCTAGGTTGGTCATAAGTTTTCTTCCAAGGAGAAAGCGTCTTTTAATTTCAAGGCTGCAGTCACCATGAAGTCACCATGCAATCATCTGCAGTGATTTTGGAGCCCCCCCATAATAAAGTCTGTCACTGTTTCCCCATCTACTTGCCATGAAGTGATGGGACCAGATGCCAAGATCTTAGTTTTCTGAATGTTGAACTTTAAGCTAACTTTTTCACTCTCCTCTTTCACTTTCATCAAGAGGCTCTTTAGTTCTTCTTTGCTTTCTGCCATAAGGGTGGTGTCATCTGTGTATCTGAGGTTATAGATATTTCTCCTGGCAATCATGATTCCAGCTTGTGTTTTATCCAGCCCAGCGTTTCTCATGATGTACTCTGCATATAAGTTAAATAAGCAGAGTGACAAAATACAGCCTTGATATACACCTTTTCCTATTTGGAACCAGTCTGTTTTTCCATGTCCAGTTATTATAGTAGCGGAGGATTTTAATGCAGATTTTTTTAGGAAAATGGCTGTGGCTATAGATTTTAATATGAAAATTAACAAATCTGATCTACCAGACATATAAAGAACACATTACCAAACAAATGCAAATGTAGACATACTGTTTTCTAGCACATACAGGACATTTATGAGACCATAAGAAAATTTTCAATAAACTTCAAAGGACTGAATTCATATGGTATGTAACCTAAACTTTGCCATTTTCTAGTTTTATGACATTGTTGAAGTTCTTTAGCCTTTCTGAGCTTCAATCTCTTAACTTCAAAATGGGGCAACAATGGTATACACACAATGAGAATCTTACAAACATATCTTACAAACCTCTTACAAATGAGAGGTTGTTTGGATTTTAAAATAATGAATTTAAACAAGGAAAGGCATGATTAGATATGTTTTATAAAGACCATTTTGGCAGCAAGACCGAGAATGGCTTTAGAGAAAGGGGCAACTAGAAGGAGATGTGTTAGGAAGAAATCATAATACATCATGTAAAATGCAGGGCTGGATAAAGCACAAACTGGAATCAAGATTGATGGGAGAAATATCAATAACCTCAGATACACAGATGACACTATCCTTATGGCAGAAAGTGAGAAACAACTAAAGAGACTCTTGATGAAAGTGAAAAAGGAGAGTGAAAAAGTTTGCTTAAAACTCAACATTTAAAAAGTGAAGATCATGGCATCTGGTCCAATCACTTCATGGCAAATAGATGGGGAAACAGTGAGAGACTTTATTTTGGGGGGCTCCAAAATCACCTCAGGTGGTGACTGCAGCCATGAAATTAAAAGATGTTTGTTCCTTGGAAGAAAAGCTATGCCCAATCTAGACAGCATATTAGAAAACAGAGACGTTACTTTACCAACAAAGGCCCATCTAGTCAAAGCTATGGTTTTTCCAGGAGTCATGTGAGAGATGGACTATAAAGAAAGCTGAGTGCTGAAGAATTGATGCTTTTGAACTATGGTGTTGGAGAAGACTCTTGAGAGTCCCATGGACAACAAGATCCAACCAGTCCATTCTGAAGGAGATCAGTCCTGAACGTTCACTGGAAGGACTGATGCTAAAGTTGAAACTCCAATACTCTGGCCACCTGATGCAAAGAACCAAATTACTGGAAAAGACTCTGATATTCGGATAGATTGAAGGCGGGAAGATAAGGGGATGACAGAGGATGAGATGGTTGGATGGCATCACCGACTTAATGGACATGAGTTTCATAGGCTCCAGGAGTTAGGATGAACAGGCAAGCCTGGCGTGCTGCAGTCCATAGGGGCGCAAAGAGACACAACTGAGCGACTGAACTGAACTGATAATACATCAGATGAGAAATAATGTGGACTTGAAGAGCACATCAAAGGACATCTCTTCACAAATATCTATCTTCCTGTTTATAATTTCAGTCGCAAAGAGAATTAACAGAAACTAGGTCTACTAAATGTATAGCTATTACTTTAAAATTCTTTGGTGAATAACAGAATGTTAAAGCACATAATTTTTCATTCATTAAAAAGAGAGAATATAAGGGGCAATCTTCAAGGCAAATGTCTTTGTGACATAAAAAAATGCAACTGAGTTATGGCATCCTTTATATATATATGTATATACATATATATATACACACACACATATATTATATATTACATAGATACAGCTACAGATTTATTTTTTAATTAAGTCTATTTTCAAAGTATTCTCTTTTTTTATTCTTTAATATTGTCTAAAGTTCAATAATTCTCACTGTTAGGTACTTATTCACAGCCAATCCCCTAAAGCAAAGACACTGCATGTTCCTGTTACCTGCTATTAACAGATACTTAAACTACTTGCATATTAGTGTATTCATTAAATAGTCTTATAAAACTCAAAGTAAAATATTTCTACACATAGATTTTTGAGGGAATTTGTAAATACAAATGAAGCAAGTACTAAACTCTATTTTCTTTATAATTTTTATTTACATGAAATTTGGCTAACATGAAAATATATGTAATTTAAATTTAAACAATGAAACTAAAACTAATCTGAATAATATATTTGTGTAGCATAAACATTATATATGAACAAGGTCGCTCCCTAATTTAGCTTTGCTTTTGTTTTCTATCATGGATTCAAAGGCCGTAAGTGGTAGGAAGCATGATTTAAATTTGGGAGGAATAACACTCGGCTGGTGTAAATCATGCTTTCCAAGTGGTGCAGTGGTAAAGAATCTACCTGCCAATGTAAGAGACACAAGAGACGTGGGTTCTATCCCTGGGTTGGGAAGATCCCCCAGAGCAGGAAATAGCAACCCACTCCAGTATTCTTGCCTGGAAAATTCCATGGACAGAGGAGCCTGGTAGGCTACATTCCAGAAGATCACAAAGAGTCAGACACAACTGAGCGTGCGCACACACACACACACACACACACACACACACACACACACACATGGTGTAAATGACAGTGTTAATAAGGATGGCTATTGCAGAGAATGCCACAGTGGCATATCTTTGCCAAAAGACTTCTCATTTCTCATAGTACCAAATTAATTTTCATTTTCATGTCCTATAAAAGAGTATCATAATTAAAGTGAAAGGAAATGAAGTTCATTCATAGTGAAAGGATGTGCTAAAATAAAATGTCAGAATTGATCAATGGAACAGGCAAAGAGATAGATGTGACTCCAAGGGGTCTTACACATTGTCTGTACCAATCATTTTGGAACTCTTCTAAACAATATATCAAATTAAAGTCAATCCAAGAGAGAAATTTGTAATTTAGATAATTTATACTTTGGCATAGACAATGCTACATATTTCTGATGCTGCTATCTGGAAAGAAGAGCAGAGAAGAAGAGAAAAGGAGATCAAGGTCACGCTTATTTGCAACTTCTCTCATCTCCTGCTGCTGCTGCTGCTGCTGTGTCGCTTCAGTCGTGTCCGACTCTGTGCGACCCCATAGACGACAGCCCTCCAGGATCCCCCGTCCCTGGGATTCTCCAGGCAAGAACACTGGAGTGGGTTGCCATTTCCTTCTCCTGCTAGAAAGCATCAAACTGTGTCTCAAATCTGACAACACATCATCCCTTTCATCTTTCATCTGGATTAGTGCAGCTTCTCAACTGGTCTTCCAGAGTTCCACTCTGGTCCATTTTCAATCTACCATAGAGCACAAAAAGTGATCTTACAAAGCAAATCAAATAAAATTCACTGTTTAAAACTCTGTAAGTTTCCCAAGGCACACAGAATAAAATCCACACTCCCTTACTTTGAGCTCTAAAGTCTGCATGATCTGGCCTGTCTGTGTGTGTTATTTCCTGTATATGTTGCTACCCAACCACACTGAGTTTCTTCCCACCTTAGAACTTTTGCATATACCATTCTGTCTTCAGGGAATACCTCATTCTTAAAGGCCTACTCCTTATGCTTACATGAAGCTTAAATATTACCTGCCTCGAGTCTTTCCTAACCACCCATCTCAACTCCCTGTTTTGTTTCCTTCTTAGCATACATCATAGCGTACAATCATTTTTTATATTTATTGATTTTTTTATAAAGTTTTTCACCTAACATGTAAGCTCTGTAGTGACAGAGTGGTGAACGTCTTTTCCACTGGCACCTTTTTATATATAATTTCTTATTACAGAAACATAAGGTAGATTATTTTATATGCACATTATTGTTTTTTTACTCTGAAATAATAAGACTGTTTTAAAAAGTGTGTTCCATACTAATGCATGGTGTTTGGTGAAAACATGATCCTAGGTCAAAGAATTCTTTGCAAGTCCTACAAACTATATGTTCTTCCTGAGGGTCCCTGATGCATATTAAGATACTGAAAGCTTCCGTAAGTAAAGAAATTGTTTTACTTTTATTCAATCCATTGATTACTGTATTTGTAGACTCTGGAAACTCCTTAATTTCCTTACTAAGTAGCATTTATTAACCTTTTGAGATATTAAGTATTCAACATAAGAAACTCTGAGAAATGATACTATAGAGTTCCAGGGAAGAACAGCTTGTCCACTGTCTTTTGTATTTACTTACCTAAATGAATTCAAGGATTTCATCACAGCACCAAACAGTTCTCCCCCAAACCCTTCTATTCTAAAAATGTTTTTAAAAATGTTCCCCAAAATGTCTTAAGATGTCCTAAAAATGCCTTTTAAAGGTCTAAAAACTGTCAAGAAGTGGAAGAAACATATTATCACTAAAGCTGTGCTTAGTCGCTCAGTTGTGTCCAACTCTTGGCAACCCCATGGACTGGAGCCCGCCAGGTTCCTCTTCTGTCCATGGAATTCTCCAGGTAAGAATACTGGAGTGGGCTGCCATTCCTTCTCCATCATTAATGCCATGAACTAATAATAAATCATTAAAAATTTACACATACCTAAAATTCAGGTCTAAATTCAGATTTTCTATTTTGTGTGTTTTATTTTTGAAACATGGTTCTTTAACCATATCTATGCTAATTTTATTGGAGAAGGCAATGGCACTCCACTCCAGTACTCTTGCCTGGAAAATCCCATGGACAGAGGAGCCTGGTGGGCTACAGTCCATGGGGTCACAAGAGTCGGACATGACTGAGCGACTTCACTTTTACTTTTCACTCTCATGCATTGGAGAAGGAAATGGCAACCCACTCCAGTGTTCTTGCCTTGAGAATCCAAGGGACAGGGGAGCCTGGTGGGCTGCTGTCTATGGGGTCGCACAGAGTTGGACACGACTAAAGTGACTTAGCAGCAGTATGCTAATTTTATAGTTATTTATAGCAGTATGCTAATTTTATAGTTATTTTATATTATTTATATCTACCTGGTAGCTCAGACAGTAAAGCATCTGCCTACAATGCGGGATTATTACTTTGCAGTTTTTTTTTTTTTTTTTTGCTTGTGATCTAATAAGGCAACCAGAAGTTTTCTCAGTTAATTCCTACAAGGCTGCTTAGAATTTGCTGCTAATGTTAATATCTGCATATGATTTTTATAGGCCACACATATTCTTTGGAGTAATGTACATATTACTTGAATGTTCACTGACAATAAAACACTTTTGTTTAGCCAGTTTACCAGAAGTTTCACTAATAGTCATAAATACTTGGAACACATGGCTTTTTATAGCAGAATATGTTGTTGTTTAGTCACTAAGTTGTGTCCGATTCTTTTGCGACTCCATGGACTTGTAGCCCACCAGGGTCCTCTGGCCATGGCATTTCCCAGGCAAGAATACTAGAGTTGCCATTTTCTTCTCCAGGGGATCTTCCCAACCCAGGGATTGAAACCCGCATGTCCTGTACTGGCAAGTAGATTCTTTACCTCTGAACCACCAGGAAAGTTCACAGCATACTATGGTGAAGATAAATTTTAAAGATAAAGTAATAAAGCTACTACTTTATTTTTACTCTTTTTTTTCTTTATTTTTCTCTATCTTTGAACTATTTTGGTTCAAAAATCAAAAAATTTAAACCTTGACATCCAACAATACTGAGTTTCTATTGCTCCCGTTATCTTGTGATTATTTCTTTGGCACAAAATACTTACTTGAGCAGAAAAATATTTCTAAGTTTCTTTTTTGTACTTAGGAACTTTCGTAGATATACTTGCCTCTGGTTAAGGAAAAGCATGTCTGTTCATCTACTAACAGATGGTGTAAACAGTCATGGTTATTTCCTTTTTGTCATATTTTATTCTTTATTCAATAGAGTATTTAAAGTACTGTTTGTATCTACCTGGTAGCTCAGACAGTAAAGCATCTGCCTACAATGCGGGAGACCCGGATTCAATCCCTGGGTCAGGAAGATCCCCTGGAGAAGGAAATGGCAGCCCACTCCAGTACTCTTGCCTGGAAAATCCCACGGACGGAGGAGCCTGGTAGGCTACAGTCCAGGGAGTCGCAAAGAGTCGGACATGACTGAGCGACTTCACTTTCACTTTTCATGATAAAAAGAGAAAAAGACAAAGTTAAACATCTTTTCCATTTTAGAAAAGAGATTTAAGAAGAGGTAAAGTTAGATATTAATCACATTATTAAAATGTATAAATGACATTATTTTATAAAATTAAGCCAACTTTACAATATCTATACATTGGTTTCTTTCAGAGTTAATTTAAAAGAAACTTTTGTAATCCACTCTATTGAAAACTGCTTTTCTAGCTATGTATAAGATCATGGCATCCAGTCCCATCACTTCATGCCAAATAGATGGGGAAAGAGTGGAAACAGTGGCTGACTTTATTTTTCTGGGCTCCAAAATCACTGCAGATGGTGATTGCAGCCATGAAATTAAAAGATGCTTACTCCTTGGAAGGAAAGTTATGACCAACCTAGATAGCATATTCAAAAGCAGAGACATTACTTTGCCAACAAAGGTCCGTCTAGTCAAGGCTATGGTTCTTCCAGTGGTAATGTATGGATGTGAGAGTTGGACTATAAAGAAAGAAGAGCACAGAAGAATTGCTGCTTTTGAACTGTGGTGTTGGAGAAGACTTTTGAGAGTCCCTTGGACTGCAAGGAGATCCAACCAGTCCATCCTAAAGAGATTAGTTCTGGGTATTCATTGGAAGGACTAATGTTGAAGCTGAAACTCCAATACTTTGGCCACCTGATGTGAAGAACTGACTCATTTGAAAAGACCCTGATGCTGGGAAAGATTGAGGGTTGGAGGAGAAGGGGATGACAGAGGATGAGATGGTTGGATAGCATCACCAACTTGATGGACGTGGGTTTGGGTGGACTCTGAGAGTTGGTGATGGACACGGAGGCCTGGTGTGCCGCGGTTCTTGGGGTCGCAAAGAGTCAGATATGACTGAGCAACTGAACTAAACTGAACTAATTCTTGTATATTCTAATCTTTTTCTGGGGTTATCTAATGTAAAATCACATTCATTCTCTCATTTATTAATTCAACAGATATTTCATGTATGTCTAACACTCAAAGTACAAGTATCTTACTAAATGGCATGTATCTTATTAAATGGAATACAGAAGTCACTGGGGTCCTATCTCAGTGTTCAAGCAGTTTAAAAATTGAGTATACAGATAATTCCCATACATCAATAATAGATAATTATCCCATAGATAATTCCCATAGATAAATACCAGGTAAATAGATTAAAAATTAAAGGATAATTATCACTTAATAGCCTACAAGCTCAAAGAGGAAAGGTTATACTCATAATTTCCAAGAGGTGATTTTTGAAGGCTAAGATTATAAAAGAAGTAGGAAATAATTTCCAAGTAGAGAGAACAATTTAGGAAAAAATATATATAAAGGTGGAGGGATGAGAAATATTTGTGGAATTTCAGTAAATCTAACTTGAGAACAGTAACTGTAAGTAAAGTATAGCATTGTATTAGGAGATAAGATTGTGAAAGTCTGGTCATTGAAAAAGGACATTATTCTCTCTGGGAGGGGAGGAAAGAAGCTACAGTGATGCATTAAGATGAATATGACTAGTGACAAAGAATAAGGTGTGGAGAACATCTACTGGGTCAATGATTAGAGACAAGTCTCCGAAGTGGTGGCCTGGGAATGTAACCACTGAAAGAATGGCTTAGTCAGCTGACAAAAATGGAGATCCATATCCTCATTTACATTTAAATTATAATTGTTAAATAAAATTACATTGAGCAAGAAATAGGTCAATAATAAGGTTCAATATTATTTCTGTTGTTTATGACAATTGGAAATAATTCTACTCGAGTTAATATACTGAATTTTAAAAGATCACTTTATCCTGTCACTAAATCTACAATAAAGACTTAAGTTCCTCTATTTTCCTGTGAACTAAGAAAAATCCAAAATATATTTTTGTCAGTTAGTCTACAAAATAAATAAAAGACACACATTTGATGAGATTTTGATTTATGAAAAAATAACTTCATTAATATGCAATTGATCAAACAACTAAACCAAAAAAAAGAGGAGGGTGGCGAGGGGAAGGAAAGAAAGAATCGCCTGTCCATTCAGTTCAGTGGGATGCTAACTGGCCTGTAAAAATTAGAATAAAGAAAGAGTCCTACTGCATTTAACTTGCAGAACTAGAAATTACTATTATCTACAGAAAGAAATTAAATCACTTAATTAATTATGGAAATATGGTATAATTCAAAATGTCATTTATATGAAATAAAATAATACCAGTTCATTACCATAAGGCAAACAGTGGGGAACTGAAATGTGTAT
This sequence comes from Cephalophus harveyi, assembly GCA_006410635.1. Taxonomy (NCBI): domain Eukaryota; kingdom Metazoa; phylum Chordata; class Mammalia; order Artiodactyla; family Bovidae; genus Cephalophus; species Cephalophus harveyi. Next base: position 370,780 of record SJYT01026439.1, on the reverse strand, counting down.
TTAAAGATTTATTTCAAATTAGCTTAAGTATGTGGGTAATGAATAACATGAAACACTGAATTCTTCAGCAGAAAAACATCTAGTCGATCTCAATTATTCTGGGGGATACTTACTAGAATTAGTAATAATTGTAAACAGAAAGTGCTCTCTGCAAGTGTTTTCCAAAATTCCATGAGACACTCCAGTAAAAGGTGTTTTAAATTCAAACGCACTTGCAAAATGTTGATTTAATAAGGCTAACATGCAAAGAAAGGTTCACTGTGAACCTCACGGAAGGGCTATAGCCTGTGGTTTTCCCAAAGCAGATGGCTAGGGAATATGTTATTTGCCAGACATTTTTTATTATTTCAAGTAGTAAACTCTGAGATGCTCCTCTGTGAGAAATGATGTGATTCACTTTTCCCTACAAACTTTGATAGTTTTACTTCACTTTTCTTTCTATCTTATTCACAGAATGTCCTCTAGGCCCATATCTTGCCTCACACCTCAAATATATAACACACACACAGACACAGACACACACACACACTATGAAAGTTGCTCAGTCGTGTTTGACTCTTTACGACCCCATGGACCATACAGTCCATGGAATTCTCCAGGCCAGAATACTGGAGTGGGTAGCCTATCCCTTCTCCAGGGATCGTCTTGACCCAGGAATCGAACTGGTGTCTCCTGCATTGCGGGCAGATTCTTTTCCAGCTGAGCTACCGTGGAAGTCATATATATATATATATACACACACACACATATATATAGTTACATTTACGTAAATACAAAACTTTAAATATGTATATATCTTTCATATCCATCTACCTATAAAAATTTATACTCCCTGAGCAAAACCGAAGGATAGAGTTGTGTTCTCCTTCCCTTTAACCCAAATCAAAAATCTTAACACAAAATGCCTCCAAATCAGCTGTCATACAAAAGAACCTAATAAATTAAAATGTTTTGGCATATAAAGCTGATAATAATCAGGTATACAGTAATTTTAAAAGAACAGGGCCATTTAACCTTAATCTAAAGAAATAAATCATAAACAGTATTGCGGCAAAAGGGGAGATGAAGTTTGAAGGTGGATAAAATCAGAGGGAAGATGTTTCTATTCTGCTCAAACCCACTCCAGTACTCTTGCCTGGAGAATCCCATGGAGGGAGGAGCCTGGTAGGCTACAGTCCATGGGGTCGCAAAGAGTCAGACATGACTGAGCGACTTTACTTACTTACTAATAAGTATTTTATATCAGCATCTATCTACCTTGCTTACATGTAGTTCCAGTAATAAATTTTCATCCAAGGGAAGCACTGCAATTATATTTTGAGAAAAGTATTTAAATTTTTCATTGTTCTTCTCCCACCCCTCCCAACAAAAAAGCAAAAAAAAAAAAAAAAGAAACAGAAAATAGAGAAAGAGAGAGAGAAAGAAAACTCAGGCAATTTTATAGGAAAATGACAAATCTTTTTTAAATACACATTTTATCAATTTTATAATTGCATAATCTTAGTGTGAATTGTGACACAGAACTATATAATTTATGAGCTGAAACTCTTACTAATGACCTGGTCCAATATTCTCATTTATGTGTGATATTTTAGAGAGGGAGAAATGATAAATGAACTCAAAGTCACACAAACCTGTGGTCTAACCAGAGCTTAAAACCCACGTCTTCCAATTCTTTGTACCTTAGGCTTTGCAATTCACCAGAGTGCCTCCTATATTTTATTTTGTTTTTGAAAATCTTCACACGTTGCAGAAAAATAAGACACACTAATACATTTTGTGTTTGTGTTCCACGAACCTGTTTAAATATTAAAAGTTACCAGCAATGTTTAGTTTATTTTCTATCTGAATTTATTCATATTTATCTGCTGATTTTGAAGTCTTGACAACACTTGCAAAATGTGCCAAAGCTGAATGATTGCACAACACAAAAAAGTAGTGACTGTGTACTTTTCCCCTTTAAAAGTGACTCTGTTATTGTGCGTAAGGAAAAGCACATCTTTACCTTCCAGTATTCATGTGGGGTGGCAATTTTGCAGCATTTTATAAATTTCTGAATAGTGGATACTGACAAAAGGATAAAAATTCAATTTTTTAGAGAACAGAAAATTGTGAAAAATTTAAGACTTCTTTATACTAATTTAGAAAATTCCGGAGCCCTCTAAATTACTATATGAGCTCTTAAGAAGTCATGAATAATGAAAGATTTCCTTTTCACGTTGTGCAGATAACAACATGAAAAAGATTCTTTCCAACTAGTTTTTGGTCATGAAATGACCAGCTTGAGCCTTAATAATGTGCTTTCTAAGTTTTCAAGTAATGAAGATTTGTTTTTAGCAGAGAATCCTTATAAGACACATGGTACAGGATATACAGAGTACTTAGAATGTAGCAAAATCATCATAAATATTTATAAATGAATGAGATAGACATTTAAATTTTGATTTTGTTAAACAAAATCAATAAAAGTATCGACTTTATATACCATTCTACATAACGTATACATGCTGCTGCTACTAAGTCGCTTCAGTCGTGTCCGACTCTGTGCGACCCCATAGACAGTAGCCCACCAGGCTCCCCCGTCCCTGGGATTCTCCAGGCAAGAACACTGGAGTGGGTTGCCATTTCCTTCTCCAATGCATGAAAGTGAGAAGTGAAAGTGAAGTCGCTCAGTCGTGTCCGACTCAGCGACCCCATGGACTGCAACCCACCAGGCTCCTCCGTCCATGGGATTTTCCAGGCAAGAGTACTGGAGTGGGGTGCCATTGCCTTCTCCGTATACATAATCCCATTTTTATAATTTCTTCGTTGTTAAAACCAAATGTAGTCAAGACTATTTCAATTCTCTGTTGTGGATTAAGTAAATTTAATGTATTATGTGAGGGAGATGTCTGGTTGCATTTCCAATTTGTAAAGAGGTTGGAAGTCATCATTCCTATCCTTACAAATAAAGTTGAAGAAACTGAAAATCAGTCACTTTACTTGGACCAACCAGATAATCGAGTTTGCAGAGTAAACCATCACCCTCAAATCTGGAGAGAGAGGTTAATCCAGAATATCACAGCTGAGATGTGCTTCTCTGGAGTTGAGGATCCTGGAACCATGAATTGTTAAATGGGAATTTTAGTGAATTGCTGGAAGCTGAATGTAGACTCCCTTGAGAGCAAGGCACTGGGGGTGGGGCCGGGGGCTGAATTTTGGGGAATCCCTACCCTTTCCTGGATTTTGCCTCCAGGAATTCCACCAGTTTCCCCTGGTGAAGATCCAAGAAGGATCCTCTCCTGATTCTAGCACTGGTTAGGCAATAGGTCATCTTTGTGAATATGCTGATAGAGACTCTCCATAACAAAGGCCTGCCCTCCAGGGTAAAATACTTGATCTGCACTTCTCACATGCTTGCTCAGTGGTAAAATCAAGTCTTGTCTGACTGTTTCGTGAATCCATGGGCTATAGCCTGCCAGGCTCCTCTGTCCCTGGAATTTCCCAGGCAAGAATACTGGAGTGGGTTGCCATTTCATTCTCCAGGGGATCTTCCCCACCCTGGGATAGAACATATCAGCAGGCAGATTCTTTACCACTGAGCCACCTAAGAAGCCCTCTTCCCACATGGGGTAAGGATTTTCTCCTGTTCCAGACCCCTCTCTCTTTATTATGTCACTTAAGGAGTGGGGGTGGGAGGGAGCTATAACACTACAGAAACACTCGGGAAACTCACAGCCCAAGACACAAGTCTGCTAAAAGACTGATATTAAATTATATAAAGATAGGATGCTTTTCTCCTACACCATTTCATCACATCAACAGGGTTTCAGTAAAATACCAGTAGATGAGAGTTGAAAGAGCTGGAAGATGTAGACTCTCTTTGAGGAGAAGTACTCAGTTCAGTTCAGTTCAGTTGCTCAGTCGTGTCCGACTCTTTGCAACCCCATGAATTGCAGCACGCGAGGCCTCAATGCAAAGAAATAGAGGAAAACAACAGAATGGGAAGACTAGAGATCTCTTCAAGAAAATTAGAGATACCAAGGGAACATTTCATGCAAAGATGGGCTCAGTAAAGGACAGAAATGGTATGGACCTAACAGAAGCAGAAGATATTAAGAAGAGGTGCCAAGAATACACGGAAGAACTGTACAAAAAAGATCTTCACGACCCAGATAATCACGATGGTATGATCACTCACCTAGAGCAAGACATCCTGGAATGTGAAGTCAAGTGGGCCTTAGAAAGCATCACTACGAACAAAGCTAGTGGAGGTGATGGAATTACAGTTGAGTTCTTTCAAATCCTGAAAGATGATGCTGTGAAAGTGCTGCACTCAATATGCCAGCAAATTTGGAAAACTCAGCAGTGGCCACAGGGTTGGAAAAGGTCAGTTTTCATTCCAATCCCAAAGTAAGGCCATGCCAAAGAATGCTCAAACTACTGCACAATTGCACTCATCTCACATGCTAGTAAAGTAATGCTCAAAATCCTCCAAGCCAGGCTTCAGCAATACGTGAACCGTGAACTTCCAGATGTTCAAGCTGGTTTTAGAAAAGGCAGAGGAAGCAGAGATCAAATTGCCAATATCTGCTGGATCATGGAAAAAGCAAGAGAGTTCCAGAAAAACATCTACTTCTGCTTTATTGACTATGCCAAAGCCTTTGACTGTGTGGATCACAATAAACTGTGGAAAATTCTGAAAGAGATGGGAACACCAGACCACCTAATCTGCCACTTGAGAAACCTATATGCAGGTCAGGAAGCAACAGTTAGAACTGGACATGGAACAACAGACTGGTTCCAAATAGGAAAAGGAGTACATCAGGGCTGTATATTGTCACCCTGCTTATTTAACTTCTGTGAAGAGTACATCATGAGAAACGCTGGACTGGAAGAAGCACAAGCTGGAATCAAGATTGCTGGGAGAAATATCAATCACCTCAGATATGCAGATGACACCACCCTTATGGCAGAAAGTGAAGAGGAACTACAAAGCCTCTTGATGAAAGTGAAAGAGGAGAGCGAAAAAGTTGGCTTAAAGCTCAACATTCAGAAAACGAAGATTATGGCATCCGGTCCCATCACTTCATGGGAAATAGATGGGGAAACAGTGTCAGACTTTATTTTTCTGGGCTCCAAAATCACTGCAGATGGTGATTGCACCCATGAAATTAAAAGACGCTTACTCCTTGGAAGGAAAGCTATGATCAACCTAGATAGCATATTGAAAAGCAGAGACATTACTTTGCCAAAAAAGGTCCGCCTAGTTAAGGCTATGGTTTTTCCTGTGGTCATGTATGGATGTGAGAGTTGAACTGTGATGAAAGCTGAGTACCGAAGAATTGAAGCTTTTGAACTGTGGTGTTGGAGAAGACTCTTGAGAGTCCCTTGGACTGCAAGGAGATCCAACCAGTCCATTCTGAAGATCAACCCTGGGATTTCTTTGGAAGGAATGATGCTGAAGCTGAAATTCCAGTACTTTGGCCACCTCATGGGAAGAGCTGACTCATTGGAAAAGACTCTGATGTTGGGAAGGATTCGGGGCAGGAGAAGGGGACGACCGAGGATGAGATGGCTGGATGGCATCACCAACTCGGTGGACATGAGTTTGAGTGAACTCTGGGAGATGGTGATTGACTGGGAGGCCTGGCGTGCTGTGGCTCATGGGGTTGCAAAGTCGGTCACAACTGAGCGACTGAACTGAGGCCTGTCTGTCCAACACTGGATACAGCACAACTTCTAGCACAGTAATATTAATCCTCACATTAGAGTCCTCTTCAGCCTCTTTCACTCAATAAGATGTCTAATTTTCAACAAAAAGTTACATGACATGATAGACAGCAAGAAAAAAATGGTATTAAGAGTAAAAGCAAGCATCAGAACATGACTGAAAGATGAAACAGACATTGGAATCATCACATAGAGAATTTAAAATAATTACAATGAATATGCTAAGGGTTCTAATGGAAAAAGTAGACAATTGCAAGAAAAGCAGTACCTAAAGGGAAAGTTATAGCCTTGAATTCATATATTTGAAAAGAACGTTATAGTAAGCAGAAGAAAAGACATAGTAAATATCTGGACAGAAAACAATGAAATTGAAAACAAAATAACAACAGAGAAAATCAATTAAACCAAAGGTTGTTTCATGAAAACATGATAAAAATTATTGCATTAGACAATGTATATGGAAGTACTTTGTAAACTGTAAATATTTAATATAAGACTGAATTTATTCATTCATTTAAAATATGTTCAAATAAGAAAATTTGAAGGAAAGACTGAACATAGTACAGAAGGTAAAAACACTGATAGTAGCCCACAGTTTTTTGAGTATTTTATGGGTAAGTATATATCATAAGGATTTTATGATTAGACATTTGTTACTTGCCTATACTCTCAACCTGAATCATCTATACAGTTAGCAAAGAAAACTACAATTTGCACTATAAAATAGTATAAACTGCCAGGCTGAAATAATCAAATATCAACATTAGTAAAACTTGATTCAGCTTTATTTGTCAACGCTTTGGATAAATATCTGCAAATAAGGTCTTAGAGAGCTGTGCTATCCTCTCCCTCCTGCCCCAGGGTCTTGAGTTGTACACTGTTTGAAAACAAATTTCCTTGTCAGATGGATAGGCTTCTGCCAATAATTTTGCCCCAGAGATTTTTCTTTCTTTCTCATTTTGTCCCTGAACCCATATGAATGGGCAGAAAAACAAGTCCACTGACAGATATAATATGTATATCTTTCATTTCCAATCTCCTATCTAAGAATATATTGACTAGAACTGTTTATGCATATATACATATATTATATATTGCTACACACAATGCATATATATACATATATATACATACATACATATGTTCATATGCATATATATATATGTGGGCTTCTCTGGTGAGTCAGACAGTAAAGAACCACCCTGCAATGCAGGAGATGAATGAATGTGTATGTATGTACATGCGTACGAACACACACACACCCTTCTCTCGTTGCCTCTGTCACTCTGAAGAACGTTGACTGACACAAAATTCTCCATTGGTTCACTTCTGCCTTAAGTGTTCCAGTGATACTGATGCAAGGCTTAGGTAGGTCTTTGGCATGTAGGACCAAGAATATGGTTCATGTCACTGGAATAATGATGTTCAATAATTTTCTAAAATTTTCATCTGAACTAAGAAGTAATGGGAAAATACATTTTCACATTATAAAAGTGCCAAACAATGGATTCTGTTCTTAATTCCATTTTTACAACCAAGTAAGAAATTTTTAAAGGAAACTTTTTATAAGGTTTCAAGATATACACTATATATTACTGTGTATTTGCACTCTAGCTAAGAACAAAAAAAAGTTCATCAAAATCTTATTCTGTTTCATGATCTACATCAATAAATTTTTACAGTATGTTGAGTGTTAAGTCACTACACTACATGGCAACAAATTTTAAACAATTATTTCAAAGCAAAAATTACATTATAATAATGAGAAACATTCATTAGCATGAGATATGCACTATGCTATGTGTTTTACATGGGCTATCTCATTCAATATCAAAACAAGAGGAAACAAACAAACAAAAAAACTATCAGCTATGACCTTTTAACATGTCCTATAACAGACAGAAAAATGATGTTCAGTGATATGAAGTAACTTGCCTAAGGTCAAAAAAGCTGGTAGGTAGCAGAGCTCATGATTTAAAGCTTGTGTTCTTAACTGCTATTTTTAATTAAGAAATGATTTTGAATGAATAAAACTCATTCCATTTTCTAAACCAGTGACTATGTGTTGACACTATAGTCAGTGAGAAGAGAGGCTAGTGGCACAATATTTTTCTGAACCATTTCTAAGATAGAAATGCAACCAGCAGATAATAAGACTAGTATAAATATCTGAAAATAGCATTTAAAATAATCTTTGAAGTAGAAACATGCCAGGAAAAATAATAGCAACTATCTTTCAATAATTTAGCTAATATCAGTTTAATTTATAGCAAACATCAAAATTAGCATTTCTCGAAGCTTATTTTCAAAAGCAGCAGACAGCATGCTGCTTGTCAAAACTGATTTTGACAGCAATATGTGTTCACTGGAACCTTACTGTTACCACTGTAGGGTGAGACCTGCTATTCAGTTCAGTTCAATTGCTCAGTGTGTCCAACTCTTTGAGACCCCATGAATGGCAGCATGCCAGGCTTCCCTGTCCATCACCAAATCCCGGAGTTTACTCAAACTCATGCCCATTGAGTCAGTGATGCCATCCAGCCATCTCATCCTCTGTCGTCCCCTTCTCCTCCTGCACTCAATCTTTCCCAGCATCAGGGTCTTTTCAAATGAGTCACCTCTTCACATCAGGTGGCCAAAATATTGTAGTTTCAGCTTCAACATCAGTCCTTCCAATGCAACACCCAGGACTGATTTCCTTTAGGATGGACTGGTTAGATCTCCTTGCCACCCAAGGGACTCTCAAGAGTCTTCTCCAACACCACAGCTCAAAAGCATCAATTCTTCAGTGCTCAGCTTTCTTTATAGTCCAGTTCTCACATCCATACTTGACCACTGGAAAAAACATAGCCTTGACTAGTCGGGTCTTTGTTGACAAAGTAATGTCTCTGCTTTTTAATATGCTGTCTAGGTTGGTCGTAACTTTTCTTTCAAGGAGTAAGTGTCTTGTAATTTCATGGCTGCAATCACCATTTGCAGTGATTTTGGAGCCCCCCCAAATAAAGTCAGCCACTGTTTCCATTGTTTATCCATCTATTTGCCATGAAGTGATGGGACCGGATGCCATGATCTTCATTTTCCGAATGCTGAGCTTTAAGCCAACTTTTTCACTCTCCTCTTTCACTTTCATCAAGAGGCTTTTTAGTTCCTCTTCACTTTCTGCCATAAGGGTGGTGTCATCTGCATATCTGAGGTGATTGATATTTCTCCCGGCAATCTTGATTCCAGCTTGTGCTTCTTCCAGCCCAGCGTTTCTCATGATGTATTCTGCATAGAAGTTAAATTAAGTAGGGTGACAATATACAGCCTTGACATATTCCTTTCCCTATTTGGAACCAGTCTGTTGTTCCATGTCCAGTTCTAACTGTTGCTTCCTGACCTGCATATAGGTTTCTCAAGTGGCAGGTCAGGTGGCCTGGTATTCCCATCTCTTTCAGAATTTTCCGCAGTTTATTATGATCCCCACAGTCCAAGGCTTTGGCTTAGTCAATAAAGCAGAAATAGATGTTTTTCTGGAGCTCTCTTGCTTTTTTGATGATCCAGCGGATGTTGGCAATTTGATCCCTGGTTCCTTTGCCTTTTCTAAAACCAGCTTGAACATCTGGAAGTTTATGGTTCAGTGAAACTAAACCACGCCATGTGGGGCCACCCATTGTGGTGAGACAGACCCATGTCAGACCACGGTGGAGAGGTCTGACAGAATGTGGTCCACTGGAGAAGAGAATGGCAAACCACTTCAGTATTCTTGCTCTGAGAACTCCGAGAACAGTATGAAAATGCAAAAAGATAAGACATTGAAAGATGAACTCTCCATGTTGGTAGGTGCTCAATATGCCACTGGAGATCAGTGGAATAATAACTCCAGAAAGAATGAAGGGATGGAGCTAAAGCAAAAACAATACCCAGTTGTGGATGGGACTGGTGATAGAAGCAAGGTCCAATGCTGTAAAGAGCAATATTGCATAGTAACCTAGAATGTTAGGTCCATGAATCAAGCAAATCGAAAGTGGTCAAACAGGACGTGGCAAGAGTGAACATCAACATTTTAGGAATCAGTGAACTCAGATAGACTGGAATGGGTGAATTTAACTCAGATGATCATTGTATCTACTACTGTGGGCAGGAATCCCTTAGAAGAAATGGAGACTTGCTATTAGGCAGGCTTTATTTGGTGTATACTATTTAGATGTGGGTTGAATGGATGTGAGAGTTGGACTGTGAAGAAGGTTGAGCACCAAAGAATCGATGCTTTTGAACTGTGGTGTTGGAGAAGACTCTTGAGAATCCCTTGGACTGCAAGGAGATACAACCAGTCCATTCTGAAGGAGATCAGCCCTGGGTGTTCTTTGGAAGGAATGATGCTAAAGCTGAAACTCTAGTACTTTGGCCACCTCATGCGAAGAGTTGACTCATTGGAAAAGACCCTGATGCTGGGAGGGATGAGGCGCAGGAGGAGAAGGGGACGACAAACGATGAGATGGCTGGATGGCATCGGTGACTCAATGGACGTGAGTCTGAGTGAACTCCGGGAGATGGTGATGGACAAGGAGGCCCGGCATGCTGCAATTCATGGAGTTGAAAGAGTCAGACATGACTGAGTGAGTGAACTGAACTGAACTGAACTATATCCTTGGAGAAGGAAATGGCAACCCACTCCAGTATTTTTGCCTAGAGAATCCTGTGGATAGAGGAGCCTGGTGGCCTGATGTCCATGGGGAGGCACAGAGTCGGACATGACTGAAGCGACTTAGCATGCATGCATGCATTGGAGACGGAAATGGCAACCCACTCCAGTATTCTTGCCTAGAGAATCCCAGGGACAGAGGAGCCTGGTTGGCTGCTATCTATGGGGTCGTACAGAGTGGGACATGACTGAAGCGACTTAGCAGCAGCAGCAGCTATACCCTTACTTTGTCGTGTCTCCGTTTCGTCATGAGCTGATTGAGGGGAACAGGACCTAACTTGCAGATACCCAGACCTACCTTGAAAGACTGTTATAAAATCTATGCTGTGAATGCTGAAAACACAGTAGTTGCTAAATAAATTATGGCTGCTGTTATTATTGCTATCACTATTACTGTTATCACAAATATAGAAGGTTGCCTATATTACAAAGTATATCTTGGAGAATTGCTTCGGAGAGCCACTAAGTGAGGGTGAGGATCACCGAGGCTTTTTTGGGCATGGAATAAAGGTGGCATGCTGTCAGACAGAAAAGTATGTGAGTCAAAAAGGTTAGAGAAGAGCTGTAACAGGAAGCTCTTTTAGAGATTTTAGACACGAAGTTGATTAGTGGAGAAACACTGAAATTTACACAGGCAGACCAATTCATAGTCCTTTGATCCCAAGGGTCACATTTAGATTTCAGTCAGAGATGTGCTATGCCAAATTATTCCAGAACCTCGCCCAGCTATGGATATTATCTTACTAACCAAGAATTAAGGGCTGGATATTCTGACTTTTCTACAGGAACACAAGCCAAGGGCCGGGGATATTTTACACTAATCCCACTCTGATTCAAACAAACTTTGAGAAAAGTAATAGCAAGTTCCTGTGAAAAGTCATGGTTTTCGTTTTTGTAAATCAGATGCCACATTCCAGGAGGGTGGAGTGACAGCAGAGGTAATCACAGTCCACGCCTCCGCCCCTCTGGACAAAGCCCAAATGAATTACCAACAGGACCAAGAAAAATGACACGATGCAGAATTACAAGGACATACTCATGGTTTTCAACTGAATTTATTACTTTTAATTTACCAAAGCTATTGTGATGAAACAAACATCCCCCCCACTTTGATTGATATTAATTTGTTGCACAATATAGCACCACAGCCAATTTCTCTTTGATGGCAGACTATTTCCCAAAACTATGAACAAACTAGAATGATTCTGAAAAGACACTTACAATTCTGAAAAGATACTTACTTTCAATTTTTTACTTCTGTCAACCAGTAGGTCAAAAAAAGCTACAAAAAATATTACATAGAGATGCCGAAGACAATGTAACAATATGTTTTTATTTACAAAAACCATAGCAACTCCCACTTCCAGTTCAGTTCAGTTCGGTTCAGTCACTCAGTCCAGTCCGACTCTTTGCAACCCCATGAATTGCAGCACGCCAGGCCTCCCTGTCCATCACCATCTCCCGGAGTTCACTCAAACTCACATCCATCGAGTCGGTGATGCCATCCAGCCATCTCATCCTCTGTCATCCCCTTCTCCTCTTGCCCCCAATCCCTCTCAGCATCAGAGTTTTTTCCAACGAGTCAACTCTTCGCATGAGGTGGCCAAGGTACTGGAGTTTCAGCTTTAGCATCATTCCTTCCAAAGAAATCCCAGAACCGATCTCCCTTAGAATGGACTGGTTGGATCTCCTTGCAGTCCAAGGGACTCTCAAGAGTCTTCTCCAACACCACAGTTCAAAAGCAGCAATTCTTCAGTGCTCAGCTTTCTTCACAGTCCAACTCACATGCATACATGACCACAGGAAAAACCAAAGCCTTGACTAGACGGACCTTAGTTGGCAAAGTAATGTCTCTGCTTTTGAATATACTATCTAGGTTGGTCATAACTTTTCTTCCAAGGAGTAAGTGTCTTTTAATTTCATGGCTGCAATCACCATCTGCAGTGATTTTGGAGCCCCCAAAAATAAAGTCAGCCACTGTTTCCACTGTTTCCCCATCTATTTCCCATTTGCTCTCTATCTAATCTCCTTCCTGGTATAGGCCAATAACTCCCAGAATCCAACTCTATGTTCTTTATAGTTTTAAAAAATTATTTTACTTTTAATTCAATAAGTCATACATGAATATATTGAGACTATACTTTACCTAAAGCTAAAATCTTCTTCGAGATACTCACCCCTGTCCCCAGTTGCAATCCATACCCACATCAGTCGTAGCCATTATGAACAGTGTATACGTAACATTTCAAAACCATTTTGGACCAATAGAAAATATTTGGTATTTTATGTTTTTTTTTTTTTTAATTAATTGTCCTTATAATGTATGTACAAGCTAGCAATTTGCTTTTATGAAGTTGTAATATTCACATTTATTTATTTATTTCCCCATTTTATGTTGTCTTTTTTTTTTATTTTACTTTATTTATGGAGGCTAAAAGATTAGTGGAAATAATGGTGGATACACAGCAGGTTCTATAAACCTCTGTACAGCCATGAAATTTTGGGTATCACACTAACCTCACTATCCTCACTTTTGAATAATCTTTCATCTCCCTTTCTCACAGGTTTTGCATAAAAACTAAATGAAGTAATACATGTGTGTGCTCCAAAAGCTGTTTATATATATATATATATGAATAAAATATGGCTTCTTATCTGGAAAATGAACTCAAATAGTGGCTACTACTCTGAAACTATTAATAGGTATTTCAATAGAAATTTTAACCAAGAAGTGTCACAATATTGCAATTTTCAGCTAGTGGCACAATGTTCTCAGCTTTGAATGCTTCAAAAGTAACACTGCAGGTAAGTTCAAGTTATTGTTTACAAATCTGATTTAATTTTTAAATCTGTGAGCTTCTGTGCTTGATTCCTGGAGTAAATGACTAGCAGCCCTAATGTGTTAAAACAATCAGAGTAACTAAATCAGAAAAGAGATGGCAAAACTATGACATTTAGCAATATTTTAAAATTTGTCCCAGATCTACTTCATATGGTATTTTATATGAGCAAACTATTTTATAACAGCAAAAACAACTGTGTAAATTATTTCATTCTAAGTTACAACTCTGTTTAACAAAATGTTTTTTATAAGATAGAAGCCTGGCAGGTCTGTATTTTAAGGAAATTCAGATATTAAGATTCTTGGGGAAAATAGTTTAAAAAAAGAATGCTCTACAAAGTCCTCCTCATTTCTAGTTTGTTTTAATAACAGACAATATCATCTTCACCTAAACTGAAAACTGCCATGTATTTTTTCTGATTGTTTTTCATTATGAATTACCCACTTTTTGCTGCTGAGGGTGAGAGGGGGTTGGGACTGGGGGTTGGGAGAGGGTTTTGGGGGAGTGACTGATATTTCTCAACCCAATTTCCTTTATTTGAAACACATTACCTCACACTATTTCTTGAGCATCTCTATGTTCAAATGTCTACCTAATTTTCACCTCTCAACATTAAAGTGAAAAAGAACCATGGGAAAGTACTGACATATATACAGATACATAAAAAATATTACACAAAGCCATAACATTTTAGGGGGTGTCAATGTGATCATAGCAAGATAACTCAGCGATGAGTAAAGATCCTGAAACACAAGTAAGTCAGAGAGTTTCCCAAATACACTCATGTCTGAGAAGGAAGGTGTGGTAGATGGAACATGTATCTAATGTCTACCTTCCAGATGCCAAGAGTGAAGGCGAACTGTAAGAATTATTTGAAGTCAATTTAATCCCACTCCAAATTATAAATCTGAGTGAACATACATATTTATTGAATTAGTGGAATAGAGTAGATTATAAAACTCTAATTGTATAAATCAGAACAATGAGTCATATGACAGTTTTAGGACCTGTTTTAATATTTTATAGTTTGTGCCAATTTTTCTAAATAGAGGAATGCTGACCACTGGTACTTCAAAAAAGCTTTTCACTCATAGGAAAAAGCAAGCAATAACATAATGACAGATGCTCAGACTAGGTAGACAAAAATGAGACAGATGAAAATTTTAACTATCCACTCTGTAAATTAGGTGAATGGCAGAAGAAACATATGGAATCAGAAAACCACAGGCTCCCAGCTCTAACTTCAGTATATAGAAACATTTTAGATTATAGTATCTTTAAATATAAAATGAGGGGGTTGGACTGTACCTTCAAGGTTCTCTACAACTTATATATTTCATGGGAAAATTTTCATAATGGTATGGTTTATAAAATCTATGATTTGAATGTCAAAAATGGTAACCTGGGAAATTTTAACGGCTCTGGACTACTTATTGCTGTTAACTAATTCTGTTTTCCAAAAACCAAAATTTTTTCTTTTGGTCTGGCTACAGAAATAATTACATGTTATATGTAGATAATGTGGAAAATAAGAGACAAACCGAAGTAAGAAAAAGAATGACCTAAAATCACTACCCAAAGATAATGTGACCTATTAATATAGCTAGTGTGCTTAGCCGTATCCAACTCTTTGTGACCCCATGGACTGTAGCCTGCCAGGCTCCTCTGTCCATGGGATTCCCCAGGCAAGAATACTGGAGTGAGTAGCCATTCTCTTCTCCAGAGGATATTTCCTGACCCAGGGATCAAACTTGGGTCTCCTGCATTGCAGGCAGATTCTTTATCATCTGAGCCACCAGGGAAGCCTTGGTTAACATATACCTTTCCTTACCTATTGTTATATCAATTACTTTAATTTATTTAATCCAGTGGTTTTCAAATTTTTTATGAGCAAAATCTTTTACTTTTGTAAAGAAAATTTCACATGTAATCTAAACATGTACAAGAAATAAAAGTTAAATACTCTGAAATGCTAATGATGGGTCAGGGTTTTTCTGAGGTGATTATCAACATACTCCTATGGAGTCTTGTACTTAAAAAAGCACCATTTTAAAAATATTGACTTAATTTCTTAATGTTGGACATTTATGCTGTTTGCTAGGTGTGTGTTTGTTTTTGCTGTTATAAATAACATTCAGATCTTTGTACACAGTAATGGTTGTTTCCTTAGGATAATTTCTGAAGGCTCAATTTCTAGATCAGATGATCTTCATTCATTGTCATACCAACCAATTCTAAAGATCACCTTGTTCGAAACCAGTTAACACCAGCAGGGGTTACCTATTTCCTATTCTGTTTTTAATAGTAACTAACCCATCTGTTACTGGGCTTCCCTGCTGGCTCAGACAGTAAAGAATCAGCCTGCAATGTTTGAGACCTGGGATTGATCTCTGGGTTGGGAAGATCCCCTGGAAGAGGGCATAGCAACACATTCCAGTACTCCTGTCTGGAGAATCCCCATGGACAGAGGAGCCTGGTGGTCTGCAATCCACGGGGTCACAAAGAGTTGGACACGACTGAGTGACTAAGCACAGCACAATCCATCTGTAAAGCTGGAATAAGATTCTATTTCTGACATATTTCATCATCTTCCCTTTCTCTTTTTCATGACTCCAAACAAGTTGCTATTAAGGTTAAATAAATGCTCTCTTTGAAGCACCAATAATTCGTTTCTGGTAAATGATACTAGATACCTACTGGATTGGTCTTTTGCTTTCTTCGGACAATGATCTGTCAAGCAGTCAGCTTCTACATAGGAATGACCAGCCAAAGCATACACCCCCCTTTGGAGGGGAATATCTTTGTTACTTGGTGCCCAAAGACACAACATGCCATACTTTAAGTCTTATTTATTGTATCTGAGCTTTGGTTAAAATCTATTCAAAGCAACCTCTGACCTCAGTATCGAGCAGATTTTCAAATAGGAAGAGAACCTGGAGATTATCTAATCTACAGTCTTCACTTTATAGATGATGAAACCAAGGCCCACAGGGGCTTCTTCATGCATGAATAATGACACAGTGACAAATGTGTCACAAATGATACAATGCAGCTGTCCCCAATAAGTTGATAGCCTAGCCAGAATGCCAACAAACAAAGCAACAACACTACACTGTGTGATGAATGCTATGGGAGAATACGGCAGCACAGGTACCTCAGAAGTATAGGTTGGCTGACTTTTCTGAAGAAGGCAACAGTTTTACTGCACATTGAAGGAAATTAATGGGCTGGTGAGATAAAGAAATGGCAAGGGAGTAAGACCTCCCAAGACAGGGTAAGCATAAAACTTAGGAAGAACTGGGCATCATTCAGCATTCTAAAGAATAAAACTTAAAAAGTAGCTGGAGAGGAGGCCGCCAGGGAATTAAAATTTGAATGCACATGAGTTATATAAATGGGTGAAATTTCATGGGTGAGGTCTGTGATAAATTAGAGTGAATCTCTTCTCTAACAAGAAAATGTCAGTACAGCCCATTGTCATCATGTGAGGGGATAATCTTATAATTTGAAGAGAAGCCAAAGATCTCTTAATTTTTAAACCAGTGTTGGTACAAAATTTTAAAGAAAACATGGTGCAAACAAGACCAAACACATATGTGAGTTGAATTTTGCTAATAGCCTACCAGTTTACTACCTCAGGGCTCAAGAGCTAGGCCAGGGGCAGCTCATGAAAGGCTCTGTGTACTAAGCTAAGGGGTTTGGACTTTATCCTGAAAACTGTAGGGACTCATTAAAAGACTTGAAGTGATTAACATCTTAGAAGGGTCACTCTGGCAGCTGTGTGAAGTCTGGAAGGTTGCTATGTAACAAGGGCTTAAACCAAGGCAGTGACAGGGACACGGAAAGGAGGAGACAGATTTGAAAGATGTTAAACAAAGCAAATGGTTTAGTAAATTACAGTTGAAATCTGAACCTGGGTCTTCTACCCCTTGCTTGATATAATCATACCAGCATTTTAGGATACCTTTTTGAGTGGAATCTTAGTTTACAATTCATAAGGTACAGGGGAGATTCTCTGCTAACATTACCTTGAAACGCCAGAACTTTTTCCTGTAGATACTATTAGTATAGTGTAGGCAAACACTGCAACACTAAAGATAAACTGCAGGATACACAGAGAAATTGTGAGGAGACAGACAGTTGGCAAGACACATGAATAAAGCCCGTCTAAGACATTTCACTGGCTAACATTCCATGCCAGTTTACAACTAAACAATGGATGAAGATATTATTAACTATTTGGTAAAGGAAAAGAAAGGACTATCTTATTCTATTTCTGCACCCAAAACTCTACGTCTAAAAACCACTCAATTTATGAGTTTCTGGATCATCGGCATAGTGGCTAATCCTTGCATACGAAGTGCAAGTGAAGACTGAAACTTTAATTTGGTTGGTATATTTTTTAGTTCAATGAATAACTCAGCCAGACAACACAAGCTAGTCAAATGGAAAGTGAAGTCATTAGGTGGGGTGAAGTGATGTCAAATCTCTGAGTGTTTTCTCTCTTAACCTCCTGGATGGGAACTGGACTCCATTTGTGTGACTGACACAAGATGAACTTGTAAAAGAACATTTGTTAAATAGCTCTGTAGATAATAAAATCTATCCCTACTACCTGCTTGAGAAAAAGCGGAAAATGCTATAATTTTCTTTATTAAACAAGATATTAATTTGTTTGTAAAACTGCTAACTCATTTGATATTTGCTAAAGTTTCTATATTATACAATTACATTGGTAGTGAGAGAAAATAAACTTCCAAATTGTAATGTCTGAAGTGATGTTATATCTTTGTGAGTTTGTAATAATGTAGCTAAACAGTGGTTTCTTCTGATCCTCTACTCTGTTGGCCAGGGTGTCAATGTTCACTTCATGGAAATGGGATTGAAATATCCACTGATGCTGTCTTATGACTATTTTTTAAACGGCAGTGTGATAGTATTAAGAATATGCTATGTGTGGACTAGTCTCTGTATTCTATTGGTTGGTACAGGTTAAGTTGTACCATAGGAGCAAATATCTCAATAAATCAGTGGCTTGAAGAAGCAAAGCTTCCATTTCTCATTAGTGCCATATAGTCACCGGGAGGAGCCAGGGGGCTTCACTCTGTGCTGTCCTCATTATAGGACATTGGATGGCAGGGCAGCTACCAACAGTGCCAGCCACCATGGCAGGAGGAAAGAAAGTTCTCTGGCTCGGAATTACACGTGACACTTTTAAGCAAATCTTGCTAGTGAGAACTAGAATCACAGCCTCACTCAGTTATAGCCATGAGGTTCAATTTTACCATGTGCCCAGATGACAGAGAGCTGGAAATATTTAGTGAACACAGCTAATGACTATCACAGTTGCCCAAATAATTGGCCGATTATGGTTTCATGTATTTTTGTTTTCCCTACCTGGCTGGACAGCGAAGTTAGAACCTACGACTTAAAAGGCTCCCAACAAATTCTTTTGATCCAGTACATGAAGAGGACAGCTTGATTAAAGTGTGATTTCAATAAAGAAATTATGTCCTTTTGGAACTTTTCTGCTAATACGATATTTTAAAGTTTAGTTCTGATACAATACTAAAGTTGCCAGAAATAGATAACAAAATTGTTCAGATAAACTGACAGCCCAGAAAGTAATCATCTAGCTACTAAATCCAGATATATTCATAAACGAGATAATCAAAACTGGACTGAATTCATTTTCCCACAGATGTTACAATCTATTAAAGAATTAAGCCTGGAGCTCTAACACTACAATATCGTCTCTCTTTACCTTCACTGTATTTTGTATTTAAAGCTTCACATTAGGAACCATTCAGGCATTGTTGAAGAGAAACACTCACCCACACTGAGTGTTCTCACTTTAAGATGACAGCCATAAATCCCAAATGTTTAGGGCTCTCAAATCTTTATCTCCAGACCTCACTTCTTCCAGGAACTCTGGAATCATATATCTTGATATCTCTGCTTTGACGTCTTCTGAGTATTTTAAACATAGGCTAGCCAAAACAGAACTTCATTTTTCTGCTCCACAAATCTGCTGTTTTCTTAGTCTTTCTTGTATCTGAAAACAGCACCACTCACCTAAGTTTCTCAAGCTAAACACATAGGGATCTTCCTGATTCACCTCTGCCCCTTATTCTTCGAAGTCAAAGCTAGAAGCAAGTCCTGGCAACTTTACTGCTAAAACATACCCATGGTCTAAGAACACCTTGCTCTTGCTCCCGGACAGCCTGAGCCATGATTGACTTTTGCCTGGACTACTGTAAAACCTCCTAATAAATCTGTTTTCACTAACCCCCACCTCTACATCCAGTTTCCACATAGTGGTCATAACAATCTTTAAAACAGACATCAAACCATGACCTTTCCCTCCTTAAAAATCTACCATTTTACTCTGAATAAAACAGAAAGAATATCCACCCTCAAAGCCCTGAGTGATCTGACTGAATCCATTTTACTGACCACACGGTTAGATTATACCTCACTCCGTCGCTTTCCCACTGCCCGGACCCATTTTCTATTCCTTCAACATCCCAGGTTTGGCTCACCTTTGCGCCTTTGCATTACTTATTTTCTCCCAGTCTTTGCAGGGATGTCTGATTATCTCTTGATGATTATCTGATGTATCCTGGTTTATTATTTGCTTATTTCACACCACTAGAACGTAGCATTAGCTGTTTTGTGCTGTGCCTTGTATCCTTTTTGACTAGATCGGCACTTGGCTCATGCTAGGTAGTGAGCAAACAGGTGTTGAAAGGTATTTATGATTTGAGTATGTACAAAGTACATGGTATCAGCCAGCAAGATAAAAACATTACATAACATAACACTTCTAAGTTAATCTTTGGCCACTTTACAATTACTCCGGAATTCCAATCACAAAAATTATTAGATTATATATTTTCAAACACAATAATACATAAACTAAATGTTTTCATAGTATCATTTTATCACAAGTAATTAACTTGGAAGACCATTTGCATTCAAACCTAGACAGACACTGGACAGAGAAAATAAAATGGACAAGAACAGAGTAGCAGTAGTAATTTATACTGAGCCTTTACCACATGACTAGCACATCATATCCGTCACTTTATTTATTTTAATGAGGTGCGTATTACTATCCCCATTCTAGAAATTAGAATATTGAAGCTCAGAGTGATAAAGTGTCTTGCCCCAAATCACACAGCAACTATCAGAGTTAGGATATCAATCTATCTGGAAGTCTTTACTCTATGGCATGACCTTAGAAGGCAGTTATGTGGTGAGTCTTGATTGAGAAGCAGCAGCAGCTGCTACCGTCATAAAATTAGTGTGCTCTCTCTCTCTCTCTCTCTCTCTCTCTCTCTCTCTCAAAGAGCTGTTGGCTGGTAGACCTTTTAATAGAGAATCATAGTCAGGTGTGGTGTCTTCAGGTAACCATCATATTTTATTGCACTCATTAACTTTATATTGCATTAAATTTTATATTTATGTTCAAGTGAAACTGGTTCTTCATCTAAGAATGTGTAACTTCTTTTTTAATAAGCTTATTTAATAAGTAAAGTGATTTAAAAGATAAGTAACTCATAGTGAAAGAGCTACCAAGAAGTGGCAAAAGTCAACGAGGTAGGTGGTAAAACTCAGATACAATGTAAATCCAAACAGTGGCCCATGCACAACTGAATTTTAGAAAATTCAGGATCATAGTACTTATCTTTTCAAGTAGCTTTTCCAAAAAAAAAAAAAAAAGTAGCATTGCAGGAGTGAACAGCAAGGGAACATCCCACATTAATAAGTGTGGTGTCCCATTATTCTCTGTATGAATTGCACCACATTTGAGATATAAGGGGACTCTGGAAACATGACCTAATGGAACAGTGGCAAATTATACACATTCAGTGAAAGGCAATCCCAACCAAGAGACTGCCCACGTAAAACTATATTATTCTTGGGGAATGAAGATAACCTTTGGCTCTTCTAGTGTGCAGAGGAGAAAACTCAGAGGATGTAATGGTCTCCAAATTAAATGGAGTGATATCTTAGTTAGGGGTTGGGTTTTAATGGTAGGTCTTAATGTGAAAATCAAATTATCCTGAAAAATCCTTCGGAAAATATTATACTCCAGCATGGTATACTAATTTTAATTAACCCAGCACCATAGGGGTTATTTTGATTAATGGTTTTTTTGTGAAGTAGTTACCTTCTGTCTAGTTGTCAGTTTTACGAAAAAGATTTATCTTTAGGTGTGCTGTTCATATTATGGAAGGATAATGAAAAATCAGGGGATAAGAAGATATGTTTCCCACTTGACATCCACTTCTGGGCCTGATTATGTAGAATGCCCAGAATTATTTAAATTGTCCTTTTTCCTGTCTCTTTCTTCCTCCACTTTTTATGGTGGGAGACAGGGATTGAGAGTATATGTTGAATATGCATAAGTTGTTTGCGCTTAGAAGACAATTCCACTCTATATGAGTGACTTTAATGTAGACTATTGATCTGATATGAAACAGAAGGCAGAAAGTGAAAAGTGAAAGTCGCTCAGTCATGTCCAACTCTTTGTGACCCCATGGCCTATACAGTCCATGGAATTTTCCAGGCTGCAATGCAGGAGACCTAGCTTCGATCCCTGGGTTGGGAAGATCCCCTGGAGAAGAAAAAGGCTACCCACTCCAGTATTCTGGCCTGGAGAAATCCATGGAATGTATAGTCCATAGAGTTGCAAAGAATCGGACACAACTGAGCAACAGAAGGCAGAACTAGGGCTAATAGGTGGATGTTAGCATGTGAAATAAACTTTCATTTAAGGCAGTAGGACTTCTGTCACACAAAATATTGATATTTATGTAAAGAGTACGTGGCCATATGTTTTGGGTTAGATAACTAACAAATTCAATTTTAATACTAACACAATAATTATCTGAAACAAGTGGGCAAAATAAAAAGAAAATAGTAGGATGAAAAGAATTATCATCTGCTACTTTATCCACATTAGTGTTCCCTTCATTGCTTGAAATCCAATGGGAGTGTGATAAATAAACTTAAGAATCTTAGACTAAATCAGTGATCTATGATATCTCTAAAATTCAGACTGAATGAGTCACTGGATTGGGTGTCTTATTATAAATTATTTGAAATAATAGAATTATAATACTTATAACATTTAAAGAAAAGTTCAAAGGACAGTAGAAAATTAAGTAAAAGAATACAAATGCCAAAAGAAACAAGATTTTTAAAAAAGTGAAAAACTAGGAAAAAAAGGAACAAGATTTTTTTCTACATTTCAGGTGACTTTAATAAAAAGAAAATTAGGTTCACTGAAAAGACAAGGTACAACAGTAGGACTGAAACATAATCCTGGAACATGTCAGTCAGCAGTTGATTACAAAAGGCTAAATAAAATCCCTCCTGTTTTCCTATATGCAGCGTGCGTACATTGTATTTTAAAAGCTGTTATGTAGACATTATCTTTTTAACTATATGGCTTAGGTGCCAGCTCCTTGAGAAAAAGGAAAGATACGGTGCCCAGTGCTCAGTAACTGTGGGCCTGAATTCTGAGATTATATATATATAGTGAACAGCGCTGACCTGATAACCTTAAGATTAAAATTAGAAGATGATTTTTTTTAAATGACAGCAAATTTAAATCATGAAAAATAATAATTAATAACTCTCCCAAGGAGGATTTGGCAGATATTCGCAAGACTCTAGACAACCAGAAAAATAAACTTTAAAGCTTTAAATATCATCATACTGAGACTCTTTCCCCTCCCATTTTTTTCTTCCCTTTTTATTCCCTCTCCTTCTTCCACTTATGTTTGTCTCCTTCCAAAAATCTTTCCTTTTGTTTTTTAAAACTTCCTTTTCTAAACTTTCAAATACAAGCTACAGGACTCTGAAAGGAATTGAAATTTGTGATGAGTTCAAGATTTCTCTTTTTTGATTAAGACTTCAGTTCCACAAAAGCAGGGACTTCGTTCTGTTCACTATTAAATCACTTAAGACAGTGCCTGGCAAATATTAGGCCTTCAAATATTTGCTGAATAATTCTTTTAGTTAGAAAAACTGTCTCCTCCAAAGAGTCCTGTTTTAAATATGGGACTTCCTACTGGTTCATTACCTGAAATTATCATTGTTTATAAAGTCTTATAGAAAATGGTGGAAGATATTTCCATACTGTATATACAAGAGAGTATGTGCAGAGAATTGAAAGAAAAGTGATACAAACATGGAATTCACAGAGAAAAGCATATTAGAGAGAGGTGATAAAAATGATTATAAATGATACAAAACAGTTAACATGTACTGAGTGCTAATATTTGTGACAGGCACAGTGCTAAGAATTCTACATCCAATATCTCAATACCTCAAAATCTAGGTCGGTACTATTATTACCCTTTTTTTTTTTTACTGATAAGGAAACCAAAGTGTATAAGGGTTGAGTGGGATATTCACAATCTGACAGGTAGTAGGTTGTGAAGCTATAACACAGACTCAGGCAGTTGGATTTCAGAACCCATACTCTAAATCACTATAATATGGTGTTTCACTACATATAAAGTAAACTAAGATACTTTTGTCTGGTTAAGTTCTGTGCTTTTTAGAGAGAAAAACTAAGGCAAAGAAATGTTGAATAATTCCATCACGATCATATTTTCTACTTGACTTGGTCATTAACAAAAGCATAACAATATATTCTCTTACTTCCTATATTAAATAAGCAATCAACAGCCCTCTCTGGCTACTTCTCTACTTGTCTGTTTACTTTCAGAGGAAACCTTCTTCAAAGTTTTCCCCATATTCTGCATATCTAATTCTTACCTCTTCCTACTCTAGTTAGTCATCTGTCTCAAAACTCCCCTGAGGGCCTAGCAGTGTCTCTGTCATTATTGATTTATCAGCAGCATTTGAGAGCTAACCTTTCTTTTTGAAACATATTTTTAGCTTTTATTAAATCATAATCACCTCATTTTCCTCCTATGTAATAGTCTTTCTTCCTCAGACCTTGTTGTCTCATAGGTGATGTGTGTAGAACCTCATCTCCAAATCTTGAAACAAACATTCTAGTGATCAATCCTGGGTATCCTTTATTCACAATTTTCTCTGTTCCCATGGCTTCAAATACTAGTGACAGTCAGTCTTCATTATTCATGAGTTGTGTATTTCTAAATTCACCTACTTGCTAAAATTTATTTCCAACCTTCAAATCAATATTTAAGTGTTTTCTTAGTCATTAGCAGATGTGCATATGAACAGAGCAGAGAAAAATTTGAGTCCCTGAAGTGCATGTACCCAGCTGAGGTGCAATAAGGTTAGCTTTTTCCAGTTTTACTTCTCATACTTGTAAACAATTGTCCTTTTTGCAGCGTAATATTTAGTGCCTTTTTTTTTTTTGCATTTTTTTTTGTGCTTTTTATTGATGATTTTGGTTTTCAAAGTGGTTCTCAAATATAGAACTGGCTTGCTACCTAACATTTCTAATCACAAGAAGGCTATGATGGTCCTTGTAGGAAAAAATGTGTGTTTGCTAACTTTCATTCAAGCATGAGTTACAATCCTGTTGGCCTTGAGTTCAATGTTAATGAATCAACAATATGTATCAAATATGGAGGAGAAGGCAATGGCACCCCACTCCAGTATTCTTTCCTGGAAAGTCCCATGGATGGAGGAGCCTGGTAGGCTGCAGTCCATTGGGTCGCTGAGGGTTGGACACAACTGAGAGATTTCACTTTCACTTTTTACTTTCATGCACTGGAGAAGGAAATGGCAACCCACTCCAGTGTTCTTGCCTGGAGAATCCCAGGGACGGGGGAGCCTGGTGGGCTGCCGTCTATGGGGTTGTACAGAATCAGACACGACTGAAATGACTTAGCAGCAGTAGCAGCATGGTGTCTTTAAAGAGAAACATACTTAAAACCTGATTAAGTATCAACTGGTTGATAAAAAATGTTATGACCAGAGGCTCCAGGAATCTAACCCCATGTTTCTCCTTGGGCCAATGATACAGTCTTTGTTAATTCCACGTTCCCAGAAACTTGACAGAACATAACTACTATGAATGAGAACTGACTGTATATGCCTGTGCTCCCCAAATCTTTGTTAAACAAATGAGTGAATCACACAATTAGTTCAAGAGGTAGGGCAAGGTCATTCAGAGCATGGTAATGAGTTTCAATTTTCCAAAGGGAAGCCATTGGAATAGCTTAGGGAAAGTATAGGAAGCAGGGAGAGATGGGGAAAAGTATAAAGATAAAATAAAATTTCTATTTTCTGAAGTTCACTATGTGGAGAATGAATTAGAGGATGGGGAAGTGAAATGGGGAGGCCAGGAATGAGCACATTGCAGTATTTAGGTGAACCATGATTGTGGTTTACCCTAGCTTAGTGGCAGTAGAAGCAGGCAACAAGAGACATTTTAA
The DNA here is from genome assembly GCA_006410635.1 of Cephalophus harveyi. Classification (NCBI taxonomy): domain Eukaryota; kingdom Metazoa; phylum Chordata; class Mammalia; order Artiodactyla; family Bovidae; genus Cephalophus; species Cephalophus harveyi. Next base: position 345,146 of record SJYT01026439.1, on the reverse strand, counting down.
ATGCAGAATGTATGAGATGAGCGGCTAGACTGGAAGTGGGTGCGAGGAAGAGGGAGGAGTTCAGGATGATACTTAATTTCAGGCTGTCATTACTTTGTACTTGGTAGAAACATTTAAAAGAAGCAGAAGACTCAACCACGTGAAATCTACTTTAATACCTCTTTTATCTCATTAGAGATCTGTTTATTACTTCATTTACTTGATGATTATAGAGTACCTACTATGCACCAGGTATCATGCTAGTTGTAGAGTTTTTTGGTAACGGCTGATTTGCATTAAATCCCCAACTTCAGAGATTAATTTTTTGAACTCTACATGTAATATATTTTCTTATTTGCAGTCATTTATCTGTATGTCCATCCTGGGTTAACTGGAAAAAAGGTAATAATTTTTACTTTGTGTTATTTGTATTCAATTTAGTTAAGTATTCCAAATGTACCTGAACCTCTTATATCACATGGCTTCATTATCACGGTGGATTGTAATTACTTACTGATTCATTTCTTCAACTATATCCTATCCTCTCACAGGGAGAGTATCTGGTCTGTCTTATTTGGTGCTATAGCCTCAGCACCAGGCATAGTGCTCGGCACATAGTAGATTCTCCATTACTATACTAAGGGTGAGATAAGATATGGAGGACTGTAGCCATAACTAATGAGAATCTATAATGGCAAATTTTCTTTCCTAGGCTGGGTTTTTTTCCTTCTTTAGAAATTACTCATGCATGTTCCCAACAGTTTATATGAAGACTCCAAAAGCATACTTTAGACTGAAAGACAATGTTATTTTTCAGTAAGAATATGGAGAATTTCATTTGTCTTACTCGCACATACAGCAGTTAAGAACAAATGAAATATTTTCTTTAATAGTTTCTGTGCTTTATATGTGCCATTTATTGCTTAACCAAAAAGAAACCACAATAAATAAAGAAGTATTATTTTCATGGTTTCTGGATATATAAGTCTGTTTGCCTTTATATCATTATCTCATAACCTCATTAGTTTGCCAAATTCATTTGTGAATACAATTCCCATTTTATCCCCTATAGTCTGGAAATTCCTACAAAACTTATGTATTTTGGCCCTAGGCAAAACACTTTATAAAATCAAGACTATATCCATAACAGATTGTGGCAGTGAAAAAGTTGATTTTTCTTTGTAGTCCATAAGGAGAATATATCTCCAAGCGAGAAAAATCCCATAGCTTCAAACTGAAATGAAAGTATATGTCCGAAAGGAATATCTCCCTGGGATTGAGGTTAACAAGAACACCAGCTACATCAAGGAAGGCTTTCAGAGGCTATATAGTACATACTCCAGAATGACAGCATTTTTCAAAATGTGATTTAGACATAGTTTACTGATTAAAATACTTTCCTATATGCTAAAAATTAAGTTAAAAACTGAATTAAAAAAGAAGTGACATAATATAAAATTAATGTAGTATATGTCTATATAGTTGAGTGTATAAATATGCCAGCCTGACAAAAGAAACTTTTCCAGTCTTTTGGGAAGTCAATGCCCATGGCCACCAAGTTTTGTTTATCCAGTCTTTGTGGTAGGCTGATTCCTAAAGTAAGACAGATGATTTACTTGTATAAAGACAGTGTTTAACAAATAGCTTTCAATAGCTGATGAGGCTTCCCAGTTCTTCCCTAGTAAAAGGATAGCAACCTCCAGTGTTTCTCAATCCATCCCTTTCTTTTTTTTTTAATCATGCTCATACCTACAATCATTATTTTTCCTTCAGATAATTTTTCTTGGCCCACTGTGATATCCTAGCTTCATTGCCAATTTGTAAACATTCCCTCCTTCAAATGTATGGTTTCCAGAAAAAACTGCTTAAAGTGCAGTTCACTTTGCTATCCTTTAGTTCAAAATGTTTAGCAAGCCACTGTTGCATTCATAAAAGAAATTCAAGTAAATCAGCTTAGCATTGGAGTCCCAAATTCTGTCGACTTTGCTAGTTTAATCTACATTTCTATGCATCTCATAATATGGTCACTGGTCCCCAATCTTCCAGACTCTTTCTCCACACATTTACTTTAACATTCTGTTCCTGATAGGGAGGAACCCGCTTACCAAAACTGAACAAAATCATGAAACAATGCTTATGAATAGTTGTATACTTTTAATTTATATTTTTTGTTTATTCATTTCTTATTTCTTAGTCCTCATATTTGATGTCTTTACTGTTTGCCAAGATCTCAATTACTTGTGAGTTTCTCCTTTCTTATTTTGACATGGGTAGTTTATACTTTCAAACAAGCTTAGAATATGAAACAGTCTTCAATTCTATTTTGATAAAACATTTTATTTAATTTCTTTATGTTTTAATACAAAAGAAATATCTATTTAACATCTAGTTATCCCTGATGGTGCAGAGGTTAAATGTCTGCCTGCAATGCAATGAGACCTGGGTTCAATCCCTGGGTCGGGAAGATCCCCTGGAGAAGGAAATGGCAACCCACTCCAGTATTCTTGCCTGGAGAATCCCATGGATGGAGGAGCTTGGTGGGCAATAGTCCATGGGTCGCAAAGAGTCAGACACAACTGAGCGACTTCACTCACTTATAGATCACGGTAGATGATTTAAGTTATATAATTTCAGTTAAAACAAATTTTGAATATAGTATGCCAAATAAGAAAAAATAAATATATCTCTATTTCTTTCAATATTAAAGTATAAATTATGAACAAGGAGTCATTTCCTTTGAATAATAACCCCTTTGACCAGGTATAATGAATATTTACACATTATTCTGTGTTGGTAGAGTACTTAAAATGTCTGAAACAATAACTACTGTCAAGTTAAATTTAGAAAAATTTTATGGGAGAAAGTCTTTCAAGTGATAAAAACGTAATATATATGAAATATGTGATAAATCCCTTTACCTAAAACACAGAAGGATTATAACAGCTCCCCATTAAAATTTTTTTTAAAACAGAAATCCAAGTCTGTCACTAATTTGAAATCTAAATGCTTGTAATAGCCTGAGGGAATTGTAGTAAGGGTTGTTTCCAGAGTGAGTTATAAACATGGAAATACTTTATTTAAACATCTATGTAATCTCCATTGAAACATATTATTTTGAAATTATGTTAAAAAAGAACTTAAAATACATGTTCTTATAAGACTAAGCTTCTCACATATTTATTAATCATGATGTAAAAGGCCACAATACTGTGGTTGATACTGTATATATTTTTAAAATATTCATATTTTGTCCTTTCTGTATAGTTAAAAAATGGCCATTTGGGCAACCTTAATCATAAAGTGTAATTGCTGATTTTATTGGCAAACCTATAATAATGCATATGATCAATCTTTACTTAATTATTTTGAGTTGCAAACACAATTAATAAATCATCTTTGAAATGTACTGACCATAATCAGTATATTCTGGAACAAGTCCAGGGGGCCATTAATCAAAGCGCGCAGCAAGGAAAGTGAAAACCGCGGCCTGAACAGTTAGGTAAACACTCAGTGAAGCTAATAAAAACCTATCTCGTTTTAAAACCACCACTGTATTTACTTTTGCAACTAAGATAAACATTATGATAAAATTAAAGTTGTGTAAAAAATGAGGTTTGCTAATGATGACCAAAGTAAACATATAGCAATTACACAAACATTTAACATCCCTAACTTGACACTGAAGTTTAAAGTTCAGTTACCGAAAATCTTCAAGAATTAGATATTTGAATCTGATGAATTATATTATCCATAAAAATTAAATACACACATCAAATATACTGAGGTTTAAACTAGAAAATAAGCACACAATAAACTGTTAGGTATTTTCTTAAGAATCAAGGCAGAAACATGAAAACAGGGTTTTTAAAAATTAATTAATTAATTTAATTGGAGCATAATTATTTTACATATTCTTTTTGAAAGAACAGGCTGGTCAACTACCATATTCTAGATTGGCAGATGTAAATAAATAAATTGTTAAAATGAGTAAATTTTTGAATGAGTTAGAAATTAAATATATATAAAACATAAATCCTTCTTTCTACCCTTACTCCCTCTCTCCCTTCCCCCACATTTCTTTTTTTCTTCTTTCCTCCCTTCCTCTCTTCCCTCTACTCTCTTTCTTTCTTCCCAGTTGCTTTTAAAACCTGATCTTCTAATTTGGTTATCGTTCTTTAATATTATCTTATTGACTGCTAAGTGGGCAGAAAGGAGATTTGTTGAGTTAACACATGGAAGGTTATTGGAAATCCTCATTTCCATAAGAATTATGAGGAAAGGAAACACTAAAGGATTAAAAATTCCATAAATACAGTTTACTTTCCAGGAACAGATTTCCAAGATTTAGACTAAAGCCCAGGGAAAACAGTGCTTTAAAAATAACAATGCATCATATTCCTAGAGCTTACTACTTAGATAGTGCTACATACATGGGATCTCATCTAACCCTCACATCCATGTTGAAAGGCAGGCAGGAGGTATTACCAAACCACTCTCTATACTCACAGATGCAGTCCTATCTCTACTGTGTATTGCAGAAACAAGCAGTCAAAAGTCACTGCATCTCACATTTACTGACCGTTTAAAATACAGATCCCTAATTCATTGAGTTGTTGTAAGAATTGAAGAAATTAAAGGAATTTAAGTGCTTAATACAACTTTCGGCACACAGTATTCAAACTAAATATCAGTTGTTATTATACAGTATAATAAAGTAGCTAAAAAGTATGGTATTTGGAATAAGATGATCCTACATTCAAAATCACAGATGTAGCTTTGTCTTCAGGGAAGTTATCTAATATCTCTAGGTCTAATCTTCCTAATCTATAAAATGAGCATAGTTTAGTGAAACATATAAAAGGAATATAAAGGGTTTACCACAATGTCTATATCATAAGTATTCAAAGAATGTTAAATATTATCATTATTATTGAGAGATGGATTTGCCTAATAACTCATATAAATACAAAATGTCACTAATAATAATTAAAAGGCAAATGATACTCTGGGTAACATAAAATTAACATTTTTTAATGAAGCAGTAGGGCACAAAGGCCTCCACTGAAAATTAGCTGGGATTATAGATAGATAATAAAAGATGAAATGCCAATAATCAATAAATATCAGAGAAAAAAAGACATCTCTAAAGGTTAAGCAATGGTAAATCACTCCAATATTCTTGCCTCAAGAGCCCCATGAACAGTATGAAAAGGCAAAAGGATACAACACTGGATGATGAGCCCTGCCCTCCCCCGATGTCGGTGGGGGAATAGCAGAGAAATAACTCCAGAAAGAATGAAGAGGCTGGGCCAAAGCAGAAACAGCACTATGCTGTGGATGTGTCTGGTGGAGAAAGTAAAGTCCAATGTGTAAGGAACAATATTGCATAGAATGTTAGGTCCATGAATCAAGGTAAACTGGATGTGGTCAAATTTAATTAATGAACAAGAATTTAATTAATGGGCAAATTTATTTCAGATCACCATTATATCTACTTCTGTGGGCAAGAATGCCTTAGAAGAAATGGAGTAGCCCTCACAGTCAACAAAAAGTCCAAAATGTAGTACTTGTGTACAGTCTCAAAAATTACAGAATGATCTTGGTTTGATTCCAATGCAAACCATTCAACATCACAGTAATCCAAGTCTATGACCCAACTACTAATGCTGAATAAGCTGAAGTTGAACGGTTCTGTGAAGACCTATAAGAACTTCTAGAACTAACACCAAAAAAGATGTCCCTTTCATCATAAGGGATTGGAATGCAAAAGCAGGAAGTCAAGAGATACTTGGAGTAACAGAGAAGTTTGCCCTCAGAGTATAAAATGTGAACTTTGGTTCAGAGCCAGGAAAGCCTGATGTATATAGTTATTTCTCTAAACAGAAGTACATGGACTGAACAATCTCATCCAAGATGACGCTGTTAGCTTCTAGTATAAAAAAGCAAGAACTGAGCTTCTTTGAGTGGTAGACTGTATCCTATATAAAATGTATCAGTGGTGCAGATGCATTACCACATTCCACTCCAAAGAAGTGAAGAAATACCTGCTAAGATTTGCTGTGCCGTTTCCTGCTCTGTGTAGCCACAAGACTATGATAATATCATGCAACCATGGATAATTAAATCATGAACTTAACTTAGGGGTGTGCATGCGTTTGGATGAATGTGCACACACACATGTGATTTACAACCCACCAATCACCTAAAATATTGCAGCTACACAACTACTAAATGGGACTACTGAAAGGCTGATTCAGAACACACAGTTAAAACTTCTTCCTTATAGTTCAAGAAGCAACATCTGTGAAAAGTTACAAATTAACAATATGTTAAGGTTGTTTGGAAGAATGTTTTAGAACTCTTTTCAGAAGACATCCATCACAAAGAAGACAAAATCACGCCTGAGATATATGAACATATATATTTTTACTTGCTATCATACAGGAATAAAGAGTATATAAAATTATCTAAAGACTATACAAGTATTCTTTTGTACTTTTGGCCCAAACTATTTTAATGGTTTTATCTTGCAGTTGAGAATGTTGAACTCTTTCTTTTAGAGGTGTACAAATTTGTTCCAATCACTAAAATTCTCTTAGAAAATAACCCTGCTGCTCCTAGATGATCGAACAGTTGGACAAGTAGTAGATTTATGGGGAGACTGGGAGGTGGGGAAGAAGGTCCAATATACAAACTAAAATTTCATTCTTGAGGTAAATGTAATGCCTAAAATTCTAATTAAGGTTGGAAGTTTCTTATATATTTAAAATAACTGATGTTTGAGAATTTTGAGAGTTCATATCCCAAACTGTGGCCCCAAATAATGCTATCCCTTGGACTGTTACTAAGCCCTTTTTGCGAGAGAGGGAGGTGGACTGCATGAGGGTGCTATGCGTCAAGTACTTTTGAACAATAATTAAACAAGTCAAATGAATAATTTACTATGGACTTTTTAGATCCTTTAATATATAAATCTTCATTAATATATAAACTATAAAGTTTTAGGGGTTGGAGCATAAGGGAGCATGGGAGCTACATCAGTTCAGTTCAGTCACTTAGTTGTGTCCAACTCTCTGCAACCCCATGGAATGTTGCATGCCAGGGTTCCCTGTCCATCACCAACTTCTGGAGCTTGCTCAGACTCATGTCTATCGAGTCAGTGATGCCATCCAACCATCTCATCCTCTGTCATCCCCTTCTTCTCCCACCTTCAATCTTTCCCAGCATCAGGGCCTTTTCCAGTGAGTCAGTTCTTCGCATCAGGTGGCCACAGTATTGGAGTTTCAGCTTCAGCATCAGTCCTTCCAAAGAATATTCAGGACTGATTTCCTTCAGGATTGACTGGTTGGATCTCCTTGCAGTGCAAGAGAATCACAAGCATCTTCTCCAATACCACAGTTCAAAAGCATCAATTCTTCAGCATTCAGCTTTCTTTATAGTCCAACTCTCACATCCACACATGACTACTGGAAAAACCACAGCTTTGACTAGACAGACCTTTGCTGGCAAAGTAATGTCTCTGCTTTTTAATATGCTGTCTAGGTTGGTCAGAGCTTTTCTTCTAAGGAGCAAGCGTCTTTAAATTTCATGGCTGTAGTCACCATCTGCAGTGATTTTGGAGCCCCAGAAAATAAAGTCTCTCACTGTTTCCATTGTTTCCTCATCTATTTGCCATGAAGTGATGGGACCAGATGCCATAATCTTCGTTTTCTGAATGTTAACTCTTAAGCCAACTTTTTCACTCTCCTCTTTCACTTTCATCAAGAGTCTCTTTAGTTCTTCTTTGGTTTCTGCCATAAGGGTGGGGTCATCTGAGTATTTGAGGTTATTGATATATCCCCCGGCAATCTTGATTCCAGCTTGTGCTTCATCCAGCCCAGCATTTCGTATGATGGACTCTGCATATAAGTTAAATAATCAGGGTGACAATATACAGCCTTGACATACTCCTTTCCCAATTTGGAATCAGTCTGTTGTTCCGCGTCTGGTTTTAACTGTTGCTTCTTGACCTGCATACAGATTTCTCAGGAGGCAGGTAAGGTGGTCTGGTATTCCCATCTCTTGAAGAATTTTCCTAGTTTGTTGTGATATGGTACGCAGCAATTTTTAAACTTATTTGAATATGAAACCCTTTGTGCCTGGTGGGCTACAGTCCACGGGGTCACAAAGAGTCAGACACGACTGAATGACTTCACTTTCACTTATATAATGGTATAGAATGAAGTCTGTAAATGATACCATAAAGAATAACTTCTGTACTCAATATCATTTAACTTCAATAAACATCTGACTTTCTTTCCTCACTTATCCAAATCTCAGAGCTAGAGGCATTTTGTTCTTACCTATATATTTAGCAGCAATTTTGACCACAGAAGCGAATGTTTTTTCTAGTCAAGGGTCAATTAAGGAAGAGCTCAAAATTAAGTTAGAGTAGCTTGAGATTTGCACTAATCCTTGTTCCTGCTCTATTAAGAACTTCATACCCAGGTTCTGCTAACTAGGTCTGTATGGTATAGCCTGGTGTGTGGCTCCTTGTCTTGGTCTCTAGCTCAAACTTATTTGGCTGTAACTTGGGTTTGGCTCTCTTCTTAGCCACCTCTCCCAGGATCTGGAGCCCTGACACTGAGACAAAGTTTTCATTTATAGGTCTCTTGTTCAGATACTAATTTCAGTATCTCTTAAAAGTAATTTGCTTTTGATAAAGAGAATCTATAGAGAAAAGAAACAGAGCAGCTATCAGAAAGTAAAGCATAATTTCTAGGTGGGAAGAAATGGGCTGAAATAGTTGAAGAAGTTACAGACATTAAAGTGTTGATTAAATCATTTGGGCTGAGCATTTTGTTAGTTGGCTAATTTTGTTAACTGACTCCTTATTTCAATAAGATTGGGACACTGACTCAATTTAGACAAATAAGTGAATAACGACTGGGTCATTCATTTTGTTAAAATAACACCTAGTCACAGTGATTTCATGTCATACCAACACAATGGCATTGGTAGACTTTTATTATATTAGATTTTTCAGGATGTTGAAAAAATAAGAGACCCTAAATTTAGAAAAACCTGAAATGAAAATTCTTTCTTAGTTATTACATGAAAAAGCATTAATAATTTAAGCTAAGTGAATAAAATGTTAATTTAGATACATACTGTGCCATTGTATATTTATAGAAAATAATTTTGCAATGTTTTTATTTATACTCAGAATTTTATATAATGATATTAATAAAGTATGTATAAGGATGAAAATAATTTCACAGTCTCTATAGTCTTTGCCACCTGGTTCATTTTGTTAAATATGTGAAATTAAAAGGAGATACCAAACAACTCTATAAATCATAATTTCAAGTGATATAAGATAGTAAATAGCAAGGAGTGTACAGCACATGGTTATACTGAATAATAACTCTTAGTGTTGATGCTATTCAACAGAACAGGATGAGGGCTCCCCAAGTAAAATCATACTGAGTGGATTAGTCACACTCAAACTTTTAATGAATATTTATCAATATATACCAGACTCAAGGATTTCAGAGTCTTATTAAAAACAGGAAATCATCAAAAGATCTAAAAATATTCCTGAAAAAAAAAAAAACTGTATATTTACCAAAGGAAAAAAAAAGGCAAAATGTCAGTACAATTCTGCACCTCAGGACTGCTAACACATGCCAAATTAAACTATTATCCCTGTGAGTACTCTACATAAGTTTCAGTATGTTTTTAATTTTCTAGTTTCCTGTGTTTCAAAAGAATGAGTTTTATTATTGGGAATCCAAAACTGTACAACATTTAGCAGTTTGAAAGCAGAGCTAAAAAATGAAAACGAAATGAAGTATAATAGCTTTATACAAGTTTAAATGACTATATGTAAGAAGACACTATAATGACTGAAATATCAAAGATATCTAGTGAATCTAATATTTCAATAACTCAAAAAGCAAGGGAACCCAAGAAGAAAAGTCCTCTGTGATGTGGAAAACAGAAATGCTGTCATAAACATGAGAAAAAGCTTAATTTTTATCAAGGTCCCACACAGCTCAGCTTGGACTGGTCTCTGAGTAGCCTCAGCCTCACTGTCATTCCCACAGCCCTTACACAGTCCCCCTTATGTACATGCTCACAGGCTGCTTTCTCTGCCTAAATCTCTGCTCTCTACTCCACTACTGTACTCCTCATATCTAGGAATAACGTTTGTTTTCTCTCACATAGGCTAAGCTTTACGACATTAGGGGCTGTATCTAGTTTGCTCAGCATGTAAACATAAAAGAAAGATACACAAATGGATGAATCAATGAATGTGGGCAAGTCATAGTCAAAATTATTTATTCTCAATGAAAAACTATATCTACTATGCATTTCCTTACACGATGTGAAATCATGTGGTAGTCATACAATGAATGCAAAACCTTCTGAGAGGCTACTGCAGGAGACAGAGAAAATATCATTGCGACGGTCTGACAAAAAAAATGTTTGAAATCCAGCAGATGCTTAAAATTGAAAACAAGTAATGAAGTCAGGCTTCCCAGCTAAGTTTAGTCGGATATAAGGGTTAATTATGCCATGGTAATGCGACCATAAACACAAAACCCAATGATAAATAGACAAACAAAACAATAATACTATTAACTGTACAATGGATACTTTTATGCAAGAAATTTGAAACCTCTCTCCTGTCAGGCTCAGTTTCCTCAAGGTATAGATTGTGCCTGTCTTGGCATCCTCTTTGTCTATATCAGAATCCTAAACTTCATGGTCTCAGGATACCTTTACACTTTCAAAAGTTCTTGAGGACTTCAACAATTTTTATTCACATGGACTATATTTGCCATATTCAAAATAAAAACTGAGAAAAAAATCTGTTCGATGCAGACTTTTTGCCTCAACGAAATGTTCATTATCCTAACATCTCAACTCATGACAACCAATTTGGAATGTTTACTGAAGGAGGACAGTCTGAACCAAAAAGTGAAAAACAGCACAAATTCAGTGTATAATTCCAAAATCTAAGAGAAATAAGTAGATGACTAGAAAGAGACATTTTAGTTGAAAAAGTATCAAGCAGAATCAAATCAAGTGGCTAAGTTGAATGTTCCATGAGCCTCTTCAAAGCAGTAAATTAGATCAAAATACTTTAGTGAACACAAGCTGGATTCTAATATTTTTTAGTACTCTACATTCCATTTCTCCTAGAGAAGGGCATAGCAACCCGCTCCAGTATTTTTGCCTAGAGAATCCCCTTGGACAGAGGAACCTGGCAGGCTGCAGTCCATGGGGTTGCCAAGAGTCGGACACTACTGAATGACTAAGCATGCCACTTCTAATTAATCCATAAAAACCACAAGAAAAATATTTGCTATATTTTTAGCACATCTGCTCTAACTATTAATAGGAATTAACTAAACCAGAGAAAATGTATTGATCCAAACGCTTTACAATCTCCAAAATCATTATTTTTGTTCTAAAAATAGCCTGAAGTAAGTTCAGAAATAAAAAGATAATTTGAAGACTATGTAGACTGTTTTAATGTCACCTCACTACTTAGCAAAGAATAAGATGACTTACTTTTCCTTTTCTTGAAGCTGTTGCTCCTGAGAGGCCATTTTAGGTTCTGTCCCCAGATTTTTTTGCATTCGCTGCCTCCTCTTTCTACTTGGTGCAATATCAGGGATATCAGGACTTGAAATAATGGAATCATCTCTTCTTACAGTAGCTAAAATAAAATCACATAAAAATTATGCATTTTTTTAGTACAGTATCAATTTGCTGCTTTAGCACCTATATAAAGTGGCACAATTAAAATGGAGCAAAACTATTTTTATAAATTTATTCAGATTTCTTATCTTTGACAAAGAACATACAAATAGGAAAAGACAGTCTCTTCAATAAGTGGTACTGGGAGAACTGGACAGCTACATGTAAAAGAATGAAATTAGAACACTTCCGAACACCATACACAAAGATAAACTCAAAAGAGATTAAAGACCTAAATGTAAGACCAGAAACTATAAAACTCTTAGAGGAATACACAGGCAGACCACTCTCTGAAATAAATCACAGTGAGATCCTCTATGACACACCTCTTAGAGTAATGGAAATAAAAACAAAAATAAACAAGTGGGACCTAATTAAATTTAAAAGCTTTTGCACAACAAAGGAAACTATAAACAAGGTGAAAAGACAACCCTTAGGATGGAAGAAAATAATAGCAAATGAAACAACTGACAAAGGATTAACTTCCAAAATATACAAGCAGCTCAAACAAGTCAATACTAGGAAAACAAACAACCCAATCAAAGAGTGGGCAAAAGACCTAAACAGAAATTTCTCCAAAGACGACAAACAGATGGCTAACAAACACATGAAAAGATGCTGAAAAGATGTTCAACATTGCTCAGTATTACAGAAATGAAAATGAAAACTACAATGAGATATCACCTCACACAGGTCAGCATGGACATCATCAAAAAAACCTACAAACAATAAATGCTGAGGAGGGTGTGGGGAAAAAGGAAACCACTTGTACTATTGGCACTATGGGTGGGAATGTAAATTGATACAACCACTATGGAAGACAAAACTACCATATGACCCAGCAATCCCACTACTAGGCATACACCCTGCGGAAACCAAAACTGAAAAAGACACATGTACCCCAATGTTCACTGCAGCACTATTTACAATAGCGAGGACATGGAAGCAACCTAGATGCCTATCAAAAGATGAATGGTTAAAGAAGCTTTGTTACATGTATACAATGGAATATTACTTAGTCATAAAAAGGAACACATTCAGGGTGAATGAACCTAGAACCTATTAGACACAGTGAAGTACAAGTCAGAAAGATAAAAATAAGCATCATATATTAACACATATATATGGAATCTAGAAAGATGGTACTGATGAACCTATTTGCAGGGCAGCAACTTCCCTGGTGGCTCAGACAGTAAAGCATCTGTCTACAATGCGGGAGGCCTGGGTTCGACCCCTGGGTTGGGAAGATCCCCTGGAGAAGGAAATGGCAATCCACTCCAGGACTATTGCCTGGAAAATCCCCTGGACAGAGGAGCCTGGTAGGCTACAGTCCATGGGGTCGCAAAGAGTCGGACACAACTGAGCGACTTCACTTCTAATGGAGATGCAGACACAGAGAACAGACTGACAGACTGACGGACACACAGGTGGGGAGAGGAAGGACAGGGTGGGATGAATGGAGAGAGTAACATGGAAACAGATATACTATCATATGTAAAACAGAGAGCCAATGGGAATTTTCTGTATGACTCAGGTAACTCAAATCAGGGCTCTGTAAAAACCTAGAGGGGTGGGATGCAGCGGGAGGCGGAAGGGAGGTTAAAGAGGGAGGGACACAGGTATACCTATGGCTGATTCATGTTGAGGTATAGTGGAAACCAACACAATATTGTAAAGCAATCATTCTTCAATTAAAAATAAATTAAAAAAGATTATTCAATTTGATGAAATGAGTAGTTAGTATGTAATATTTCAATACCAATATAAAACCTAAAATATATTGTATATATGGAACAACTTGATCAAAACAGTCTTTGCCTATCTTGAGCAACAACTTCTGAAATGCATAAATAAAAGTGAATTAAAGGCACATCTAAAGAGGTTGGGGGGAGATACTGCTATAGGGATAATGAATCAAACTGATAGGAAAACAACAATTATCAGCAGGAATGGGGACTTCCATTAGTGATCTAGTGATAATTTTCATAAACTTCTCAGCCAACTGTAGGGAATAAATACAAGAAAAATGGAAGAAAGTACTAACATATTGCTAATGTGGCTAACCCACTAAATTACCCTAAAAAATATTTGATATACATGAAATATAAGCAACAAAAGAAATATGCTTGATTTATATTCCCTTTTTTTTTCTATGAACAACTTAATTGCAAAGAGCTTAAGGGGAATTCAGAATATTCTTTCACTCAATACATAGTATATTCTGCTATCACACATTTTTCTGTAAAATAAAAGAGCTTCTCTGTTATTGGTAAATAATGAACAATATCAACATAATTTGGACTTTGGATTGTCCTGTTGGTTCATACGATTTTTTTCCCAGCTTGTTAATGTTTTAAAGTGATAAGGGGCAAGCTCCCATCCCAATGAAAAAGAAAATCTTAGCAATGCATAAAAGCCTTAAAAAGCAGAAATGAGGGCTAAAAATACTATATGTCCATCACTTTAGCACTAAAAAAGGGGCTGGTTTAGTGAAATCAAGAACCCTACACTTTTCAAAAGTTAAGCTCTCTGCAAAGATGCAATTAGAATTGAAGAATCTGTGAAGACATTTCTCCCTGTATGTCTACTCAGACATTTAACTTTTTGATGAAACTAGTGTAATCAAATGTGTTCAGTAATTCCCATCTCTTTCATTTAAGAGGAACTGTGATGACCCAAAGGTTTAGCTGACTGTGACATCTGGTGAAAAGGTTAGAGATCTCCTAACAGTGTTAATATTTTTGTTAGGATTATAACTAGAGAACTAACAACAGTAATGTAAAACTACATAGATTTTAAGTGCTCTGCCCAAACCTTAACTTTTTCTCCCAAAAGCTCTATTAATTTTAGTGCATTAGTTTGCAGAGTGAATAGTTGTTCAGGCATGCATGTGCCACATTATAGAAAATGCTGCATTTTGACTTCTCGTGCTATGTAGTCCAAGCTTCTCTGAGGGGCCTGACATCACTCGGACACTACTGATCCCTCTCTAGAAATGGTTTTTTTTTTTTTTTCACTTTTTTTTCCTGGATATAACTACCAGTTTTGAGAATGCAGTGCTGGACACGTTACTATGGGTTTTTAAAATATTATCTTATTAATCTTTAAATCTGTGAACTTCATTTTACTTATGAGGAAACTTAAGAATTTAGAGAAGTTAAGAAACTTGCCCAAATCACATAGCTTTTGCTTTTATATTTTATCATTATGACAATCAAAAAATATTTCTGCCTGGTGGGTAAATTATTTCTTGATAAAATATGCCCATCAAAGCATATTTTACTTTCCAAACCTGCTTAAAGACACATAAGTTCTAGTTGATTTCTTATACATTATTTTATTAAAATGTATTGGGAGTAAAGAAAGATAAATTAAAAAAAAAGATGTTTCTCTGAACATATTCCAGCTGAATGATTCCTTTATTCTTATAAAGCTAAGAAGTGACTAAGTAAGATAATTCTGGTTTCCTGATTTCTTACCCAGTCAGCTCTCATACAGGGTTTAATCAACTGCATAAGCAATCAACAAAGTACAATCTTGTCCATGAATAAAACTAGCAAAAGTGTCAGAGTTAGAGGATGTTTCAACTGTAGATAGACTTGTAAAATGGAGAAAGATCACATTTAATTACATGTTGGACATTTATGAGGAAAGAATGTTAAGTTTAAATTAAAACATAAGGTGAATTTTTTAAAAATAAAGTTACATAAAAGTTCTGCCATTAATTCCAAAACTGCAGATAACAACTTACACTTTGGCACTCAACAGGGTATTTTATATGTCGAATGGTTAAATTATTTTTATAATGCCAAGAATTTACTTTAAAATGCAATGTGATTAAAGGTGTGTATTAGTAAGAGTGTTGCATCTACGCAAGAATCACAGACCAGGAACAATTTTGTGGGATTCTAATAATAAAGTCCATATACTTGAGGAGGCTACTAGAGGCACCTTTGTTATTTGCATGTCAACAACTGATGACAAAAATGTGAATCTACTGGTGAAAACAAGGCATGAAAACAAGCGGATGAATACTGCAGATGAGCTCTCATGAGTAAAAGCAGAGGCATATTAGATACACAGATTGGCTAAAGCATTTTAGAGATACTGCCTCCATTTTATGGAGAGGTTATAAGAATTTAATGAGGTCTGTTTATTCTTATAGATGATGTACTCTCCTAAATCTTCAAGTAGTTTTCTGTCTAGTTGTGACTTCTGGACGATTACAGTTGTCTGATACCATGAAAACCTGCCATTCCTACCTCAAGAATCTTTATATTTGTCAAAAGTGAAGGTTTGATATGAGTGGGTGACTGGGACACCTTCAAGGACATATAGCTGGGACTTCTTCAAGCTTATAGAACAGGTTAATGAATTATTTTATACTTGCTAGTAAATATTTAGTTGACAGCTGTATACGTGGGAAAACCTAATCTGATAATTTACTATCATTATTTCTACAGTTTAAACTTCTTGGTGATGATCATGATGGATCACAAAGAACTTGAGTTCTGTATAACCAAGAGTTTTAGTTCAGTTCACTGCTCCATTTTTATACATTCCTCTTCACAATTACAATGTAGATCACGGTAACACTGCCATAAGGAAAAAGGGCTACCATATAAACTTATTTACTGGTTAAACCAAATGTATTAAAAGACGCTTACTCCTTGGAAGAAAGGTTATGACCAACCTAGACAGCATATTCAAAAGCAGAGACATTACTTTGCCAACTAAGGTCCGTCTAGTCAAGGCTATGGTTTTTCCTGTGGTCATGAATGGATGTGAGAGTTGGACTGTGAAGAAGGCTGAGCACCGAAGAAGTGACGCTTTTGAACTGTGGTGTTGGAGAAGACTCTTGAGAGTCCCTTAAAGGGGATGACAGAGGGATGAGAAGGCTGGATGGCATCACCAACTCGATGGACGTGAGTCTGAGTGAACTCCGGGAGATGGTGATGGACAGGGAGGCCTGGCGTGCTGCGATTCACGGGGTCACAAAGAGTCGGACACGACTGAGCGACTGAACTGAACTGAACTGATCCTTCTTTTGGTTTGTTTTTGCACCATGAGAAACAGCTTTCCCTCCAGTTTATTACATATATGAGTGAATGCTCAGTCATGTCCAACTCTTTGTGAACCTTTGGACTGTGGCCCACCAGGCTGGTCTGTCCATGGAATCTTCCAGGCAAGAATACTGAAGTGAGTTGCCATTTCCTCCTCCAGGGGATCTTCCTGACCCAAGAATGCAGGAACCTATGTCTCCTGCATTGCAGGTGAATTCTTTACCACTGAGCCATAGAGAACCCCTTACTACATAAATATAATAGCAAATCATACTGTAATAGATTCGCTTAATTTATATAAGGCTTTAAATGAAGTTTTGATAATAATTATATAGACTTTTAAAAGGAAAAATTTCCATCCTATCCTTTCCTCTTCACCCTGCAATTTCAGAAACCATAAAAAAAGAGGTGCTACTCCAATCTCTGGTACTTACATATTATTAATTGATCATTTCAAGGATTCCTCAAATTTGAAGCCATCCCACCTCTATCCACTACTTGTGCTTATGTTTGGTCCTCACATTTCATCTGGTCTCAAGGCTGGATACTTTATTCTGTCCCCAGATGCCTTGAACATTGATTCTGGGTCTCAAAACCAGTAAAGCTGTTTTACATAGACAGAAGGTGTCTGAACCACATCCACACAAAGTCAAACTTTATGGAGCCTCCAAAATGTATATTATTCATGCTCATTGTGCTCAGTCATGTCGGACTCTTTGGGACCTCATGAGCTGTAGCCTGCTAAGTTCCTCCATCCATGGAATTTTCCAGGCAAGAATACTGGAGTGAGTTGCCATTTCCTTATCCAGCAGATCTTCCTGACGCAGGGATTGAACCCAAGTCTCTTGAGTTTCCTGCATTGGCAGGTGGATTCTTTACCAGTACACCACCTGGGAAGCCCATATTATTTATAACTTTACATATTTTAAGGGTGATAAAGTCTGTACTTACAAGGTTTACATCCCATTTTTAAAGGAAAAAATCAATTTACATGAAGTTTACTTAATACATACTCGTTTTAGCTGTGAGGAAGAATCTGAATAGAGTTGTAAAGCATGACAAATGTTAAAAGGGAAATAAGAAGAAATGTGGCCTATATAGAGGAATGTTCATGAGAGAAAAAGATGTAAGAAATGAGATTGGTTAAGTGTGGGATACAGGGAAGGATTGGATTAAAAAAAAAGATACGGAGATGATACACTCAATAAATTTGCAAGCTTTCAAATCCAGGCAGAAGAATATTGAATTTGATATTGACTGAAGAGTTGTTTTTTTTTTTTTTTTCCCTGAGATTCCACACCCAGAATTCTCAGTTTTTAATATTATCATCAGTTTCTTTGTCACAACAATATGTCTTTCACTATTTCAAGGAAATAAAGAAAAAAAAAAAACTATTGCCAATTAACTTATTATGGCTGAAATAGTGAGTAGGAGAGCTGTGGGATGAATTTCAAGTTCTAATTGGGTTCACTGCATCTAGAAAATGAGGAATCTTTATACAAGCTTGGTTATTGCGAAAGGTGGCTCCACAGAAAGCCACACTTCTTCTTGTCTGACAGAAGAACTGCAAGGGCTTGGCAGCAGGAGTTCAGACATAAGAATGCCTCAGAGTTGGCCATCCTGGGTACTCTCAAAGGCGAAATAAAATGGCACTGTTGGTTAAACTGCCTAAGCCCCACGAGTCAATCTACCTGGTAAACGTCTATTACTGACCAGAGACATATTAATATGTCTTTTGTCAGCCAAACATTATTGACTGGAGATGTTTCAATATTCACTTACATAACATATAGCTGGTCACAGGTGTTAGTTTCTGTAAAAATCCCTGGGTCAATAATGTGTTGTCTTTGATGGCTAAACATCTAAACCTCAATGTTTCTAAAAATAATTTTTTAGGTTTATAATTCATTTTATTAGGAATTCATTATTATCTCATAGCTATGGACATTTCTCCCCTTCTTCCTAATATGTATTACTTCACATATCTATGGAACTCTAATGCAGACTGCCACCAGAGATTCCTATCCCCCTCCAAACATACATCTCTCTAGAGCCCCTAATCCCACCTCCTCCCCTCAAAATTAATGTCCTGAGGCATGTTAGTCATGACAAAGACTACTTAGCTCTTAAATTATTGAATGAAGGAGGCTCTGATCTTTAGGCCCTTTGACCATGAAAAAAAATATGTGCTATTTTTAATACGCCATGTTCAAACAAAAAACTTTGAATGGTTTCACATCACCTATAAAATAAAGTGCTAACATCCTAGTCCTGCATTCAAATCTCTCTACAAGGAAACCCTCACCTTCTTCTCTGACCATACCTCCCACAATCTTCTGCTACAGTGTATAAAGAATTCCAAGGCCTCTAGGGTTCCTCCACCTTCCTTTTTCATTCCTTACTTTCCTTGTCTTCCATGTCCTCCTATCTTATATTGGCTCAACGATGTGTTCCCTTCCAGCACAGCTCATTTCAGCCATTTCAGTCACTCCTAGTTTTAACAGTTTCAATTCACAGCAATCTCCCCTACTCTATAGTTTATAAACTCTATGGTTTATAGTTTGAGCCACTCATTTTACACATACTATCTTGTCCTGTTATTCTTTTTATGTATACTTCCTCTTTCTCAAATAGATTATGAACACCCAACAACTAGAGGCCATGTCTTTCAGTTAGCTATATACCTAATGTATTATCCAATAGTGTTATACATGAGGAATATGACGACTTGAAATGTGTATCTTATTTTTTAATCAAAATTCATTTACTTATGGTCCTCAAAAGTATAGAGAAAAATCCAACCAGAAGACCTGGGTCTGGATCTCTATTTCTGCCATTTACCTTGGCCATATTACAGATCTTTAAGTTCCTCTGTGAGAAAATGGATATTAACTATGATTAAATGGGATAATATAAACTGTTTTATAAATCATAGTGTCAGAAATATTTGATATCAGCAATAAGTATTACTGACAAAATGTGTGTGTCCTTACAAAAGATCTGAGATTCATTTACTTATTCGATTTATTAATTTTTTTTTTTTAATTTTTACTTTATTTTACAATACCATATTGGTTTTGCCATACATTGACATGAATCCACCATGGGTGTATATGAGATCCCAATCCTAAATCCCCCTCCCACATCCCACCCCATTTCCTCTCTCTGGATCATCCCCGTGTACCAGCCCCGAGCATCCTGTATCC
>SJYT01026439.1:301401-323926 GCA_006410635.1 Cephalophus harveyi | reverse complement strand
GGGTCTCCTGCATTGGAGGCAGATGCTTTAACCTCAGAATATACAATGGAGTAAAGACAATCTCTTTAACAAGTGGTGCTGGGAAAACTGGTCAACCACTTGTAGAAGAATGAAACTAGATCACTTTCTAACACCACACACAAAAATAAACTCAAAATGGATTAAAGATCTAAACGTAAGACCAGAAACTATAAAACTCCTAGAGGAGAACATAGGCAAAATACTTATTCGATTTAAAAGTTTACTACTATCATTTTCTATTATATAAGTTTCAGGTATACAGCATTATAGTTTAACATCTGTAAAATGACTTTTATTTAGGTGAATCTGACGAACTTTCAGGCTATCTTCTTAGAGACATAAAAATTAAATTAAAAAAAATAAAAGGTAAGATAAATTAATGGTTTTCCAAATTCAAAATAACTCAATTGCCTAGTATTATTATTTGTTATGGACACAGAGTAGCCAGACTCCTATGGCTGTTTCCTGCTATTTTATTCAGGTGGTGATTTCATAAATGTTTATAATCAATAAGTCATTGTGTTTTTTTTCAAAAGATATAAAATATTGAGGGGAAAAACCAAAATCCAGACCTAAAAATACTACCTTAAGTAAATCTGAAACTTCAAAAAACATACTCTTCCTCTCACCAAAGAAAATAACCAACCAGTGTGCCTCTGTAGTTTGTCTTACTGACAGGTATGAAGATAAGTAAAAAAAAAACTTAGATAAGGTCAATCACACCATATCTCAATAAGCGGTATCTTAAAGTGACCCATCTTGAGGTAGTAAATTTCTAATGTGACCAAATAAGCACACATGATTTTCCCTCACCATTCATCAAATAGCCCTTTTCATATCTGTTATCATTTTCTACCCAGTTTTCATAACCTAACTTGAATAACTGATTAACATCTTATATGGAAGGTTGATGATCTAACCTATTATCAGCAATCACTTAATAAATGGATAATTAACATTGCACTAAACTTTTAAAAGTGTGTGTGTGTGTGTGTGTGCACATGCATGTGTGTATCCATGTGCAAAATAGACTTTTCCAAAAGTCAGGCTCCTCTTTTAGCCAGCACAGCTGGCAGTCAGGTGTAATGACAAACGCTTTACTATATTGGGGTAACCCAAAAGGTCATCTTTGGAAATCTAACACTTTCAATGTCAGAGGCAGGGTGGGCCACTAAAGATAAAATACAGACTCCAGAAGTATTCATAGTACAGAAAAAAATGTAAGTTGAACATACTAAGTATTATTCCATATCTATAAAACAATCTACTTAAAAATGTATTTATTCTTTCACTTATTCACAAAAATTCACTGTGTATTTTCTATGAGTCAGGCACCATCCCAAAGTACCATCACCATGCATTCAAAAAGTTTACAATTGAGAAGGGCAGAAAGACACAACTATTTTTGCAAGAAAACCATAAGTTATACAAACAATTATAGAGGAACAAATTTGAAAGTTCTAAGATAGGCGTGAAGAGTTGACTCATTGGAAAAGACTCTGATGCTGGGAGGGATTGGGAGCAGGAGGAGAAGGGGATGACAGAGGATGAGATGGCTGGATGGCATCACCGACTCGATAGACAAGAGTTTGGGTGAACTCCAGGAGTTGCTGATGGATGGCAAGGCCTGACGTGGTGCAATTCATGGGATCACAAAGATTTGGACACGAAAGAGTGACTGAACTGAACTGAAGATAGGCACAGGTTTCCAAACTTTTACTGATATTTTCAAATTAATCTGTGAATTTTTTAATTTCTCTTTTTCATGATGAAACACTAAGATTTGATTTCTTATTCTGTTTTCTTTTTTTTCTTAGATAGGTATTACTTTCAAAAGCCTAACTGTTAGTATTCATTTCAGTTCAGCTCAGTCGCTCAGTCGTGTCCGACTCTTTGTGACCCCATGAATCGCAGCACTCCAGGCCTCCCTGTCCATCACCAACTCCCAGAGTTCACTCAGATTCACGTCCATCGAGTCAGTGATACCATCCAGCCATCTCATCCTCGGTCGTCCCCTTTTCCTTCTGCCCCCAATCCCTCCCAGCATCAGAGTCTTTTCCAGTGAGTCAACTCTTCGCATGAGGTGGCCAAAGTACTGGAGTTTCAGCTTTAGCACCATTCCTTCCAAAGAAATCCCAGGGCTGATCTCCTTCAGAATGGACTGGTTGGATCTCCTTGCAGTCCAAGGGACTCTCAAGAGTCTTCTCCAACACCACAGTTCAAAAGCATCAATTCTTTGGTGCTCAGCCTTCTTCACAGTACACTCTCACATCCATACATGACCACAGGAAAAACCAAAGCCTTGACTAGACGGACCTTAGTTGGCAAAGTAATGTCTCTGCTTTTGAATATACTATCTAGGTTGCTCATAACTTTTCTTCCAAGGAGTAACCGTCTTTTAATTTCATGGCTGCAATCACCATCTGCAGTGATTTTGGAGCCCCCCAAAATAAAGTCTGCCACTGTTTCCACTGTTTCCCCATCTATTTCCCATGAAGTGATGGGACCGGATGCCATGATCTTCGTTTTCTGAATGTTGAGCTTTAAGCCAACTTTTTCACTCTCCACTTTCACTTTCATCAAGAGGCTTTTTAGTTCCTCTTCACTTTCTGCCATAACTGTTACTATTAGGTGGCTCTAAAGTAAATTTGCCAAAAGAGAAAACTAAAAGACTAGCTTGCTCTGAGCAAACTGATAAGAAATGACTGGGTTTCAAAATTAAGTTTTAATTTCAGAGTGAACTCAAACAACATATCTGAATTAAAACTCTAAAATTACCTTCAAAGATAGTCAGTCCTTCATAAGGCCCCACAATATCCTTAACAGGCTTCATCATACTTTTAATAATTTATCTAATATTTATAAAGCTCAATGAAGGTAGAGACTGAATTTGTTATGCATTACTGATAGTATGAGTATAGGCCGACTAGCATGGTCTCTAATACATAATGGTTCCTCAATAAATATTAGTTCATTGGTATAAAATCTAAAATACTAATAGAGTTAATGACTTCTTAAAAATATTTTAAATCTATATAAAATACTATATTGTTAATTAGCTATGGTTGCCAGGCTAGTTAACATTAAGAAAATAAAAATAATAGTGGGGAAAAGCAGTTTATGAAAGAGCAACATTAGCTTTCAAATTATATTATTTTATGATTAAAAATAATAAACACTGGAAAGCACTTTTAATGGTTAATAAGTTTTCAGAAAACAAAACTACAATTTTTCAGCTTTGACCAGCGTTATGAAAGGGTCTCTGCCTATGACCTACGTCATGAAATGTTTGGAGACAATATAAAGCTTTCATTGTTGTACAAGAGTCAAGTATGGACTTCTGTCAACTTATGACTTTTTTTTCAGCATTTTCTTAATATAGTTAAAGCTTTTTAAATTCTTCATTGTTTTTTGATGTTGGTCAACTTTTAATAAAACCTGGACATTTTTTGCTTAAGGGGGTTTTATTGAATTAGTATAACTGAAAAATGGACAAAAATAAGTGAAATATAAAAACTTTTTAATGAAATGGTACAGGAAATCTTTCAGTTCATTGTTATTTTAACAATGTATTACCAATACATTGTCTGCAATGACTTTAGGTGAATTGGTTAGAACTAGGACAAGGTTACCAGTGCAACTAGGTCAAAATGAGAATAGGATGAAAGTGAAAGTGAAGCGCTGCTTAATTACCTGGTGAACTGAGTAGGTAAAGGTCATTAATCTAGAGCATAAACCCTTTCTTTGAATATTCACAGGGGTGAGAAGGAGAACTTGACTAACAAGTTCTGTGACATGATGCACTTTCCCATTTCATTTTGCTAGAATTTGCTTAATCTTAGAAAGAATTAGATAGACTTTGATATATTAACAAAAAGTATTTTATCTGCACTTCTTTAAACCCCTTTCAGTTCAGTTCAGTCGCTCAGTCATGTATGACTCTTTGTGACATGATGGACTGCAGCATACAAGGCCTCCCAGAGTTTACTCAAACTCATGTCCATTGAGTCGGTGATGCCATCCAACCATCTCATCCTCTGCTGTCCCCTTCTCCTCCTGTCTTCAATCTTTCCCAGCATCAGGATCTTTTCAAATGAGTCAATTCTTCACATCAGGTGGCCAAAGTTTTGGAGTTTCAGCTTCAGCATCAGTCCTTCCAATGAACGTTCAGGACTGATTTTCTTCAGGACTGACTGGTTGGATCTCCTTGCAGGACAAGGGACTTTCAAGTGTCTTCAACACCACAATTCGAAAGCATCAATTCTTCGGTGCTCAGCTTTCTTTATAGTCCAACTCAGATCCATACATGACCAGTGGAAAAACCATAGCCTTGACTAGACAGACCTTTGTTGGCAAAGTAACATCTCTGCTTTTTAATATGCTGTCTAGGTTGGTCATAACTTTTCTTCCAAGGAGTAAGTGTCTTTTTATTTCATGGCTGCAGTCACCATCTGCAGTGATTTTGGAGCCCAGAAAAATAAAGTTTGCCATTGTTTCCACTGTTTCTCCATTTATTTGCCATGAAGTGATGGGACTGGATACCATGATCTTTGTTTTCTGAATGTTGAGCTTTAAGCCAACTTTTTCACTCTCCTCTTTCACTTTCATCAAGAGGCTCTTTAGTTCTTCTTTGCTTTCTGCCATAAGGGTGGTGTCATCTGCATATCTGAGGTGATTGATATTTCTCCCGGCAATCTTGATTCCAGCTTGTGCTTCTTCCAGCCCAGTGTTTCTCATGATGTACTCTTCATATAACTTAAATAAGTAGGGTGACAAGATACAGCCTTGACGTACTCCTTTTCCTATTTGGAACCAGTCTGTTGTTCCATGTCCAGTTCTGTTGCTTCCTGACCTGCATACAGGTTTCTCAAGAGGCAGGTCAGGTGGTCTGGTATTCCCATCTCTTGAAGAATTTTCCACAGTATTGTTGTGACCCACACAGTCAAAGGCTTTGGCATAGTCATTAAAGCAGAAATAGATGTTTTTCTGGAACTCTCCTGCTTTTTTGATGATCTAGCAATTTGATCTCTGGCTCCTCTGCCTTTTCTAAAACCAGCTTGAACATCTGGAAGTTCACTGTTCACATATTATTGAAGCCTTGGAGAATTTTGAGCATTACTTTGCTAGCATGTGGGATGAGTGTAATTGTGTGGTAGTTTGAGCATTCTTTGGCAAACCCCTTTAAACCCCTTTATGATAAGGTCTAACTCTTTGGTGCCTCTTTGGTGTAACTTAGCCCATACAGAGTAGTTTGATGAAGAGGCAAATATGAAGCTGAATTTCCAAGGTGTCCTTGAAAACCGTGGGATATTTTTTCAAAAGGGAGATTCCCAGATCCATGGTGCTAAACATGTTGTGCCAACTAGCTTTCAAACCAAATGTAATTAAAGCAATACTTTCACTAAAAAGGATTAAGCAAAAACATGTGCCAAATGGTCAAATAACTAAGATAACATTTATACTGAATTAATAAAATACTTCACAAGGATCCTAAACCTGACTCTGTTAATCACTGTCTTAATGACTTAGTGCAAATCATGTAACAATTCTGTGAAGGATTTTATTTTTATTCCATAAACTCAGGTGTGGAGAAACTAGACCAAATAATTATTCCTGGCATTTAAAAAATGTCCTGATTCTAAAATTTAAGTTACTATGCTTTTAGAAAATGATTATCTTAGTAATTGATATTATCTAAATTTTGTTAGAAAAACAGATGTGCTTTCAGACCTTTCTGAAGCACTTCTAAGTTAGTTTTAGGTTAAATGTTCTGCCCAAATGAGAAAATTTTTTTTTAGAAATTTCATTTCCAAACATCCATACATTCCTAAACATTTTACACTGTTTCATAATGCTTCTAGATTCTTAATTTTCCGATAAAAATAAAACAGTCCAAAATGCAGCACTAGGCCATTCAGGTATGAATTAAATCAACCCCTTTAAGATTATACAGTGAGGTGATGAATAGATTCAAGGAATTAGATCTGAAAGACACAGTACCTGAAGAACTATGGACAGAGGTTCATAACACTGTACAAGAGGTGGTGAACAAAACCATCCCCAAGAAAAAGAAATGCAAGAAGGCAAAGTGGTTATTTGAGGAGGCCTTACAAACAGCTGAGAAGAGAATAAAAAGGCAATGGAGAAAGGAGAAAGATACACCCAACTGAATGCAGAGTTCCAGAGAACAGCAAGGAGAGATAAGAAAGCCTTCTTAAATGAACAATGTGAAGAAATAGAGGAAAACAATAGAATAGAAAAGGCTAAAGATCTTTTTGAGAAAATTAGAGATATCAAGGGAACATTTCATGTAAGGATGAGCTCAATAAAGGACAGAAACGGTATGAACCTAACAGAAGCAGAAGAGATTAACAAGAGATGCAAAAGTACATAAAAGAACTATACACTAAAGGTCTAATGACCCAGATAACCACGATGGTGTGGTCACTCACCTAGAGCCAGATGTCCTGGAGTATGAAGTCAAGAAACATTACTATGAACAAAGCTAGTGGAGGTGACAGAATCCCAGCTGAGCTGTTTCAAATCCTAAAAGATGATGCTGTTAAAGTACTGCACTTAATATGCCAGCAAATATGGAAAACTCAGCAGTAGCCACAGGAATGGAAGAGGTCAGTGTTCATTCAAATCCCAAAGAAGGGCAATGCCAAGCATTGCCCTTCAAACTACCGTACAATTGCACTCATATCACATGTTAGCAAGCTGATGCTCAAAATCCTTCAAGCTAGGCTTCAGATGTACATGAAACGAGAAGTTCTAGATGTACAAGGTGGATTTAGAAAAAGCAGAGGAATCAGAGATCAAGTTGTCAATATCGACTACATCATAAAGAAAGCAAGAGAATTCCAGAAAAACATCTACTTCTGCTTCATATCATGCTAAAGTCTTTGATTGTGGGGATCACAGAAAATTGTGGAAAATCTGAAAGAGATGGAAATACAAGATCACCTTACTGGTCTCCTTACAAATCTGTATGCAGGTCAAGAAGAAACAGAACTGGACATAGAACAACGGACTGGTTCAAAATTAGGAAAGGAGTATATCAAGGCTGGTTTTTTTCCCTCTGGTTATTTAACTTAAATGCAGAATACATCATGTGAATTTCCAGGGAGGATGAATCACAAGGAGGAATCAAGATTGCTAGGAGAAATATCAACAACCTCAGATATGCAAATGATATCACTTTAATGGCAGTAAGTGAAAAGGAACTAAAGAACCTCTTGAGGAGGTTGAAAGAGGAGAGTGAAAAAGCTGGAGTAACACTCAACATTCAAAACACTAAGTTCATGGCATCTGGTCCCATCATTTCATGGCAAGCAGATGGGGAAACAATGGAAACAATGATCGACTTTATTTTCTTGGGCTCCAAAATCACTGCAGCCAGA
Source organism: Cephalophus harveyi (assembly GCA_006410635.1). Classification (NCBI taxonomy): domain Eukaryota; kingdom Metazoa; phylum Chordata; class Mammalia; order Artiodactyla; family Bovidae; genus Cephalophus; species Cephalophus harveyi. Next base: position 316,502 of record SJYT01026439.1, on the reverse strand, counting down.
GACTGTAGCAGTGAAACTAACAGACACTTGCTCCTTGGTAGAAAGGCTATGACAAACCTAGACAGTGTATTAAAAAGCAGAGACATTACTTTCCTGACAAAGGTCCATATTGCCAAAGCTGTTTTTCCAGTAGGCATGTACAGATGTGAGAGCTGGACCATAAAAGAGCCTGAGTGCTGAAGGATTAATACTTTCTCAAATTGCAGTGCTAGAGAAGACTCTTGCGAGTCCCTTGGACTGCAAAGAGATAAAATCAGTCAGTCCTAAAGGAAATCAATCCTGAATATTCACTGGAAGGACTGATGCGGAAGCTGAACCTCCAATACTTTGGCCACCTGATGCAAAGAACCAACTCTTTGGAAAATACCCCAATGGTGGGAATGATTGAAGGCAAAAGGAGAAGTGGGTGACAGAGGACGAGATTGTTGGATGGCATCATCGACACAAAAGACATGAGTTTGAACAAATTCTGGGATATAGTGAAGGACAGGGAAGCCTGGCATGGTGCAGTCCATAGGGCAACAAAGAGTTAGACATGACTTAGCAACTGAACAACAAAAACAACAACAATCACCAAAGTACAGAGGAGTAATTAAGGTCACAGACAGAGAAAAATAAAGTAGGGAAAAACTGTTTGGGGTTTTCCTAAAGAGTGTAGATAAACTGGTATTGAATTTTATTTTAAAGATAGTGCATAAAGCAAATAATCACAGTTAAGCAAAACTACCCTTGAACATTCCTTAAACTGCCCATTAAGTTCAATAATACATAGTATATATAACTGTGTATAGCTGACTCATTGGAAAAGTCCCTGATGCTAGGAAAGACTGAGGGCAGGAGAAGAGGTCATCAGAAGATGGGATGGTTAGACAGCATCACCGATGCAATGGACATGAACTTGGGCAAACTTCAGGATATGGTGAGGGACAGAGGGGCATGGCATGCTGCAGTCCGTGGGGTCACAAAGAATCAGACATGACTAGGTTACTGACCAGCAACATGATAATATTCGTGCATAGCTATTTAAGAATACCATAGTGTACAGTTTCATAGAGAAATTAAATTCAGAAAGAAAATTACCCAAGATTTTCAGTAATGGAAACAAATTATCAATTTTATGAATAGAATTATGAATTCCATTGAATACATATAATTATGAATGGAATTATGAATGGAAAGATTCAACTTTTTTGTTCTTCTAGTTTAATCTTAATCTTCTATGAAGTATATATCAGTTCCTCTGATCTTTCCTTAGTCAGAATTCTTTACGATTACAAATTAATTTTTCACTGTTTTCTTTTCTGGGTAACATCATCACTTTATTTGCTTGCCTATCTAAATAATGATGACTGTTTGTTTCTTTGTCAATAGTTCAAAACTTCAAAGTTAGTCTTACTTATTCCTAGATTTTTCACAATGGTATTTATTCTTACCAGGCTTAACTACATCCATACTTGTAGACATACACAGTTGGCAGAACTATTTAAAAATGTTAACTTTTTTGTTTTTAAACCTAAATTTACCTAGAAAATTTAATTAAATAAAGTTAAATTAAGTATTTATATGATGCCACTTCACTTTAATTAAAAAATTACTAGTCCAAATTCCAATCTCTCAAGGTATTTTAATCATGCAGGGGAAGTAGTGACAAGATAGCATAGCAGGCCTCACAGAGTTATGTATCTTCCTGTTCTTGAAATTCATAAAACAAGCTTTATGCACAGATGCATTTGATAGCTTACAGTGAATGATGTGGGATCTGTGATCTCCGAAGATTTAACTTTGGGACCAGGGACCAAGCTTGAGTGCTCAGAGCTTTTGTGTGGCAGAAGATTTATTACAGTGAAAAAGGATAAGAGAAAGCTTCTAACATAGACATCAGAAGGGGGATAGAGAGTGCCCCACTCACTAGTCTTACCAAGGCCTTATATACTTTCACCAGACCAACTCCCACAACATAGATCTTAACTTAACAAGATTAGAACTAACAATAGAAAGGTCTCACCAGACCCACTCCCACAAAATACATCTTAACAAAAACGCTATTAGTCAGAAGGTTCTTGTTAAGAAGAAACATGTCCTCGAGCAAAATACATTGTTATATATCGTTAGTACAGTTCAGTTCAGTTGCTCAGTCATGTCTGACTCTTTGCGACCCCATGGAATGCACCAGGACAGGCTTCCCTGTCAATCAACAACTCACAGAGCTTACTCAAACTCCTGTCCATTGAGTTGCTGATGCCATCCAACCATCTCATCCACTGTCGGCCCCTTCTCCTCCTATCTTCAATCTTTCCCAGCATCACGGTATTTTCAAATGAGCCAGTTCTTCCCATCAGGTGGCCAAAGTATTGGATTTTCAGCTTCAGTATCAGTCCTTCCAATGAACATTCAGGACTGATTTCCTTTAGGATGGACTTGTTGGATCTCCTTGCTGTCCAAGGGACTTTCAAGAGTCTTCTCCAACACCACAGTTTAAAATAATCAATTCTTTGGTGCTTAGCTTTCTTTATAGTCCAACTCTCACATCCATACATGACGACTGGAAAAACCATAGCCTTGACTAGACGCCCTTAGTCACCAAAGTAATATCTCTGCTTTTTAATATGCTGTCTAGGTTGGTCCTAACTTTCCTTCCAAGGAGTAAGTGTCTTTTAATTTCATGGCTGCAGCCACCATCTGCAGTAACTTTGGAGCCCCCCAAAATAAAGTTTCTTACTGTTTCCAGTGTTTCCCCATCTATTTGCCATGAAATGATGGGACCAGAAGCCATGATCTTAGTTTTCTGATGTAGAGTTAAGCCAACCTTTCACTCCCCTCTTTCACTTTCATCAAGGGGCTCTTTAGTTCTCTTTCTGCCATGTGTGGTGTCACAAAATAAGCAAACTGTTACTGTGAAGAGCTAGAAATGCTTAGGTATTATAATTTTAATAAACTGAAAAAAGATAAGACTACCAATAAAGAAATGGCTTTCAAATGATGTAAATGCAGTGTATTCTCACATTTTTTATATTTATAATTAATCCATAATAAACTGACATTTAAGAAAATAGTTTATCATGCTCCCTGTTATGCTGTAAGTTACTGAATGAGATTATTTAAATTACTGATGTTTTCATTGCTGAGTCAAAATATCACTGAGGAAAATATCAAAGATTTTATAAATAGAATCTGAAACAGAGCAAAACAATTGTTGTTAGACATAACAAAAATAACAAAATAAGCATTAGAAGTATTGAGTAGAATTCTCTGTTCTACATGGGAAAAGAATCTAATAAGGAGTCGATATATGTATAACTGATTCACTTTGCAGTACACCCGAAACTAACACAACATTGTAAATCAACTATACTCCAATAAAGATGTGTATAAGAGACAGGTTTTAATTTCAGAGTGAACTCAAACAACATATCTGAATTAAAACTCTAAAATTACCTTCAAAGATAGTCAGTCCTTCATAAGGCCCCACAATATCCTTAACAGGCTTCATCATACTTTTAATAATTTATCTAATATTTATAAAGCTCAATGAAGGTAGAGACTGAATTTGTTATGCATTACTGATAGTATGAGTATAGGCCGACTAGCATGGTCTCTAATACATAATGGTTCCTCAATAAATATTAGTTCATTGGTATAAAATCTAAAATACTAATAGAGTTAATGACTTCTTAAAAATATTTTAAATCTATATAAAATACTATATTGTTAATTAGCTATGGTTGCCAGGCTAGTTAACATTAAGAAAATAAAAATATTAGTGGGGAAAAGCAGTTTATGAAAGAGCAACATTAGCTTTCAAATTATATTATTTTATGATTAAAAATAATAAACACTGGAAAGCACTTTTAATGGTTAATAAGTTTTCAGAAAACAAAACTACAATTTTTCAGCTTTGACCAGCGTTATGAAAGGGTCTCTGCCTATGACCTACGTCATGAAATGTTTGGAGACAATATAAAGCTTTCATTGTTGTACAAGAGTCAAGTATGGACTTCTGTCAACTTATGACTTTTTTTTCAGCATTTTCTTAATATAGTTAAAGCTTTTTAAATTCTTCATTGTTTTTTGATGTTGGTCAACTTTTAATAAAACCTGGACATTTTTTGCTTAAGGGGGTTTTATTGAATTAGTATAACTGAAAAATGGACAAAAATAAGTGAAATATAAAAACTTTTTAATGAAATGGTACAGGAAATCTTTCAGTTCATTGTTATTTTAACAATGTATTACCAATACATTGTCTGCAATGACTTTAGGTGAATTGGTTAGAACTAGGACAAGGTTACCAGTGCAACTAGGTCAAAATGAGAATAGGATGAAAGTGAAAGTGAAGCGCTGCTTAATTACCTGGTGAACTGAGTAGGTAAAGGTCATTAATCTAGAGCATAAACCCTTTCTTTGAATATTCACAGGGGTGAGAAGGAGAACTTGACTAACAAGTTCTGTGACATGATGCACTTTCCCATTTCATTTTGCTAGAATTTGCTTAATCTTAGAAAGAATTAGATAGACTTTGATATATTAACAAAAAGTATTTTATCTGCACTTCTTTAAACCCCTTTCAGTTCAGTTCAGTCGCTCAGTCATGTATGACTCTTTGTGACATGATGGACTGCAGCATACAAGGCCTCCCAGAGTTTACTCAAACTCATGTCCATTGAGTCGGTGATGCCATCCAACCATCTCATCCTCTGCTGTCCCCTTCTCCTCCTGTCTTCAATCTTTCCCAGCATCAGGATCTTTTCAAATGAGTCAATTCTTCACATCAGGTGGCCAAAGTTTTGGAGTTTCAGCTTCAGCATCAGTCCTTCCAATGAACGTTCAGGACTGATTTTCTTCAGGACTGACTGGTTGGATCTCCTTGCAGGACAAGGGACTTTCAAGTGTCTTCAACTTAGCAATTCCACTGCTGGGCATACACACTGAGGAAACCAGAACTGAAAGAGACACACATACCCCAGTGTTCATCGCAGCACTGTTTACAATATCCAGGGCATGGAAGCAACCTAGATACCCAGTGGCAGACGAACAGATACAAAAGCTGTGGTACATATACAGAATGGAATATTATTCAGCTATTAAAAAGAATGCATTTGAATCAGTTCTAATGAGGTGGATGAAACTGGAGCGTATCATACAGAGTGAAGTCAGAAAGAAAAACACCAATACAGTACATTAATACTACGAACAGATACAAAAGCTGTGGTACATATACAGAATGGAATATTATTCAGCTATTAAAAAGAATGCATTTGAATCAGTTCTAATGAGGTGGATGAAACTGGAGCGTATCATACAGAGTGAAGTCAGAAAGAAAAACACCAATACAGTACATTAATACAGTACTGTACGTTAATACAGTACATTAACGTGTATATATGGCATTTAGGAAGATAGTAACAATTACCCTATATACAAGACAGCAAAAGAAACACAGATATAAAGAACAGACTTTTGGACTCCGTGGGAGAAGGCGAGGGTGGGATGATTTGCAAGAACAGCATTGAAACATGTATATTATCATGTGTGAAATAAACTGCCAGTCCAGGTTCGATACATGAAACAGGGTGCTCAGGGCTGGTGCACTGGGACAACCCTGAGGGATGGGATGGGGAGGGAGGTGGGAGGGGGGTTCAGGATGGGGAACACATTTACACCCATGGCTGATTCATGTCAAAGTATGGCAAAAACTACTACAATATTGTAAAGTAATTAGTTTCCAATTTAAATAAATTAATCAATAAAAACTATTTATTATAAATCAAATGAATAAATTCAAAACCTAATATGTTAAATTACAGTTGGAATTTTAAATGCCCTTGTGGATAATATTCTAACCTTCTAGAAAATAGTATATTATTCGTGAATATTGGATACCAGATATCTTAGCCAAGAAACACAGTTAAACACGGAAGTTACTATAACACAGCTGGGAAAGTACAGAAGCAGAAAAAAAAAGTCTGTATTTCTGTCAGTGTATATGTGTATGTCAGTATATAAATGTATCTGTATTTATATAAATACATATAGACTACATATAAATTGGAAAATAAAAAATTATACAGGCTCTAAATAAAAGGGAGAAGTATTATGTCTAACCAAGGTCAAATACAGAAAAAAAAATAATGGGGCAGAAGCTTGGATAAATAACTCAAGAAAATAAGGAAACGTGATAGGAGAAATGGAGACCTTTAAGAATCAGTATTCAGCAGACAATGACACGTCTTGTAAGTCACATGATTACTGTGGATGACTATACAAAGAGGTTTAAAGTTACTGTCTAAATAATTGCCATTGGATTTACCAGTGTAAACTGCAGAGGAAAAATGGGTAAATTTAATGAGCTCATAAATTATTTGAGTAAAAGCTGATGCTTTTGTCTTAGAGTGGACATAGCACAAAATGTTTGTTTAAACTTCTGGTTCAGGTATTGGTTCAACAGAAGCATTAAAATGAATACCCACATTTTTAGGATATCATTTTTGATGCTAATTCTAATAGTTTAATAAATGTCATCTAGAGTATTGTATAATAAAGATTTTTTAAGGATGAATACAGACTTAGGAGAAATAAGCACGGGAAAGGGAAAGGTTTTGAATTCCATCTTGACTCATAATGACAGAGAAGAGTAAAACAATTACTTAAAAGTAGGAAATTAAGCTGGTATTAAGAGAGATGAAGCAGCAACATTTTTTATTCAGTAACCTTAATGGTTCCCCTGACCGCAATCTTCCCTATGGTAAGATTTCTCAGAATTAACATAGTTTTAAGTATGAAAATTCCCAAGTGTTTTGCTTCATAAATATGCTTTCTTTTTGGTATATCAGTTCAGTTCAGTTCAGTTCAGATGCTCAGTCGTGTCCAACTCTTTGCGACCCCATGAATCGCAGCATACCAGGCTTCCCTGTCCATCACCATCTCCCAGAGTTCACTCAGACTCACGTCCATCGAGTCCGTGATGCCATCCAGCCATCTCAACCTCTGTCGTCCCCTTCTCCTCCTGCCCCTAATCCCTCCCAGCATCAGGGTCTTTTCCAATGAGTCAACTTTTTGCATGAGGTGGACAAAGTACTGGAGTTTCAGCTTTAGCATCATTCCTTCCAAAGAACACCCAGGACTGATCTCCTTTAGAATGGACTGTTGGATCTCCTTGCAGTCCAAGGGACTCTCAAGAGTTTTCTCAAACACCACAGTTCAAAAGCATCAATTCTTCGGTGTTCAGCTTTCTTCATAGTCCAACTCTCGCATCCATACATGACCACTGGAAAAACCATAGCCTTGACTAAACGGAACTTTGTTGGCAAAGTAATGTCTCTGCTTTTGAATATACTGTCTAGGTTGGTCATAGCTTTTCTTCCAAGGAGTAAGCGTCTTTTAATTTCATGGCTGCAGTCACCATCTGCAGTGATTTTGGAGCCCAAAAAAGATAAAGTCTGCCACTGTTTCCTCATCTATTTCCCATGAAGTGATGGGACCAGATGCCATGATCTTCGTTTTCTGAATGTTGAGCTTTAAGCCAACTTTTTCACTCTCCTCTTTCACTTTCATCAAGAGGCTTTTTAGTTCCTCTTTACTTTCTGCCATAAAGGTTGGTGTCATCTGCATATCTGAGGTTATTGATATATCTCCCAGCAATCTTGACTCCAGCTTGTGTTTCTTCCAGCCCAGCGTTTCTCATGATGTACTCTTCATATAAGTTAAATAAGCAGGGTGACAATATACAGCCTTGATGTACTCCTTTTCCTATTTGGAACCAGTCTGTTGTTCCATGTCCAGTTCTAACTGTTGCTTTTTGACCTGCATGCACGTTTCTCAAGAGGCAGGTCAGGTGGTCTGGTATTCCCATCTCTTGAAGAATTTTCCATAGTTTCTTGTGATCCACAGAGTCAAAGGCTTTGACATAGTCAATAAAGCAGAAATAGATGTTTTTCTGGAACTCTCTTGCTTTTTTGATGAGGACATACCAAAGAGTCCACCATAAAAGAATCCATAAATGAATTGGGAAACAACTCTGTTTTAACATTTTGAAGATCTTAAGCAGAAAAAGTTTGTGTTTTCTGAACTTGTTTACAGACTACTTCTCCAACTCCCTTATTGAAATGTATTAGCCCTAAAACTATAAGACGTTTGCTCCTTGGAAGAAAAGTTATGAGAAACCTAGACAGTGTATTAAAAAGGAGAGACATCATTTTGTCAACAAAGGTTTGTATAGTCAAAGATATGTTTTTTCCAGTAGTCATGTACAGATGTGAGAGTTGGACCATAAAGAAGGCTGAGCATCAAAGAATTGATGCTTTCAAACTGTGGCGCTGGAGAAGACTCTTGAGAGTCCCTTCGAATGCAAGGAGATTAAACCAGATTAAACCAATCCTAAAGGAAATCAATCCTGAATATTCATCGGAAGGACTGATTCTGAAGCTGAAGCTCCAGTATTTTGGCCATCTGATGCAAAGAGCCAACCTACTGGAAAATACCCTGATGCTGGGAAAGACTGAGGGCAGGAGGAAAAGCAGGTGACAGAGGATGAGATGATTGGATAGCATCATTGACTCAGTGGACATGAGTTGGAGCAAACTCCGGGATACAGTGAAGGACAGGGAAGCCTGGCATGCTGAAGTCCACAGGGTCGCAAAGGGTTGGACGCAGCTGAGTGACTGAACAATAACAACATATTGAGGACCCATTGTTGTTTACAACATATTTGTAAATGATATTATTGGAGAGATTTCTATACATTATTGGAGAGAGTTATTTATTTTGTAGCAAAAATACAAATGATTTTACCCAGGTACCACGCTTTTTTCAGATGGTGGGTTTTTTAAACCATTTACCATCACCACCAAAACCATCTTTTAATGCAACATATTTTAACAGGAGGTGCATTTTATAATAATCCTAAGCACTTATAAAATATAAAACCTGAGCCCGTATCTGTTAAAAATTCTGACTCAATAGGTCATAAGTTGTTATTTACATTTTTGTAAAGTTTCAACAGATGTTAATCCATTTCATATACAACAGTGCTAACAATAGGTAACTCAAGTACCAGTTACCAATGATAACTTCAGAGGACAAAGAAACAAAGTTCCACTTGTTTTAAATCTTCTAGCAGATTTGTTATTGTCAATTCATAAATATTTTACATCTTAAAAAGGATATATTTTCACACAGCAGAAGCAATGAAGCCTGTGTTTCTTTTCTTATAATATACAATTCTTTCTCAGATATTTGTGTTAATCTGTGAACCATCAGAAGAGCAGTGACACAGAAAATAGCTACCAGGCAGGAGAAAGACACACATCCATAAACTTTATCATCCAAATCAGATATCTTAGACAAACTGAAATACATTTCTCTACTAATTACTTGGACAACCAAGACCTTCTACCCCTTTTTTTAGAGCCCTATAATATCACCACACTAGTTAAAACTACAGTAGATATGAATTAGGAGACCAGCTAGTCAGCATTGTGAAGTGTAGTTCAAAACATAACTTAACTCCACTAGTCTTAAATTTCCTAAGCTCAAAATTATTGGGTTAGACTAAATCTTTGTCTTCTAAGTGATCTAAGTTCTAAGTGTAGGTTACTTTGTGTTCTACTGAAATAGAAAATCAACTTTGAAAGGTCATATTTCTAAATTCTAGTAAGACTATTAAATGAAAATGCCTTGTTTGCTTTTAATCAAACAGAAACTTAATGTATAAAGAAAATGGGAATGGGAATGTACGTTAGTCTTTTAGGGATGGTATAACAAAGTGTCACAAACTGGGTAGCTTTCAACATACATATCTATCTCACACATTTCTAGAGGCTAGTCAGATTGGTAAAGACTGAATCTTGTCAGTATTTCTGAATAATTGCCTCTAAATTCTGACTTGCAAGATTGGTCAGATTCTGGTGAAGGCCCTCTTCTGGGTTGCATATTGTTGACTTTTTGCTCCTTTTTCACATGGTGGAAGGGACAATGTATTCTTCTTGGACCTCTTTCCTAAGGGCATTAATCTCATTCATGAGGATTCCACCCTCATGATCTAATCACTTCCCAAAGGCGCCACTTCCAAATACCATCACAGTGGGGCACTGGAATTTCAACATATGAATTTCAGGATGGGGTAGACAAGCATTCTGATCACAGCAGAATGCACAGCATTTGCTTCTACTGTTCACATAAGGAAGCACACAATATACAGTAGCTTACATAGAACACTGAAAACAGATTTTAAAACATTAGCATATGAACAAATTAGTTAATAATAAAGGCAAATATCTTGCTACCTTAAGAGTTTCATTTAGATTAACTTATTGAATCTCAACAACTCTGTGAGAGAGGCACTGTTATCATCTTTATATTCCATATGAGAAAACTGTCACTCAAGAGACATTAAGTACCCAAGATCACAAAGGTAATAAATAGCAGAGTCAAGATACAGACTCACATATTTGTTCTTTATAGGTAAACTATTATAGATTATTAATTAAATATTACTGTCAGGAAAACCATGCATTAAATAGCTACACGTCCTTTATAAAACTGCCCTTCAAAAAATTAATACACCCTATCTCTACCTGGGCTTCCCAGGTGGTGTTACTGGTGAAGTTGTCTGTAAATGTAGGAGACTTAAGAGATCTGGGTTGAATCCCTGGGTCAGGAAAATCCCCTTGAGGAAGGCATGGCAACTCATTCCCAGTATTTTTGCCTAGATCTAGAATCCCACGGAAAGAGGAGCCTGGTGGGTTACGGTCCACCAAAGTACAAATAGTTGGATATGACTGAAGCAACTTAGCAGATAACTACCCATAAGTGATAATAATCCAGGGACAATAATGGAATAGAAAATGCATAAGAGTTTTTTAAAAATTACTTTTCCTTTCTTAACACTTAGAAAATTTTCAAGATGGTTTAAGTTGCAACCAGAAATTTTATAAAGCTTAAATTTTTCTGTTTTAAAGTGGTTTCTTATTGTTTTCAAGTGTTTATAATGATAACATTAAATATAATCATGCAAGATTTAGCACCTTGCCAAGAGCTGGACCTTGCCTGGCAGTGTAATGAGATATATGTCAGGCCCATCATGACATTCAAACAATGGCTTCGAATTCTGAATTTAGGGAAGTAGAAAGAACACAAATAAGGCAAAATAAGCAACTCGACCATAAAGTATTAAGGTTGGGAAAGAGGATGGCATGAACATACCCTAATGCTCATGCCTTTACAATTAAAAGAAAATTAGAATTTAGAGGCAATTATCCAAAAACACTGGCAAATACAAATACTATCTCTCAGGGAAGTAACTGGAACTTCTGCCTGAGTTACCCCAGATCACTATATCTCATCACTTTGGGAGATCTAGCTTCAAGGGTTTTTTTTTTTTTTTTCCCAGTAGATCACAATAATATACAATGATATTAGATCCAAATTTATGTATCTATTTTTAAAATTGAGTCAGATAGCAGGGATGGAGAGAGAGAAATTGAAAGAGTAAAGGGCGGATGGAGGAGAATGAGGTGGAGGGAGAGAAGACAGACCAAGAAGCAAGTATTTACTGAACCCCTATCTGAAATTAATTTGTATTTTTTCTTCACTGATCATATGAAATATTTTTTAATATCTCTCAAATAATTACTTATTCTATCAGTGTATTTTTAGGTAAACAATTATTCTTTTTAAACACAGATACACAAATATTTTTGAAATTGGAAATTTAAATAAACTGGCACATTTTAATATTCACAAAAAAATGTTACACAATTATTCAAAAATAATTTCTAACTTCTCTTCATTTATTTTATAATTACTAATATGTTACTTCTATGATGATAATAAAAATGATATTCTTCAGTTTCTAGTACTTACATGTTTCTGTTCTGTATACCTCTTTGGATAACAAATTATTTTAAAATCCACTAAGTTGTTACACCAAACATGAAAGGTGCAAAGATCAATAAGGTGACTTCCTAGACTCCCTGCTTCAAATCTATACAGCAACAGATTAATTTCAAGATCTCTTGTTTCAGTAATTATAATAAAGAAAACAGGGCACCCTAATGATTTAAGCCATGAATCGTTTTTTATTACCAAAATACCTGCTACTATTTCCAAACCTGTTTTCATTAAATACAGAAGAATGTTGACTTTGTTACCCGAGGACATCACAAAGTAAGAAAACAAACTTCTTTTAAGGGAGCCATTCTCAAAACATTTTCTCAGCACAAGTGATTTTAACATGCTGCTCCTTCTCAGGATGGGGTTCTTATAAAGTGGTTTATATTAATGTTTCAAGCTGGTGTGATTTATCTTTGATAAATTGCTAACATATAGCCATGTTTTACTTCTTCAAAACAACAGTAATATCAGTATGAGTATATAAAACTGTGCTCAGCAAAAGACAACCTCTACAAAGCTGAATTTATTTTTTATTATAACCCAGAATAAAGATATTTTCACCTTCTCAAGAAGAAATGATGGGTTTCCAACATTGGAAAATAGTGCAGGACTATATTATGTCCAACCTAGATAGCATTTTCAAAAGCAGAGACATTACTTCGCCGACTAAGGTCCGTCTAGTCAAGGCTATGGTTTTTCCTGTGGTCATGTATGGATGTGAGAGTTGGACTGTGAAGAAGGCTGAGCGCCGAAGAATTGATGCGTTTGAACTGTGGTGTTGGAGAAGACTCTTGAGAGTCCCTTGGACTGCAAGGAGATCCAACCAGTCCATTCTAAAGGAGATCAACCCTGGGATTTCTTTGGAAGGAATGATGCTGAAGCTGAAACTCCAGTACTTTGGCCACCTCATGCGAAGAGTTGACTCATTGGAAAAGACTGTGATGCTGGGAGGGATTGGGGGCAGGAGGAGAAGGGGACGACCAAGGATGAGATGGCTGGATGGCATCACTGACTCGATGGACGTGAGTCTGAGTGAACTCCGGGAGATGGTGATGAACAGGGAGGCCTGGCGTGCTGCGATTCATGGGGTCACAAAGAGTTGGACACGATTGAGTGACTGAACTGAACTGAACTGATATTTCCAGAAAAAACAGAAACACAAGAGGTGAGCCCAGGAGCACTTTGTCTTTTTGACTGGTGGCACTTTCTGGAACTCAGCACAGGGAGGTAGATAGAACTCAAGTAGAATGATTTCATTCAACTGAAGAAGCAGGAATTGAGTTTGGTGCCATTGAAACAGTTGGAACCAGAAGGGCTAGGTACTGAAAAAGAGATAACTGCACAAAAAATGAGCCCCCCAAAGAGTGACCTTAAGTTATTGGATAAATAATAGGCTTGCAAGTGCAGAGAGCAAGACTGTAGGACCCAGCAGAAAACGGTTGATGAGCCAGAGCTGGGAGGTGAATAGATATTCCAGATGTTATAAATACTGAGCGATGCAGAACTTCTGACTGGTGGAATAAAAGACCACACTGAAATTGCTGAGCATTCAATGGTACCCTAAAAGGTCTAAACCCATCCTAAGAAAACTTGAAAAGAAAAGCAAAAGGAGCAAGCTTGCTTGCCAGTAAATTAACTGCCCACCAGAGCAAAATTCAACACTACCTAAAGGAAGAAAACAGATTCTAGACTCTCAACAACATAAAGATCACAATGTCTAGATATAATTTTTAAAAATTATTAAACATGTAAAATAGGAAAATTTGATCCACAGTAAGGAAAAGTTACTTATACTTCAAATACTGTACATGATAAAGAAAGTTATATTCAGTTTTCTATTATATTCACCATTGTAAAACAGCATAATCTGGAATTTTAGAAAAATAGTATTTTTAAATTACACCTCAATTCCCAAAACATTTTAATTTCACGCATTATCTCAAAAAGATATGCTTGAGAGCGTGCCTTCATCTGCCACATTTCTGCTATCACTTACTCCACGCTCTATTAATTTAGACTTTCTCAGTGATTGGCATGAAGCAATATGCAACCTTTGCAGAGATGAATATCAATTTTCTGCTTTCAACTGGGGAGGCTGGTTAGGTTTAACAAATCTAGCACATTTTCCTGTCCTGTCCCTCCTTCCTCCATGTCATTAAAATGTGTTTCTAGTTTCCTAACCTATTGTCTCCTTTATCCTGCTGACATCAGTATTCAGGATCAATATTATATCTGTTAATATCTCTTTGCAAGGTCTCGTTTTCATTAAATTGATCGACAATTCAGGTAACTATGTGCATGAGATTACTTTTTTTTCATGATAAGAAACTCCCTTCTTATGGACTGAATTGTATCCCCCTGCCTAAAATCATATTTTAAAAGCCCTAACCCCTAGTATATCTCAGAATGCGACTGTTTTAAAGATCAGGATTTAAAGAGATAATTAAAGTTAAATGCAGTTATATGAGTGGCCCAATATGTGGAGAAGGCAATGGCACCCCACTCCAGTACTCTTGCCTGGAAAATCCCATGGACAGAGGAGCCTGGTAGGCTGCAGTCCATGGGGTCGCTAAGAGTAGGACACGACTGAGAGACTTCACTTTCACTTTTTACTTTCATGCATTGGAGAAGGAAATGGCAACCCACTCCAGTGTTCTTGCCTGGAGAAACCCAGGGATGGGGGAGCCTGGTAGGAGGACGTCTATGGGGTCACACAGAGTCGGACATGACTGAAGCGACTTAGCAGCAGCAGCAGTAGCAATCCAATATGACTGGTGTCCTTACGAGAAGAGACACACCAGGGATAGGCACACACAGAAAAAAGGCCACATGACGTGACCCAGCAAGAAGGCAATCATCTACAAACAAGAGAGACTAGAAACTAAACCTACTGACACCTTGATCTGGGACTTACAGCTTCCAGAAATGTAAGAAAATAAATTTTTGTTGTTTAAGCCACCAGGATGTGGAATGTTAATATGGCAGCCCTAGCAAACCTGTAACATTCACTCGACTTCCTCATCATTGCAAAACTAACTTAATGACACCACATCCATTAAAACACCATTCTTATCCCTTGAAGTAAGACAAGCATATAACCCAAACACTTACCAACAACTGCTATTTCTAGGCCAGTATTCAAATATAACATCTCAGTCTTTAAACACAGTAAGTTTGATTTTGAAATGGAAACAATATATAAAGGTCGGGGG
>SJYT01026439.1:274948-295774 GCA_006410635.1 Cephalophus harveyi | reverse complement strand
TCAGCTAATTTTTACTGAGAACTGATGAATATTATATTAACTGCATAATTAATACTATATTAATATATAAATCATAAATATATAAAGAGGCTTAAAATTAAACCTTTTTAAAGTTAGTCTCCATTAATATATCCCCAACTTAACAATATAAAGCATACATTTTCCTGGTGACATTGGAGAAATGTTCTAGCTCAGAGTTATTGATTTTATAACTATATTAAGTTTTCCCTTGATTATGTTTCTAGATTATAATCTGATGGGTTGAATTATCCAATAATATAGGACTTCACAAAAATCAGATGAAGGAAAATAAGGCTGTGATTTCAGCAGTGAGTCACTTATATAATTCCTTTCAGAATTTTAGGGATGGTAACAGGTAAGAAGAAAACTTGGGAACAGTCTTCCAAGGCCACCACAGACTTTTCCTGACCTCATTATAGAAGAAACAGTATACTTTAAATGCATTGGAGAACTGTAAATTTAGAGTTGGTTGAACTTCAGAGATTATCTAATTTTCTCCTTAAATTTTATAGATGAGAAAAATGAGAAGCAAGAGGTTAGCAAAAAATGCTTCGATCGGAGAACTAAGGTACTGGTAGAACTACAGTGGAATCTTAGGCTTCCATAGTGCTGTAAATAATTATGATATAAATCACTTGATAATTATTGTTGGTAATTAAAACTTTTTGAAACAGAACTTATAGGAAATAAACATTTCTGGACAATATATAAATTCAAGAGAGTTCTGTCCCTTTCTGGGAATAAATGAGTTGCCCCTAATGTATTGAAGTAAGCAAAAAAATCAACTATTAATAATATTATACTAAATTAATGCTTCAAAAGTAACATACAGTTAGTCCCACAGATTCAACCAACTTCAGATTAAAATATTTGGAAAAACAATTTCAGAAAGTTCCAAAAAGCAAAACTTATTTTCTACACCCTAGAAACTATATAGCATTTACACTGTAATGTATAACATAAATAATCCAGAGACAATTTATAATATTTGGAAGGGTATGCATAGGTTATATGTAAATACTATGTCATTTTATAGAAGGGACTTGAGCATCCTTGGATTTTGGCATCCACAGGGTTCCCAGAACCTATCCCCCACAGATACCAAGGAAGGCCTCTAGTCAATTATTAACAATAGCAATAGTGCTGAAGGATAAGGAAAAGTAAAAGAGGCATTTATCTTTCTCTGGACTCACATCCAGAGAAAATCAGAACTAGTTGGGTACTAGCATTTGCCTGTTGCACAGATAGACACAGGAACACATAGGTATCCAAGTCAAAGTTAAAGATATAACAAGATTTATATTGACCCTAGACTTATATAAAGGGTTCTTTACAGATTGATTCTTCATATGCATCCAAGTAAATAACAAATAATGTCTCAATAACTATTTATTTTCTAGTATAATAAATATCAAAATAGTTTTTTAATATTCTTTATATTAAATCTTATCAGCTCACGCATAGAAGTTAAGATTTAACAACCAAATCTAGCTATTAATTGACAATAAAAGAGCCTGAATAACGGAATAAGTAATTAAATAGCATGGACTATGTTTTCAGCCACAAGTGAGTTCAAATTTTGGCTGTTTATCATACTAAGTGACCTTATTTATCATAGTAAGTGACCTTGGACAAATTACTTAACCTCTCTTGAATTCAGAGCTCTAAGGCCTGGTATTGATTGCGGGCAAGATAAAATGAGATAAATTATGTAAAGCACCTAGCATGGCATCCCAACAGAGCGGCATAAAATCAATGTTAGTTCACTTTCCCATTATTCTTTTGGCCAGAAACTTACCAGCCTCACTGACCTTGCTCTTCAGTAGGATCTGACTACAATAATCACGGGCATCCTAATTTAAGTACTAGGATGAAAGGGGCATAAGAGGTTATCTATGAATTTGGACAAAACTCCACATATTCAGCCTCAAACTGTATAAGCACTTTCAGATGAAAGTCCTAATGCTCTAATGCCTAGTCTCTCGCCCAGCCACTTAAGAAACATGATAGCTCAGCAACTCTTTGGTTCTCAGCTTGAGGCAATAGTCCTACTAAAAACCTCTGTGTGGCTCTTCCTAGCAAGATTTTCAATAGACTTTTTATAGAAATATTATGACAATTCAGTGTGACAAAAAATGTTGGATACTCCTTAGGTAAAAAGCACCGTACTGATGTTGGGAAGCAAGAGTAAACTATGGTATCGTCCCTTTTCTTTAGAAGCTCAAGATTAGGCAAGTAGACAACTAATTAAATTGGTCGCATTTGTCAAACATTTTAAAATTGATCAGATATGCAGAAAATGTAAAAGGTGATTTTGATGAAAAGGCTAGTGTAGAATATTGCAACTTTTCTGTGAACATATTTTACATAAGCATAATCAGTTTGTACTTTGGCTTTTAAAATATTTTAAGAGAGGAAATATTTCATGGAAAGAAATGAATAATCAAGAATAAAAATCTTCTTTGGGGTGATGGTCTCAAGAAAAGAGATTTAAACCAAGTTGAACCTGCAGATGAAAGAAGTGTATTTTGTAAGGAAAGCCATTAAAAACACCTTATTACACACTGTAAAGTCCAACAGCAGAGGGAATTGTGACTCATTTAAACTTTAACAAATGACGAATCCATGTAAGTAGGTCTCACAGGCAGTTTATAATCAATCATAGTCAATGAATCTGTGAGTAAGTGGCACACCAGCCAAAGAACAGAGAATGAATGGAGTCTTTTAGGCTAATTTGGATATAACACAATGTTTAAATAAGTGTTATGAAGCTTAGAGAAAAACAACTGAATAAACCATACTTTATCCTTCTGAAATAGGTAGGAAATTGCGCCAAATAAAAGTCATAACTGCTGGGCTTTGTTTAACAATATTACGGTGCTAAAATAAACTCTGAGGCAGTCCTGATGTTATGCCAGGTAATGACAATAAAAGACCAAATCTGTCCAATTTTAAACTAATGTTTAAAAACATGACAGGTAAAATGAATTAAAAATATAATCCAGTGTAAACTGCATTTACTGTGTTCATGTCAACTACATTCAATTATATGGTAAAGGATCCATTCGCTTTATAAACAAATTTTAAAATCCTATTGTGAGCAATGCCCTGTGCTAGGTGATGCAGAAATAACACTGAATTTACTACCTCTTAGAACACAGAACAAAAAATATGGGAAACAAAGAAAGATGTATCTAAGACAGTTCTTTGGCATACATACATTCCTAAATCAAAGAGTAACATTGATAAGAAAACTACTAGTCTATGTTCTCTACAGAGTGCATTTTCATATATATTATTGATACATGGCTTTCAGAATCCTTGCCAGGCACAGAAGTAAGGGACACGTACCCTTATCCACAATAATAAAGGGAAGATTAGATATGAGCTCTCAGCTCACCATCTAAATCTTTTCCATTAAAATAGGCTAAGCTTCTTATGAACATGTGTTTTATTTTCATGATGCTGACATTCAAATAAAGAAGTAGCACTAGGATGAGGTACTATTAAAACATGTGGATTGTTACAATTTATATGATATTTAAACAAGCAAATAGAACAATACACAAGCAACCTAGACAAAAAGGAATTCTTATAAGAGGCTGACTTTTCCTCTTCACAATTACAAAGAACTGTTGATTCAAGAAATGTCAAAATTGTCTTCTAAGTGAGCCACACAGAATAGTTCTTAAAGTGTTTATTTTTTGGTTTTCAGTTCTCTGGTCCTAAACAAGCACGAAGTGAATGTTCAACAAATACAAAGATGCTAATAAAGTGGCAGCACCTTCATCTTCTGTTTTTAAAGCAACACTCCTTATTCTGAGTTACCAAGTGACTGAGCTGCCAATCACACCCTTTGTAACATGAGCTATAAGAAATTGGCTTTGAAAATAAAGGCTTTCTGGCTGACAGCATGACTCTGGGAGGTTCTCCATCTAACTATCAGACACTATTTTTTTGTTTGTTTAGTTTATCTTTCAGTTTAAAATAAAATGTAAATGAAAGAGTGTCACTTAGAAGCAATTAAATTTTTTAAAGAAATGATTCATTATTGCTGATGTCTTTTGTAATGGAAATTACAGCAAGTATAAAATACTTTGCACACACCATGTTTTAAAGATACTATTCATGAGAATTCTGACTCTAATGGTCGTGAAGTCTAATTTTATTTCATTTTGGAAAGGTATACCATAATATAGCAGAAAAAGAGCTCCTGTGAAGGCTTGATCTGCGATTAAAAAATCATGAAAAGAAGCCTTCAGAGTTTTCAAAAAGAAAGTCATATTAATTAGTTTTTGAAATTAGTCTTTTTTATTAAGGAATGTGGCAAGTGCTTTTGTCAGGCACACTAAACCTAGTTAACATTTTTTAAACTCTCAAAAATTAATACCATTAAACTTTTTTATTTTAAAATGTTGTATTACCTAACTTCATAATTTTGTACTTCCAAATCAAGTATGCTACAAATGTATCTATGAAAAAAGAATAATCAATAAAAGTAAATAAAGATAAATGTACAGAGCCTCTATTTGAGTAAACACTGTTTATTAAAAACTTAATCTAATATCAATGAAATTAATTTCAATATAGGAATGCAAATTAAAAAGTATATCAAATATTCTTGCACACTTTAATTTTGAATAACCTCATGTTCTGTTGGAAATAAATTAACTTTCTAATAATGCAAATGTTGATCTGTGGAAAACAGCACATGCTGTATTCAAAAATGCATACTAATTACCATATTAAAGAATGAACAATTTAAAAGTAAAGAAACATGTTTAATTTTTATTAACTTGGTGTTTTCCCAACTCATTTGGTCACAAAACTCATTTTCAGCAAAAAAAAAATGTTAATATTTCCTGCTAGAATAGTTTTGATAGAATGAAGATCATGTGTCAGAAGATACTTCTCTAACTCAAATTAATCTTGTTAGTACTCAATTTTAACCATTTTTTCCCAAAGAAAAATCATCAGATCAGAAATGCATTCAAAGCAAGGCATTCTGAAGAATCCATCATTGATCTTTTCAGTCAACAGTAACTGAATTATCCCTGAAACCCTATCACCAACTGTTAACACTCCTGGTCTCAGCAGTTTTAACAACCTTGGAGTCACCAAGGTGATATATTGAAGAAAGAGTTCAACCTGACATGTATAATCTTAGTTAATGCATCTTGTAGTCATCACAATATTTGCCACCAGAATGCCTAAGAGTATCACAGTACATGTCAAAGCATCATGTCTCAAGTCCAGCTCACAATACCATAAAACCTACCTCCAACAATAAACAGTGATGCATTATACCAAGAGACATAGAAAGGATGAAGTATAGTGTTTAAATTCTGGAGTTGTTTTTGTTAATTTTAATTATCTTTTAGTGGGATTCAGTTAAGGTGTTAATTTACATTTTACAAATTCTCTGCAAACCAAGCTGGTCTCTGTTTTTCTGCACCAAGGAAGCTGTAATATTTTGTTGAAATACATAGAAAATAAAGAGCTGTACTAGTATCAGACAGATATAACTTTAAGGAAAAAAGCATTACTAGACATAGGAGAGATATTTCATAATGATAAGAAAAAGTCAATTCACCAGAAAGATAAAATAATTCTTAATTTATATCCATAAAATAACATATGAGTAGCATGCAGAGTAGGTCTATATTTAAAACTATAATTAAACCTACAAATCTGCATTTTTAATGTCTATGTGGACATTTCATAATATTATTTAATATTTATTAAGCATTTCCTTACCTGAGCCTTTTAATCAAGTACTGAGTATAAATCACCATCTTCTGCCTTATCTGCTTTGCCATTAAATTATGGGCTTCCAATAGACACATAAACATTCCCATTCATCTTAATGGTGCATTAATGTCGCCAGGCTATAGCTTTCCTAGTAGAATGTGTGCCCATTCTTTTAAGTAAGAACGAGACCAAATATTCCATGCTTCCTTTTTTAGGAGCCTTATTTTATAAAAATGAAGGCATCAAATATACTTGAATTGAAAAATATAAAATCACACTCAACTCTAAGATTTTAATCAGAGTGTTCTATTTATTGAATACGAATAACTTTACAGCAGGAAGGGTTCTCAGAGATGTCAGAACCTCAGCTCCATAATTTATGAGCCTTGTTACATTGGGCAAGTTCTCTAATCTTTCTGTGCTTCAATTCTCCCAGCTTATGGTGATAAGATGGGAGAACTAAGATTAAATTGGTGATAGTCATAGTACAAACTTTGTAGGATTGTTATTAGGTATAAATGAAACAATAAATCTAAGAAACCTAGAATAGACTCTGGTACCCACTTGTACGTGCTATGAGTATGGGTCTGTAGTAGTTGTGGTTGTCGTGATGATTCTACTAGTAGTAATGGTAGCGGAACCATAGAGAACAATAATAGTAATAGAAAAAGTAGAAGCAGCAATGGCAGTGATCGTAGTAGTGGTGGTAACAGTAGTAACAGTAACAGTAGTAACGATATCATAGGAGTAGAGCTAGAAGAACTATTGTGATCATCTTCATTGTCAGCACGATCATCAACTTCCAGGGGGTCACACATTCAAATATTTCCAGAAACCACACAAGTGACATCAATGAATGAAGTAAGCCAGATCTAAGAGAAGTATTGCAGAGTATAGAAAAGAAGAATACTTATGCCCTGTTTAAATACCTTCAAATTTATTACTTGAAACACTGATGTCACCAAGGAAAAACAAAGTATGTGACATAGATCTTAGCAAGAATCAATAATTCACAACCTCTGATTTAGTCCAAGTTATGCATTTAAATTGAAAGAAAGAAGGTTGTTAGCATACCTAGTCATTGTGCTTGAATGTACCCTAAGTTTTCTTTTTATTCTTTCATTTCCCCAAATTATAACCCCTCCACCCTCTCCACAAAATCCTGAGTGTTGATACGTATATGTTTGCAACTACTATTTCTCAGCATTCCCAAGTTTTACAAGGCTTGGATTTGACACTTAGGGTCTCACTTCAAGTCTTTCTTTTGCCCACCCTCCTTGTAACTGTTCTCTTTCACTATGTCATGCATTCAGACTACTTAGCAAGCCTGCTGATATCCATCTTTCACACATACCCAGGCCCTCATAGTTAAGATGCAGCAAGCAACATTGTCAATGCTGGTGGGCTGGCCACGTACCAGAACCTCATGGCTGGTAACCTTCTCTATCCTTTTGATCTTAAATATGGCTTATAGGTGATATTGATGAAATGACTAAAGGAACCAGATGTGCTGTTTGTGGTGGTGATCCCTGTCACAGTCACAGAGAGATGAGAATCCTACACATTATAGTATAGACATTCAGCTGATTTAGAGATTGTTGATGCATTACACCCTTTGTCTCAACAGGGTCATGGTTTGCAGTTTTAAAGTGCCAGTGAAAATGTTTAGCTTCATTTTTCTCAGTCAAATATATAAATATAGTAAAACAGATTTCTGAAATCTGTTTTACTACATTGAATCCAAAGAAAACAAAAAACAAAACCCCACAAACAGTACAACATTTTGCATTTATTAGGTGTTGCAGTACTCAGTTACACCTACAATCATCTATACCCACCTGAAGGTTTCATGACTTATATTAAGAGCTTCATAAAGACTTGATAGCAAAATTTGAATTTTTTTTCACAATAATATAAATACATTCTAGAACCACAGAATTAGTCTCAGATGGAACTTTTCTAAACTTTAAGATCAAATAGATTGTAAGTGTGTAAAATAGAGATATAATGTAGAAAAAGCAGAGTAAAAAAGCTGGCTTAAAATTCAACATTTGAAAAACTAAGATCATGGTATCTAGTCTCATCATTTCATGGCAAATTGAAGGGGGAAAAGTAGAAGTAGTGGCAGATTTTATTTTCTTGGCTCCAAAATCACTGTGGATGATGACCATGAAATTAAAAGACCCTTGCTCTTTTGGAAGGAAAGCTATGACAAACCTAGACAGCATACTAAAATGCAGATATCACTTTGCCTATGGTCAAAGGTCCATCTAGTCAAAGCTATGGTTTTTCCAGTAGCCATGTACAGATGTGAGTCTGTCTCTTATACACATCTAATAAAAGTAAATAAAGATAAATGTACAGAGCCTCTATTTGAGTAAACACTGTTTATTAAAAACTTAATCTAATATCAATGAAATTAATTTCAATATAGGAATGCAAATTAAAAAGTATATCAAATATTCTTGCACACTTTAATTTTGAATAACCTCATGTTCTGTTGGAAATAAATTAACTTTCTAATAATGCAAATGTTGATCTGTGGAAAACAGCACATGCTGTATTCAAAAATGCATACTAATTACCATATTAAAGAATGAACAATTTAAAAGTAAAGAAACATGTTTAATTTTTATTAACTTGGTGTTTTCCCAACTCATTTGGTCACAAAACTCATTTTCAGCAAAAAAAAAATGTTAATATTTCCTGCTAGAATAGTTTTGATAGAATGAAGATCATGTGTCAGAAGATACTTCTCTAACTCAAATTAATCTTGTTAGTACTCAATTTTAACCATTTTTTCCCAAAGAAAAATCATCAGATCAGAAATGCATTCAAAGCAAGGCATTCTGAAGAATCCATCATTGATCTTTTCAGTCAACAGTAACTGAATTATCCCTGAAACCCTATCACCAACTGTTAACACTCCTGGTCTCAGCAGTTTTAACAACCTTGGAGTCACCAAGGTGATATATTGAAGAAAGAGTTCAACCTGACATGTATAATCTTAGTTAATGCATCTTGTAGTCATCACAATATTTGCCACCAGAATGCCTAAGAGTATCACAGTACATGTCAAAGCATCATGTCTCAAGTCCAGCTCACAATACCATAAAACCTACCTCCAACAATAAACAGTGATGCATTATACCAAGAGACATAGAAAGGATGAAGTATAGTGTTTAAATTCTGGAGTTGTTTTTGTTAATTTTAATTATCTTTTAGTGGGATTCAGTTAAGGTGTTAATTTACATTTTACAAATTCTCTGCAAACCAAGCTGGTCTCTGTTTTTCTGCACCAAGGAAGCTGTAATATTTTGTTGAAATACATAGAAAATAAAGAGCTGTACTAGTATCAGACAGATATAACTTTAAGGAAAAAAGCATTACTAGACATAGGAGAGATATTTCATAATGATAAGAAAAAGTCAATTCACCAGAAAGATAAAATAATTCTTAATTTATATCCATAAAATAACATATGAGTAGCATGCAGAGTAGGTCTATATTTAAAACTATAATTAAACCTACAAATCTGCATTTTTAATGTCTATGTGGACATTTCATAATATTATTTAATATTTATTAAGCATTTCCTTACCTGAGCCTTTTAATCAAGTACTGAGTATAAATCACCATCTTCTGCCTTATCTGCTTTGCCATTAAATTATGGGCTTCCAATAGACACATAAACATTCCCATTCATCTTAATGGTGCATTAATGTCGCCAGGCTATAGCTTTCCTAGTAGAATGTGTGCCCATTCTTTTAAGTAAGAACGAGACCAAATATTCCATGCTTCCTTTTTTAGGAGCCTTATTTTATAAAAATGAAGGCATCAAATATACTTGAATTGAAAAATATAAAATCACACTCAACTCTAAGATTTTAATCAGAGTGTTCTATTTATTGAATACGAATAACTTTACAGCAGGAAGGGTTCTCAGAGATGTCAGAACCTCAGCTCCATAATTTATGAGCCTTGTTACATTGGGCAAGTTCTCTAATCTTTCTGTGCTTCAATTCTCCCAGCTTATGGTGATAAGATGGGAGAACTAAGATTAAATTGGTGATAGTCATAGTACAAACTTTGTAGGATTGTTATTAGGTATAAATGAAACAATAAATCTAAGAAACCTAGAATAGACTCTGGTACCCACTTGTACGTGCTATGAGTATGGGTCTGTAGTAGTTGTGGTTGTCGTGATGATTCTACTAGTAGTAATGGTAGCGGAACCATAGAGAACAATAATAGTAATAGAAAAAGTAGAAGCAGCAATGGCAGTGATCGTAGTAGTGGTGGTAACAGTAGTAACAGTAACAGTAGTAACGATATCATAGGAGTAGAGCTAGAAGAACTATTGTGATCATCTTCATTGTCAGCACGATCATCAACTTCCAGGGGGTCACACATTCAAATATTTCCAGAAACCACACAAGTGACATCAATGAATGAAGTAAGCCAGATCTAAGAGAAGTATTGCAGAGTATAGAAAAGAAGAATACTTATGCCCTGTTTAAATACCTTCAAATTTATTACTTGAAACACTGATGTCACCAAGGAAAAACAAAGTATGTGACATAGATCTTAGCAAGAATCAATAATTCACAACCTCTGATTTAGTCCAAGTTATGCATTTAAATTGAAAGAAAGAAGGTTGTTAGCATACCTAGTCATTGTGCTTGAATGTACCCTAAGTTTTCTTTTTATTCTTTCATTTCCCCAAATTATAACCCCTCCACCCTCTCCACAAAATCCTGAGTGTTGATACGTATATGTTTGCAACTACTATTTCTCAGCATTCCCAAGTTTTACAAGGCTTGGATTTGACACTTAGGGTCTCACTTCAAGTCTTTCTTTTGCCCACCCTCCTTGTAACTGTTCTCTTTCACTATGTCATGCATTCAGACTACTTAGCAAGCCTGCTGATATCCATCTTTCACACATACCCAGGCCCTCATAGTTAAGATGCAGCAAGCAACATTGTCAATGCTGGTGGGCTGGCCACGTACCAGAACCTCATGGCTGGTAACCTTCTCTATCCTTTTGATCTTAAATATGGCTTATAGGTGATATTGATGAAATGACTAAAGGAACCAGATGTGCTGTTTGTGGTGGTGATCCCTGTCACAGTCACAGAGAGATGAGAATCCTACACATTATAGTATAGACATTCAGCTGATTTAGAGATTGTTGATGCATTACACCCTTTGTCTCAACAGGGTCATGGTTTGCAGTTTTAAAGTGCCAGTGAAAATGTTTAGCTTCATTTTTCTCAGTCAAATATATAAATATAGTAAAACAGATTTCTGAAATCTGTTTTACTACATTGAATCCAAAGAAAACAAAAAACAAAACCCCACAAACAGTACAACATTTTGCATTTATTAGGTGTTGCAGTACTCAGTTACACCTACAATCATCTATACCCACCTGAAGGTTTCATGACTTATATTAAGAGCTTCATAAAGACTTGATAGCAAAATTTGAATTTTTTTTCACAATAATATAAATACATTCTAGAACCACAGAATTAGTCTCAGATGGAACTTTTCTAAACTTTAAGATCAAATAGATTGTAAGTGTGTAAAATAGAGATATAATGTAGAAAAAGCAGAGTAAAAAAGCTGGCTTAAAATTCAACATTTGAAAAACTAAGATCATGGTATCTAGTCTCATCATTTCATGGCAAATTGAAGGGGGAAAAGTAGAAGTAGTGGCAGATTTTATTTTCTTGGCTCCAAAATCACTGTGGATGATGACCATGAAATTAAAAGACCCTTGCTCTTTTGGAAGGAAAGCTATGACAAACCTAGACAGCATACTAAAATGCAGATATCACTTTGCCTATGGTCAAAGGTCCATCTAGTCAAAGCTATGGTTTTTCCAGTAGCCATGTACAGATGTGAGTTGTACCATAAAGAAGGCTTAGCACTAAAGAATTGATGCCTTTGCATTGTGGTACTGGAGAAGACTCCTGAAAGTCCTTGGACTGCAAGGAGATCCAACCAGTCAATCCTAAAAAAAATCAGTCCTGAATATTCATTGGAAGGACTGATGCTAAAGCTGAAACTCCAATACTTTGGCCACCTGATGCAAAGAACTGACTCATTGGAAAAGACCCTGATGCTGGGAAAGATTGAAGGCAGGAGGAGAAGGGGATGTCAGAGGTTAAGGTGGTTGGATGACATCACTGACTTGATGGACAGGAAAAAATTGGATAATTATTATCCAATTATAATTCCAAAGGGCTCAAAGATCCCCCCACTAAACATTCTTTAGGAATCAGAGGTTAAAGGCTTCCCTGTTGGCTCAGTAGTGAAGAATCTGACTGCCAATGCAGCAGATATGGGTTGGATCTCTGATCCGGGAAGATCCCACATGCCGTGTGACAGCTAAGCCCATGTACCACAACTGCTGAGCCTGTGCTTTAGAGCCTGGGGGCTGCAACTACTGAGAACACATGCTGCAACTACTAAAGTCTTCTAGAGCTTGTGCTCTGCAACAAGAGAAGCCATCATGAGAAGCCTGCGCATTACAACTAGAGAGTAGCCCTTGCTTTCCATAACTAGAGAAAAGCTCATGCAGCAGTGAAAACCCAATACAGCCAAAAGTAAATAAGTTAATGAAATTACTAAAAAAGAAAAAAGAACCCAGGTTAAGAACTCACTGGATTGAAGAGACCAAGTTGAAAAGAATTTACTATGTAGAGTTTCTGTCACCAATTAACATTAACTGTATCAACCAACACTTGTCCTAGAGTCCATTCTCAGATCAGATTTCTTACCACAACAACAGTACGATATCATTTTTAAACCATTCTCAGAACTAGTACAAGTCACTGCATGTTCTGAGGTTTAATATAGTCTCATGGGTTATGCTACGTTTTGAGATTATAACCTTACTTACATGCTCCTCTGTCCACATTCAGTACATGTTCTCTTAAAACTGAGACATACAGAAATATGGGAAATATTTATTTTCTTTAGATACTTCCCCTTTTCTCACCTAATTCATATATGAATCAAATCATACAAAGCAGGGTTTCTTACTTGGGTGTCACAGAATAATAAAACCCATTTAAAGAGTTCTCAAGGTCTTATAAATTTGAGATGTGTTTTTCAATACTTTCTTGGATTCATCGTTATGAATATTAACATATTCAAGACTTTGAGAAGTTACACAGGAAAGAAAAAACTTGTTTAAGTTAAATAAGTTACCACAAATCTTTTTCTCACATATATATTACCCACTGAAGCATGATGTAGATGACTACTTATTTCAAGTTGCCATACTCAGTAAAATCCTATTTCTAGATGCTTGGAGAAAAATGGTATAAGTGTAGCCACATAGCAATCTAACCTCAGTTTATTTACAACATTGGCCCAACCCACTTAACCACTGTTGTCAAGAGAATTACTGGCACCAACAATACTATTGGATGTGAGGATCACCCTTCCCTGATAATTAAGTCAGTCCTATTTGGTCCAGGATTTCATGCCTGAGTTGGGAAGGTCCCCTGGAGGAGGTCATAGCAATCCATTCCAGTATTCTTGCCTGGAGAATCCCATCGACAGAAGAGCCTGGTGGGCGCTATACTCTATTGGGTTGCACAGGGTTGGACACAACTGAAGCAACTTAGCACACACTCAGGCACTTCTCATACTGCTGTTTGCTTTTTGCTGATTTCCAGAGCAATGAAGAAAGTATTTATCTCCTTTTTGGCAATTTTAGATCTGCAGTTACTTTTGGAGGAGAGAATTTGCCAACCTTCTCATTAACCTGTAGTCAGAGACAAATATTCTTAACAGAATTTATTTTTATCTCTTCAAGAACATATAAAGATATAGAAATAGTTACCAAGTGAGAGAGTTAATTCTTAGGTAGGTTGATAAGGAGTGTGGGACCCTCCAGGAGGAGAAAGGAACAACTTTTATTTTCTATATTTCTTTGTCTTAGTCACATAAGATGTTTTTTCTTAAGCTCTGAATTGTTATGGAAACAATCTATTTTGCCTAAGACTAACTTTCTTAGTCAGAATGATTTCTGTTCGTCTCCAAGGCAAACCATTCAATATCACAGTAATATAAGTCTATGCCTGACCGGTAATGATGAAGAAGCTGAAGTTGAATGGTTCTATGAAGACCTACAAGATCTTCTAGAATTAACACCGAAAAAAGATGTCCTTTTCATTATATGGGGCTGGAATGTAAAAGTAGGAAGTCAAGAAACACATGGAGTAACAGGCAAATTTGGCCTTAGAGTACAGAATGAAGCAGGGCAAAGGCTAATAGGGTTGTCAAGAGAAGGCACTGGTCATAGCAAATACCCTCTTCCAACAACACAAGAGAAGACTCTACACATGGATATCACCAGATGGCTAACACCAAAATTAGATTCATTATATTCCTTGCAGCCAAAGACAGAGAAGCTCTATATAGTCAGCAAAAACAAGACTGGAAGATGACTGTGGCTCAGATCATGGACAATATGCCAAATTCAGACTTATATTGAAGAAAGTAGGGAAAACCACTAGACCATTCAGATATGACCTAAATCAAACCCCTTATGATTATACAGTGGAAGTGAGAAATAGATTCAAGGGACTAGATCTGATAGACAGAGTGTCTGATGAACTATGGACAGGGGTTCATGACATTGTACAGCAGACAGGGAGCAAAATCATTCCCAAGAAAAAGAAATACAAAAAAGCAAAATGGCTGCCTGAGGAGGCCTTACAAATAGCTGTGAAAAGAAGACAAGTGAAAAGCAAAGCTATACCCATTTGAATGCAGAGTTCCAAATAATCGCAAGGAGAGATAAGAAAGCCTTCCTTGGTGATCAATGCAAAGTAATAGAGGAAAACAATAGAATGGTAAAGACTAGAGATCTCTTCAAGAAAATTAGAGATACCAAGGGAACATTTCACACAAAGACAGGCACAATAAAGGACAGAATGGTATGGGCCTGATAGAAGCAGAAGATATTAAGAAGAGGTGGCAAGAATACACAGAAAAACTATACAAAAAAAGATCTTTACAACCCAGATAAGCAAGATGGTGTGATCACTCACCTAGAGTTCCTAGAGCCAGACATCCTGGAATGTGAAGTCAGGAGGGCCTTATGAAGCATCACTACAAACAAAGCTAGTGGAGGTAATGGAATTCCAGTTGAGCTATTTCAAATCCTGAAAGATGATGCCATGAAAGTGCTGCAGTCAATATGCCAGCAAATTTGGAAAACTCAGCAGTGGCCACAGGACTGGAAAAGGTTGGTTTCTATTCCAATCCCAAAGAAAGGCAATGCCAAAGAATGCTCAAACTACTGCACATTGCACTCATCTCACAAGCTAGCAAAGTAACGCTCAAAATTCTCCAGGCCAAGCTTCAACAACATGTGAACCGTGAACTTCCAGATGTTCAAGCTGGCTTTAGAAAAGGCAGAGGAACCAGAAATCAAATGCCAACATCCACTGGATCATCGAAAAAGCAAGAGAGTTCCAGAAAAACATCTATTTCTGCTTTATTGACTATGCCAAAGCCTTTGACTGTGTGGATCACAACAAACTGTGGAACATTTTTTAAGAGATGGGCATACCAGACCACCTGACCTGCCTCTTGAGAAATCTGTATGCAGGTCAGGAAGCAACAGTTAGAACTGGACATGGAACAACAGACTGGTTCCAAATAGGAAAAGGAGTACGTCAAGGCTGTATACTGTCACCCTGCTTATTTAACTTTTATGCAGAGGACATCTTGCGAAATGCCAGGCTGGATGAAGCACAAGCTGGAATCAAGATTGTCAGGAGAAATATCAATAACCTCAGATATGCAGATGACACCACTCTTATGGCAGAAAGTGAAGAAGAACTAAAGAGCCTCTTGATTAAAGTGAAAGAGAGTGAAAAAGTTGGCTTCAAGCTCAACATTCAGAAAACTTAGATCATGGCATCCGGTCCCATCACTTCATGGGAAATAGATGGGGAAACAGTGGAAACAGTGGCTGACTTTATTTTTCTGGGCTCCAAAATCACTGCAGATGGTGACTGCAGCCATGAAATTAAAAGATATTTACTCCTTGGAAGGAAAGTTATGACCAATCTAGACAGCATATTAAAAAGCAGAGACATTACTTTGCCAACAAAGGTCCATCTAGTCAAGGCTATGGTTTTTCCAGTAGTCATGTATGGATGTGAGAGTCAGACTGTGAAGAAGGCAAGCACTGAAGAATTGATGCTTCTGAACTGTGGTGTTGGAGAAGACTCTTGAGAGTCCCTTGGACTGCAAGGAGATTCAACCAGTCCATCCTAAAGGAGATCAGTCCTGAATGTTCATTGGAAGGACTGATGTTGAAGCTGAAACTCCAATAATCTGGCCACCTGTTGTGAAGAACTGACTCATTTGAAAAGACCCTGATGCTGAGAAAGATTGAGGGCAGGAAGAAAAGGGGTCGATAGAGGCTGAGATGGTTGGATGACATCACCGACTCAATGGACGTGGGTTTGGGTGGACTCTGGGAGCTGGTGATGGACAGGGAGGCTTGGTGTGCTGCAGTCCATGGGGTCACAAAGAGTCAGACATGACTGGGCGATTGATCTGAACTGAACTGAACTTTCTTTAAGCCGAGAGCTAATGATTACACACACAAAAAAACAACTCACCTTGCTCAAGGATATGTATGTTGTGGGAGTGGGTCTGGTAAGACCCTTCTATCATCAGTAACTAATTGAAAAAGTACATAAGGACTTGATTAGACTAGCAAGTGGGGCTCTCTATACCCCTCCGATGTCCATGTCAGAAGCTTTCTCTATCCCTTTCCATTAATAAAAATGCCACACAAAGCTCCAAGTGACTGAAGCCGTGTCTTTGGTCCCAGAGTGAAATTCTCTCCTTCAGAGATCACAAATCTGACGCCCTTCACCATAAGCTATCACTAGGAAGTTATATCAAAGGTACATTTTAATAGTGGGATACAGAGAAGTTATCACAGATTTGCTAAAAACCTTTGGTACATTTGAGATTTCTCAAATAAATAATATACTAAGTCAAAGTCTAAAGCAATTAAAATACACAGAGAGTGAGGTAAGTCAGACAGAAAAAGACAAACACTGTATGATTGCACCTATATATGGAATCTAAAACACCCAAACTCGTAAAACAGAATAGAATGACAGCTACTAGGGGATGGGGGTTGGAAATTGGGGAAATATTGCTTGAGGGTACAAACTTACAACTAGGAGATGAGTAAGTCTTGGAGATCTAATGCACAGCATAATAATAGAGTCAATAATACTGAATTAAAAACTTCAAAGTTTCGATGGGACTAGATTTTAATTGTTCTTACCAGAAAAAAAAAAATTATATTTAGATATGTCATGTGATAGAGGTATTATCTAATGCTTCAGGGGTAGTCACATTGTAATTATAAATGTACCAAATCTACACATTGTGTACTTTACACAAGGTCACATGTCAACTGTATCTTAATTTAAAAATATATATACAAAGGATGACCTCAATAGAAATATGTATATTCTGGAATTTTCTCCAAAAGGTTTATGTCATAAAGTCTTCCTTATTTAATAATACTGACTATCTCTATGGAAAATTTACACTTAAATAAGGATTTCTCTTCTCTTTAGAAGAAAAACATGTTATCATTATTGTATTGCATCAGTGATAATTTCCTTAGTGCTAGCACATACCCCAGGGTTTTTATAATATCTCAAAAAGAAATGTGCAAAGGTAGGCAATCAATCATTACAGAGGGCAAACACTTTCTCATTATTTTCTCCTGTATGACCAACAGTAATGTACTCAACCTTTCTAGGCTTCTGTCTCTTCTGACAAATGATGGGCTTGCATTAATAATAGAAGATCTATAACTATAGTAGATCTAGATTCCTCAAATTATGTCATCATTCTTCCACAAGGTTGTTTATGAATAAGAGCCCATGATTGCTAGGAAATACACTCAAATTGATTTTCCAGTTTTGTGATAGGTTCTTCTAAATCAAGCTTTTTATTTAGAGTTTAGAAACAAATGTGTCTATGATAAACAAGCTGGAGAATATTAAGGGCATAATCTATGATTCTAAGCTGAATTCTGAGTAATCTCTTTGGCAGGACATGTTGTTATCCCTTCTGTGAGTGGACATTCAGTGTTCAAAGCAACAAGCTCTTTGATAGTTGGAAATTTTGGATTCTGTTCTATTTTTAAAAGCTACTATATCAGTATTCATCAACTGTTTGACATAGCCATTCATTTATTTTCAAAAAGGCCATTCTATAATCACACTTCCTTTCAGGAAGCCCACCAACTAAGCAAAAGCCTGAATTACTGATAGCAGTTATACAGGGACCTTCCTGTTGGATACGAACGAAGACTAATTAAACTAATGTGCTAAATCTCAGGCTAATAATTATAGAGAAAGTGGTAAGAAAGCTTATTTTCGTGGTTGTGGAGCTTTAATACAAAGTGTAGCAAGCAAAAACATTCTAGAATAAGTATATTTCTTATTTGTACTTTTAGTAAGGTTGATTTAACTATTCTCTAAATGTAAGAAATGTGTTAATATTTCATTATAATGCCTATCCAATAAAATAAGTTTTAAATTATATTAAACATAATTAATGAGACATTAAAATAATTCATCTTGTGGTGTGGTGGTTAAGTAGGAGCCAGTTAACAATGTTTTCAAAATACTTCACATAAAGATTCTATTTCTATAAAATAAATCCAATTTTTTCCACTAAATATTCACACACAATTTGAATTATGTTAAGACTAATAAATGCTTTATGATAATTTTTAAAATTCTTAGAACATTCATATACATTTAAAAACTATTTTCACATAATTCTACTTTTAATATAGTATAAAATGATTAGGAAACAATATAAAAATCTGCATAATCCTAAATTACTTCTTAGGTTAGATCAGATATTGGTGGGGTAATTGAAAGCCCACTTGGATAAACTGTTGCTTAGTAATGTTTTGTCACTAAGATGCTATATCAATTATGCTTATATCACTGGATATTTTGGTGAGATTCTGTTATTCACTGGACCTAATTCAACTTGAAGTTTCTCCACAGCAATAGACATCAGGTATTACCTCGAGTGGTAACTAAAGAAAGAGGGTTTCCTGTAGAGAAGATTGTTTAATAATACCTATAATAACCCAGTATGTTTCCATTGAATTAAAAAACAGAAACAATTCTGGAAGTAGGAAAAATCCAGACTAACCAGGAGGCTTAATGCCACACCTTGACTTATCCTCCTTTGTAATCCAAGAACTGAGTTATAAATAGGGAAACACAGCACCTAGTTTATCTATCATAATCTTAATCTGAAATAAAGTGAAATACCTACAAACCCTAGGACTTAGTATGCAGTCACAGTGTAGGAAATAATAAAATCTATAAAACCATTGCTGTCTAGAAATTTTGGAAATTAGAACATAGAGAAAGCAAATTTTACTACATAAAAATATAAAACGTAGTCATGGGGTGGTATCAACTGTGATGCTCAAATTTCAGAATACTTCAGAGATCTCTTCTTAGTTAATAAATTGTTGATGAACACTTTAAAGGCTTTTCTTAAACCTTTAAATGTGGCATAGTACATATGAACATGATGTCATTTATTAGAGCGGACTACTTGTCACTAGCTATTTCCTCAACAGTCCTAACAATGAGGAAATTTTAAAAATGTTGGAGGAAAAAAGTAATAAAACTGATTACTTATTCATAAAAATGTTACCTATCAGTTTCCTACGAACTATGACACTCCTACCTTACTTCTGAGTATACACATAAAAAAATATTTTACTTGAATCAATGTTGCTGCTGCTAAGTCACTTCAGTCGTGTCCGACTCTGTGAGACCCCATAGACAGTAGCCCACCAGGCTCCCCCGTCCCTGGGATTCTCCAGGCAAGAACACCAGAGTGGGTTGCCATTTCCTTCTCCAATGCAGGAAAGTGAAAAGTGAAAGTGAAGTCACTCAGTCGTGTCCGACTCTTGGCGACCCCATGGACTGCAGCCTACCAGGCTCCTCCATCCATGGGATTTTCCAGGCAAGAGTACTGGAGTGGGGTGCCATTGCCTTCTCCAGAATCAATGTTGTGGAATCACTAAATGATGCTGGTCTCACTAAACCTCAGTAGGAATGAGGTAATAATGTAAACAACTCATGAGGAAATCTGGTGATTTTAATAATCAATGATGAAAATATATTACATAATAAAAACTATCATCAAGTTACACATTTAACCATTGAAAGAAATGGTTTTCTTCAAGATAAATGTATTAAATTCCATTGATTTGTTTTCCTCTTGTTTTTATAGTATAGAAAGCATACATCAACCTGCAATATCTAAAATAAACTCATGTAGATCAGTCCTGGGTGTTCTTTGGAGGGAATGATGCTGAAGCTGAAACTCCAGTACTTTGGCCACCTCATGCAAAGAGTTAACTCATTGGAAAAGACTCTGATGCTGGGAAGGATTGGGGGCAGGAGAAAAAGGGGACGACAGAGGATGAGATGGCTGGATGGCATCACTGACTCAATGGATGTGAGTTTGAGTAAACTCCGGGAGTTGGTGATAGACAGGGAGGCCTGGCGTGTTGCAATTCATGGGGTCGCAAAGAGTCCGGCACGACTGAGCGACTAAACTGAACTGCTTTACTTATACTCTAAGAAGTTATTGTCAAGATGGCAGAATTAGTTAAGGAAGAAATTCTCACTGTTCTCCTCCAATATCCAATAATAATATATAAAAAGCCAAAGGACTAAGCTAGGTAAAAGAAAATCCCATAGACTAAGAATATATTTTGTCACCAAAGAAGAATAGTTTACGGAAATCTGATATAATATGAGGTTGATTTTATTGTTTAACATATAAAATGTTTCTCCTCGTATCTGTTTAGTCTAGTGCTTAATGACATATCAAGCACTTTGTATCTAAGATTCACTTTTCTTTAAAGTAAACTTTAGTTTCATGAATACTTCTTAAAGAAGTAGAGAAAAAAGAAGTTAAAATTTCTAATAAA
>SJYT01026439.1:247660-268383 GCA_006410635.1 Cephalophus harveyi | reverse complement strand
ACTGGAGGGTGGGGTGGGAGGGAGGCTAACTAGGGAGGGGATATATGTATATATTATGTATACACATAGCTGCTTGTTGTCAACAGAAATCAACACAACATAGTAAAGTAATTATCCTCCAGTTAAAAAAAAACTAAAAGGGTAAAAGCTAAATACAAAAAACACTGAATATTCAAAATAAAATATTTCTGGATGGGAAAACAAGAAATTTAAGAATAAATGTCAAAAACACAACAAAAATGAGAGCAGAAACAAGGCAATTTCCTAGAAAATAACACCTCAAATAATACAGATTAAAAGATAACCCAAAATAAAACGATACACAAATGTTAACATGTGGTACTTAGTGCAGTAATCCTTGTATTTTCAGCTCTGACCAAGTTTATACCCAGGTCAGGGTTATTCAGCAAAAGAATATCTGCATAGAGTTCAGAAGACAAAGAATGCTAAAGAGAAATGGAAAAGAAAGCAGTGGTAAAGATATTTAATAAGCCTTTAAGTACTGAAGAAGATGGTAAACAGCTGTTCCTCATCCTTTCTGATGACAGGACAAGAGGAAATGGCCTTCAAGTATACCATGAAGGACCCAGATTACCAATAGATGGAATGAAGAATTTTCTGCCTGTGACTGTTCTTAAACAATGCAATGGGTGACCAACAGGAGTTGAAGATATCTCTTGAGTCTTTAAATATCAGACTGAATTCATCTGGCTATAATGTGATCTTAGCTTGAAGGCAGAGAAGAGCTTTCAAGGTCTCTTCTATTCTAATCATTCCATGAGTGCCAACCCAATTCAATCTGCTAAAAACTGCCTCCAATTATAGGTTTAATAACTATAACTCAGAGTAAAGCTAGAGAGTTTCTAACTTGATGTTTGAGTACAAACAAAAGACCTATTCACTAACACGGAACTTGAGAATTGTTATTTGAAACTAAGAAAGAAAAACCAGTGAAATAAATATAGCTAATGACCTAAGGATTTACATACAAAAATTCTAATGCTTTCTCTTTCATATAAATTATACAAAAGTAAGCGAATCCAGTAATATCACTTGTTTAAAATGGAGCTAAGATTGCAATTATTAAATAGCAAATAAAAAATAACAGCAAATATATGTTAAAAGTATACATGTTAAAGCTCATCCTTTTCACTCTTACTGCAATTCCTCATTCCTTACTCAAACCGTATTCATTCTCCCCCATCATCCCAAATGGAAATAGCTTTAGATTTGTCTCTGATTATAATGATACATGTTTAAATACAAAAATATATGCAAAAAATATTCTCAAGAAGTAAGAAAATTTAGTGCACAGTTCCAGACACACACTTCAGTTCAGTCAGTTCAGTTGCTCCATCATGTCTGACTCTCTGCGTTCCCATGAACTGCAGCACACCAGGCTTCCCGGTCCATCACCAACTCCTGGAGGCCACCTAAACCCATGTCCATTCTGTCGGTGATGCCATCCAACCATCTCATCCTCTGTCATCCCCTTCTCCTCCTGCCCTCAGTCTTTCCCAGCATCCGGGTCTTTTCCAATGAGTTAGCTCTTTGCATCATATGGCCAAAGTATTGGAGTTTCAGCTTCAACATCAGTCCTTCCAATGAACACTCAGGACTGATCTCCTTTAGAATGGACTGGCTGGATCTCCTTACCACCCAAAGGACTCTCAAGAGTCTTCTCCAACACCACAGTTCAAAAGCATCAATTCTTTGGCACTCAGCTTTCTTTATAGTCCAACTCTCATATCCATACATGACCACTGGAAAAACCATAGCCTTGACTAAACAGACATTTGTTGACAAAGTGATGTCTCTGCTTTTTAATATGCTGTCTAGGTTGGTCATAACTTTCCTTCCATGGAGTAAGAGTCTTTTAATTTCATGACTGCAATCACCATCTGCAGTGATTTTGGAGCCCAGAAAAATAAAAAGTCAGCCACTGTTTCCACTGTCTCCCCATCAATTTGCCATGAAGTTCGTTATCTGAATGTTGAGCTTTAAGCCAACTTTTTAACTCTCCTCTTTCACTTTCATCAAGAGGCTCTTTAGTTCTTCTTCACTTTCTGCCATAAGGGTGGTATCATCTGCATATATGAAGTTATTGATATTTCTCCTAGCAATCTTGATTCCAGCTTGCGCTTCATCCAGCCCAGCTTTTCTCATGATGTACTCTGCATATAAGTTAAATAAGCATGGTGACAATATACAGCCTTGATGTACTCCTTTTCCTTTTTGGAACCAGTTTGTTTTTCCATGTCCAGTTCTAACTGTTGCTTCATGACCTGGAGGCAGGTCAGGTGGTCTGGTATTCCCATCTCTTTCAGAATTTTCCACAGTTTACTGTGATCCACACAGACACACACTAGTATCATTTAATTTTCTCCTTCTAGATATTCTTTATCTAAAGATGTATTTTACAAAAAATGAGATACCATCCATATTTTTGGTAATTCACACTTCTCCCCTTAACACAACATAAACATTTCCCATGATATGCTTTTTGCTCATATAATATCCTATTCTCTATTAAATATATTTCAGACCTATCTACCATATCTTCTAAGTGAATTCCCAGCAACTATTTTGTGCCCCTCCTTGCTCTCCGGCACATGCAATCTGGGAAAAAAATCTGATAAAGAAATGATTGAATCATGAATGGACACTGATATAAGACTAATCAGGAGCAGCCCAGGAAAATGAACTGTGACTAGGCCTAAAGAGAGGGCCTCAATTCTATTTTCTATGTGGATAGATACCTAACTCAGAATATCTGTGTCCTATTTCTAACCTCTCTGAAGACTCTTGACCAGTACTACTGCCTTATGGAAGCAGTAGTTGTAAATCCTTCACTCATTTTCCAGTGAACTAAGGCTCTGGACGGGGAACAGATCAGGAAAAACAGTTTTGCTGTGACGAAGGTGTATTTACAACTCTTTAAAACAGCCACTTTCTGTGTGATAGGAAAGAAAACCAAATTTGGAAAATAGGTAAAGCTACTAATCTAACATCTGGAATTCATCCAGAGCTTAGAATTCTCTGGAGTAGATTTTGTTTCCTCTGTTTGGAGGGCCATTCCAAGAACACACATCTTCAATTTCTGAAAAAGATATGTGATCCAGTATTCAGAAAAAAAAAAAAAGGAATAGATGGAGCCTAAGACTGGTGACAAGCTACATGGCTGTGCATTTGATCAAATAGGTAACTTTTTGTCACAATAACACAAGAGAATTTTCTGGATAATTCAGAAATAGCAAATTGAGCATATGTCCGACACATATTATATGTACCCTCACTCACTGTCTTACAGCACAGGGTGTATTTGTCTCTACTGTCTCATCTTTGTTCCCTGCTGATTTCCCTCCTATGGCAGTGGTGTTGAATACTGATGAGATAATACCTCTTTCAACCTCTGGCAGACATTTTAAAGCAATTTGCTCAAGTACCAAGTACCCAGTCTGCATTTTTGTGAGCAATTTGTGGATCAAATTTCCTATCATCCTGAGGGTATTTTGAGTCTTTAAAATAATGGCTTATCACAACTAGAATACATCTCCTTTCATTTGATTTATTTTGAATATAAAATAGAAAAATACATCCAGAGTACTGGTATAAGTTCCAAAACATGCTTTCTAGAACATTTTATATTAATTCACAGCAACATGAATTTCAAAGAGAAAGTTAAAAAGAAATAATAACATATTTTTCTGTATGGTTTTTAGTGCACGGGGAAGATCCAGAGAGATGATATGGGGTGGGAGGTGAGAGGGGGGGTTCAGGATTGGGAACTCATGTACACTTGTGGCAGATTCATGTCAATGTATGGCAAAACCAATACAGTATTGTAAAGCAAAATAAAGTAAAAATAAAAATTTAAAAAAAAAGGAAATCAAAGGATTTTTATATTCTTGTATTATTAGTTCAGTTCAGTTACTCAGTCGTGTCCGACTCTTTGCGAACCCATGGACTGTAGCACAACAGGCTTCCCTGTCCATCACCAACTCCCGGAGCTTACTCAAACTCATGTCCATTGAGTCGGTGATGCCATCCAACCATCTCATCCTCTCTCATCCCCTTCTCCTCCAGCCTTCAGTCCTTCCCAGCATCAGGGTCTTTTCCAGTGAGTCAGTTCTTTACATCAGGTGGCCAAAGTATTGGAGTTTCAGCTTCAACATCAGTCCTTCCAATGAACAATCAGGACTGATATCCTTTAGGATGGACTGGCTGGATCTTGCAGTCCAAGGGACTCTCAAGAGTCTTCTCCAATACCACAGCTCAAAAGCATCAATTCTTCGGCACTCAGCTTTCTTTATAGTCCAACTATCACATCTACACATGACTACTGGAAAAACCATAGCTTTGACTAGACAGACTTTTGTTGGCAAAATAATGTCTCTGCTTTTTAATATGCTGCCTAGTTTGGTCATAGCTTTTCTTCCAAGGAGCAAGCGTCTTTTAATTTCATGGCTCCAGTCAGCATCTGCAGTGATTTTGGAGCCCCCCAAAATAAAGTATCTCAGTTTCAAGTGTTTCCCCATCTATTTGCCATGGAGTGATAGGATCAGATGCCATGATCTTAGTTTTCTGAATGTTGAATTTTAAGTCAACTTTTTCACTCTCCTCTTTCATTTTCATGGGCACATAATAATAATGTATTATGGGTACAAATGTTATACAAGGACTGAAGAGTACTGGTTTAGCCCTGTCTCTTATACACATCTTGTTTATGGATTGAATAAAAGATAAAAAATATTTATATACTGGATGTAATAATGAGCATTATTACTATTTTATGTATTCTGCACAATTCTTTCATATGTTACAATGTATATACTAACAAATACATGCATATTACATTAATACATCTTTGTAGAGATTCAAATATTCACAACATACATTTCTTTCAAATATCTTTTACATAATAGAGTAATACAGCTATTCCCTGGACCAGCCTAGA
This sequence comes from Cephalophus harveyi, assembly GCA_006410635.1. Taxonomy (NCBI): domain Eukaryota; kingdom Metazoa; phylum Chordata; class Mammalia; order Artiodactyla; family Bovidae; genus Cephalophus; species Cephalophus harveyi. The sequence continues at coordinate 263,426 of SJYT01026439.1, read as the reverse complement.
TCATGATATAATTGAGAAAACTGCATAATTGAGAAGATAGGTCACTTTCTTCTTCATTGTTTAAAGAGGCAAAAATCAGGAAAATAAAGGGTTCCAAATGTCTTATCCAGCAGTAACAACTACTTCTTTTTAAAATGCTGAGAATATGAACTTTCAATCAATCTGCAAAAACTAAGTTTCTCTCAGGAGCCAAAACATACTTCACCTGAAATAGATGTCATTCATAAAAAAATTTCAAATAAGGAATCAACTATGCTTATTTATATTTCATTTCTCTTTTTTATTCATTATTAATCTCAGAGGTTAAGCGTCTGCCTGCAATACAGGTGACCTGGGTTCGATCCCTGGGTTGGGAAGATCCCCTGGAAAAGGAAATGGCAACCCACTCCAGTATTCTTGCTTGGAGAATCCCATGGACGGAGGAGCCCGGTGGGCTATAGTCCATGGGGTTCTGAAGAGTCGGACACGACTGAGCAACTTCACTTTCACTTTAATCCTTATAAATATCAAACTTCCTAAAGTTTGCTTGCTATTTATGGGTTCTGATCCCCACTGTCCAATTACTTCTTACTGTTATTAGTTTTCTGGTGCCACCAAATACTAATGACCTAAAAGTATTGCTGTTCTCTCATATTGTATAATAACGACACATTAAGTAGAGGTATAATCAATGACACGTTTCGTTTTAAATATATGATTGTCTACATATAGCATAAGTGTATAAATCATTAACTTAGAGCTACAATAATATAAAGAGCTTAGTGTTCTTAAGATACAAGCATATTATGTACACACCGTCCTTGAACATCATTCCAATCTCTCAGAAGCCTTTCATTTTCTTCCTGCAGGTGCTCATTTTTGGCTTGGCTTTCTGCAATGGTGTCCAGGCAGTGACAAATAAGTTCTCTAATGACCTCAGCTGGGCTTGCAATTTTCTCTAGGTTGAAGGAACCAAGCCTGAACTAGGATCAAAAGAAAACATGATTAGTTTTGGGAGAAAATCAAGATTGAGTGGCCCAGTTTTAAATATATATTTTTTTCTTCTGAGAGGGAAAAAAAGGTGTAAGATTTAAATATAGTGCATTTACCAGATATAAATGCAGTGAACAAAACTACTGGGCAACCTCCTACTTTCTTACTAAAGTTTATCATATAAAACAACATAAAACCTAAGAAAAAAAATTAAGTGGTAAGTCACTCTCTCACTTTTTAGCAGAAATGAAAACAACATAAATACCATAAAAACACACTACCATCTGTTTCTACTGTCTAGTACATATTTTAAATCACTATACATATTCCCTGGTGGCTCAGATGGTAAAGCATCTGCCTACAACGTAGGAGACCCAGGTTCTATCCCTGGGTTGGGAAGATCTCCTGGAGAAGGAAATGGCAACCCACTCTGGTACTCTTGCCTGGAAAATCCCACGGACGCAGGAGCATTGTAGGCTACAGTCCATGGGGTCGCAGAGTCAGACACGACTGAGCGACTCTACTTTCACTTTCATACTCAGAATAATAAAATAAATTTCACATGAAAACTCTTTTTTGGGGGGCCACACTGCACGGCATGCCTACAGGATCTTAGTTCCCTGACAAGGAATGGAAACCACGCCTCCTGCTGTGTAAGCACAGAGTCTTAGCCACTGGACCACCACTGAAGTCCCATACATGAAGACTTTAAACTTCAGTTTCTGTTAATACTGATCATAAAAGCTATCTCTGAAGAAAGAGCAAAATTTATGTAAAATCTAAGAGAAATATAGGGTTTTAAATTTATAAACCTGGGAACAGTAATTACTTCTCTGTCAAAACCCAATAATGTCAAACAAGTACTTTTGTGTAGAGGTAAGATATAAAAAATCTTAAATCTTCTACTAAAGGTCACTACAAGCTTCCCTGGTAGCTCAGAGGTTAAAGCGTCTGCCTCCAATGCGGGAGACCCGGGTTCGATCCCTGGGTCGGGAAGATCCCCTGGAGAAGGAAATGGCAATCCACTCCAGTATTCTTGCCTGGAGAATCCCACGGATGGAGAAGCCTAGTAGGTTACAGTCCACGGGGTCGCAAAGAGTCGGACACGACTGAACGACTTCACCTAATACATCTTTATTATAGTTAAGGAATTCTAAAAGAGATACATGCTCTCCTCGTTTTGGTAGATAAAGATACTAAAACACAATGCTTTAATAATAATGACTATAATTATCCTTGGGCTTCCCTGGTGGCTCAGATGGTAAAGAATCTGCCAGCAATGCAGGGGACCTGGGTTCAATCCCTGGGTTGGGAAGATCACCAGAGGAGGGCATGGCAACCCACTCAAGTATTCTTGCTTGGAGAATATTCATGGACAGAGGAGCCTGGTGGGTCCATGGGGTTGCAGTTAGTTGGATATGACAGAGCGACTAAGCACACAGCACATAATTATCCTTACTATTAGAATTATTATAACTAAAATAAGATTTTAAATGACAATTAAAATTATATAGCTATCATATCTTATAGTTGAAATATAACTCAAGCATAGCACAAATATAAACTCATTTAATCATCACCAAAATGGAACTATTATTATATCCATTTTAACTGAAGTTCAGAGTGGTATCTAACATATCAAAGGAATAAAATCAAGATCCCACTATGCTATCCTGTTAAACTATTTGCTGACATAAGTGAGTATGCTAAACAAACAACAAGTAAGAGGAAGAATTAGCTTCAGCATTAGAATACATTTGAATCAGTTCTAATGAGGTGGATGAAACTGGAACCTACTAAACAGAGTGAAGTAAGCCAGAAAGAAAAACATCAATACAGTATACTAACACATATATATGGAATTTAGAAAGATGGTAATGATAACCCTGTATGTGAGACAGCAAAAGAGACACAGATGTATAGAATGGACTTTTGGACTCTGTGGGAGAGGGAGAGGGTGGGATGATTTGGGAGAATGGCATTGAAACACGTATAATATCATATATGAAACGAATTGCCAGTCTGTGATCGATGCAGGATACAGGATGCTTGGGGCTAGTGCACGGGGAAGATCCAGAGAGATGATATGGGGTGGGAGGTGAGAGGGGGGGTTCAGGATTGGGAACTCATGTACACTTGTGGCAGATTCATGTCAATGTATGGCAAAACCAATACAGTATTGTAAAGCAAAATAAAGTAAAAATAAAAATTTAAAAAAAAAGGAAATCAAAGGATTTTTATATTCTTGTATTATTAGTTCAGTTCAGTTACTCAGTCGTGTCCGACTCTTTGCGAACCCATGGACTGTAGCACAACAGGCTTCCCTGTCCATCACCAACTCCCGGAGCTTACTCAAACTCATGTCCATTGAGTCGGTGATGCCATCCAACCATCTCATCCTCTCTCATCCCCTTCTCCTCCAGCCTTCAGTCCTTCCCAGCATCAGGGTCTTTTCCAGTGAGTCAGTTCTTTACATCAGGTGGCCAAAGTATTGGAGTTTCAGGTTCAACATCAGCCCTTCCAATGAACAATCAGGACTGATATCCTTTAGGATGGACTGGCTGGATCTTGCAGTCCAAGGGACTCTCAAGAGTCTTCTCCAATACCACAGCTCAAAAGCATCAATTCTTCGGCACTCAGCTTTCTTTATAGTCCAACTATCACATCTACACATGACTACTGGAAAAACCATAGCTTTGACTAGACAGACTTTTGTTGGCAAAATAATGTCTCTGCTTTTTAATATGCTGCCTAGTTTGGTCATAGCTTTTCTTCCAAGGAGCAAGCGTCTTTTAATTTCATGGCTCCAGTCAGCATCTGCAGTGATTTTGGAGCCCCCCAAAATAAAGTATCTCAGTTTCAAGTGTTTCCCCATCTATTTGCCATGGAGTGATAGGATCAGATGCCATGATCTTAGTTTTCTGAATGTTGAATTTTAAGTCAACTTTTTCACTCTCCTCTTTCATTTTCATGGGCACATAATAATAATGTATTATGGGTACAAATGTTATACAAGGACTGAAGAGTACTGGTTTAGCCACAAAGAAATTTTGTATATATTTATGTATTTTGTTTTTGAAATCTAAGCAGGTCATAATGTCTGCTCATTTGTTTTAAAATGCTTTAATTTGTTTTATCTCACCTCTTTCTGTTTCTTAAAAGAATGGAAACAGACTAAGAAAAATTGTGCTTTATTTCAATGAGTACATACAGTTTTGTATATAAAACCTAAATTCAGCAATTTGAGCTTAACTCTATAGTACTGACCATCTGGTGATGTCCATGTGTAGAGACATTTCTTGCTGTCTCTTATACACATCTCTCTTGCTTTGAAGTACATATAATGAGTCCATTTAACAAGTATTTAAGTTTAAATAGGAAAGTTTTATCTATGCAAATTATATAATAATTGAAAGTAAATTTGAGTATTTAAACTTTAAAGCTTCTCTTATGCAAACAAACACACATAAAATAAAGATCAGATATAGAATATTACTTGTTTGAGTCAATACAGAAGAAAAATGAAGCATATTTTATTTTTAGACAATAGATTATCAGTAAAACATAAACCCAAATCATGATTTTCTATTCTTACATTTTCACAATTGTCTGGCAGTTTTGACTAAGATGGACATTTGGAAAGGAAAGATTTTTTTATCACTTCGAAGTTGCAACAATATCAATGGATAATGCATCATTATCCATTGAGTGTTAAATTCAGGCTCACATTTTGATCCTGAATTAAGTAAAATACAAATGGACAGGTAAACACAACCCCCTAACCTATTTTCAGATGGCAAAAGATAAAGGTAACAGTTTTAAATCACTAATAACAAACAACTTCTTTCAAAATATCATTCAAATGCTTATATTCAAAATTCCAAAAGAGAATTCTTCAGTTTTTTTCTTGGCTACTCAGTGTAGGATAAGCTTAAAATGTCATTTCTTCTTAAGAGCAGGCAAGCATTTTTCAGTTTCTATTTTTCTAATTATATTCACTAGTTTTGGGTCCTTTAACAGGTGTGAACATCTGTTATTTGAAACAATGAAAATAATCAAGAAGTATTTAAAACTCAATCCAAGAAAAATATTTTACTTGAAATATTCCGCTTATTTTGTAGAAAAATTCTGAAATGTATGAGAAAATGAGTCGTCTGGACCATCCTACCTGTATTCACACAGTTCAGAACCAAGGCAGGAAACGCCCTTTCACTCTCACTGCCTCTGATCCTGCCTGTCCACCTTATTACAGATATTAACGGACCACATGCCCAATTGCACTGGACTTATCAGAGGGCCTCAAATCAGGCCTAATGAATTGAGAAGCATAAAATATTTCTGTGCTCTAATTCTACATCCAACCCATCTTTATACCATCCTTCAAATAAAAAATGGAAACTTCAAAAAAGTGTTAGCAAATTCCTACAAAAGTAACATTGGATGGTTGTGTCGATTTAAAAGTCCTTTACTTTCGTTTTTTGTTGGACATGTAAGGCTATTAACACAGCTGTTCTTTATTAGTTCTGTATTTCAAAATAATCTGCAATATAAAATTAGGACTTCAAATAGTAAAACCAGAGTCAGAAACCACAATTAAAGACATTTTGAAAACATGTCTCTTCTTTAGAGGCATGAGTAAAAATAAATTTTTTTGTAGTTAGTTCTTAAGACGTTATGGTGAATTTTCTGTACACAGATCTATACTAAGCACCTCACTCAGTCTATAATCTACGATTTTAAGGTATGTTTTTATTTTTCTTTGTCAAAAAAGTTCAAAACAATTAATTTTTTGAATACTGGTAATCATATTAGGTTGCACTAGTTGACTCTGTCATTTATTTTAGCAAGCAACACAAACAAAGCATTTTCTATCTGATTTGCATTAAAAATTCACAATTTCAGAAAACATATCCATTTTCTTTAGCTGATGTTTTATTCTGGACATCTTTAAATGCAAGATTAAATGCCATACCCTTTTACCCATCACTTCAAAGCCCAGATTAAATTCTCTTCATCTACTTTAGCCTGTATTAGTTTCTCTACTCTTAATAATTCAGATTTGTCTCACACAATTTTTCACTCAGTTTCATCCTCTGTGTATCTCTCTTGTTGCCTCAGAAATGCAGTGTTTTCCTTTAAATTTTTAGTTCTTTGAGATCAGAGACCATATCTTATATGTCTTCCTTAACTTCCACAGTGTCTTGTAGAAAACTGCTCAATAAAAGACTTAAATTTTTTAAAACTGCTATGATATTTATTAATAAGTGAATAAAATTATAATGTTTCAGGTAAAATAAATAATTGGGACAGTGATATTCTAAATACAAATTAAGAAATCTTGAAGATATTTAAGAGATAACAGTTTTAATTTTATTGAATAGTATAATTCCAGCAAAAGGGCATGGCTAAAGACTGTGTAATAGCTCTTGATACTGTGATAATACATAGGTTTAATAAAACCTAAAAAGATTTCTTTTTTGAAAAATGTAAGAATGTATATGTAGTTTTCAGGTTCTTTGGAATGGCCACACAGATAAAAGAGAATATATAGTATCAATAAAATACACAAAATAAACAACAATTTCAGGGAAATTGTTTATTGTCACGCAAATGTTTCTGGGGACAGGAGGATTCTCAAGGTGTAAGCTGAACTCTGCTTAGAATATATCAACTAAAGAGATTGATACATTATCAAAGTAGTCTAAATAACCTTGCAGAATTAATCTCTGCTACTATCTTGGGAACCAAGATGTAAACCTAATGAAAAGGAGGAATAAAGATATCTTGAGATGATTCCTAGGCAAACAGATGGAATTCCTTTTTTTCAGTTTGTGCTTTTAATTTATTAACATGTTTAAAAAGTTTAGCTGTGTCTAGATATATGCACACTAAAAAGCAAACCCTATTCATTATAGCTTGTAATACGGGATATTTTTATATTATAGAAAAACATATAGCTGTAAATACACAGTTGTTATAATACACAGTTTCAAAATTCTTGTAATAAAGGAAACAAGTCAGGTTACATAATAAAAAGGAAACTAAACTGTCTTATTTTGGACTAGTTACATTAATTATCAATGGTATTTTTAATCAAGAATAATATTTTTTACTAAGTATTTTTTTACTAAGATGTTTGTACCATTAACTCTTTGGTTTTTTGACCTGCTTGAAACATTATTATAGTTTTAAATTTAAAATATTACAAATGAATATTCCAAACCAGTGACGTACCTAGGTTGACAACTGGGCATATTTATCTTCCACAGTAGCTGGAACTGAGAAAAGAATGCTGATAGGACTTTCTAAACAGATAAGAGAACTTTATTGTGAGACTATTAATCTCAACTTTCCAATTATTTTCTTGCTCACATTTCTTAAAGCTTATTTAAAATGTTTAAATATCTTAAAATGATTATATGATCAAGTAAGACTTGCATATGCAGGGCTTCAGATGTGTAGACCCTGTACGTCCTTACAATCAAAATGCAATAATCCAAAAATTAAAAAAAATACACTGAGTTCTAGTATAGATCTACAAATTATTAGCATTTTAAGGGTATGCTGTATGCTGTAATATATTAAGTATCATCTAAGAATTATTTGGTATTCATAATTACAAAATCCATTAGTAGGAATCAGAGAAATGAAATGAAAAGCCCAAATGTCTTCACAATAACAGAATTTCAAAAGTTACTGTTACTTTAAATGACTGCAAATGTTTATTCCATTATGTCCTTGAAATAGAGATGGTGAACCTTTTGGTTCACAGAAAATATAGTAAAAAGCAGATTTATCTTAGTCTAATTAGGAGTTATAATAAACAATGAAAAATATGCTATACATGGATTTAGAATCAACAGGTGACACCAGTGGTAAAGAATCTGCTTGCCAATACAGGACACGTAAGACGCACAGGATCGAACTCTGGGTTGGGAAGATCCCCTGGTGGAGGGCATGGTAACCCACTCCAGTATTCTTGCCTAGAGAATCCCCATGGACAGAGGAGCCCGGTGGGCTACAGTCCATAGGGCCACAAAGAGTCAGACATGACTGAAGCTACTTAGCATGAAAGGCTTATCAACAGTAAATTGGATGGAGGTAGCAGGGTAGGTAGATGTCAGGGGTTGCCTATTATTTACCTATTACTTTAAGTTTGATATTAGGTTCTGAAAAAGAAACAGTACCTTGGATCTCCTGGCACTCTACTAAATCTCATAACACTTATCTAATCATATCTTCATAGTATGCTTCTCTGTCTTTCATTTACAGCGTAACTGGTAATATTTCTTAGATAGGACCCTTGATCTAATTCTCTTTTTTCTCTGTAGAGTTATATGGTTATCCACAATATCAGCTCCCGTTATTACAGATAAGTTGAAAAACTGCCAAATGTGTATCAGTAGGTGATACGTTTCCTCGTCAGGACTTCTATAAACAATTAACATAGCATTACAATATCTACTTGCTTTTTTCTTCAGTTCAATTCATTTCAGTCACTCAGTCATGTCAAACTCTTTGTGACCCCAGGGACTGCAGCACGCCAGGCTTCCATGTTCCTCACTAACTCCCAGAGCTTGCTCAAACTCATGTCCATTGAGTCGGTGATGCCATCCAACCATCTCATCCTCTCTCATTCCTTTCTCCTCCTGCCTTCAATCTTTCCCAGCATCAGGGTCTTTTCCAAGGAGTCAGTTCTTTGCATCAGGTGGCCAAAGTATTGGAGTTTCAGCTTCAGCATCAGTCCCTCCAATGAATATTTAGGAATGATTTCCTTTAGGATTGACTCATTTAATCTCCTTGCAGTCCAAAGGACTTTCAAGAGTCTTCTAAAACATCACAGTTCAAAAGCATCAATTCTTCAGTGCTCAGCTTTCTTTATGGTCCAACTCTCACATCCATACATGTCTACTGGAAAAATCATAGCTTTGACTAGACAGATCTTTGTGGGTTAAATAATGTCTCTGCTTTTTAATAAGCTGTGTAGGTTGGTCATAGTTTTTCTTCCAAGGAGTAAGTGCCTATTAAATTCATGGCTGCAGTCACCATCTGCAGTGACTTTGGAGCCCAAGAAAGTAGGTCTGTTACTGTTTCCATTGTTTCCCCAGCTATTGCCATGAAGTGACGGGACTGGATGCTGTGATCTTCATTTTTTGATGTTGAGCTTTAAGCTTTTTCACTCTCTTCTTTCACTTTCATCAAGAGGCTCTTTAGTTCCTCTTTGCTTTCTGCGATAAGTGTGTTCTCATCTGCATATCTGAAGTTATTGATATTTCTTGCAACAATCTTGATTCCAGCTTGTCCTTCATCCAGTCTGGTATTTCAAATGATATACTCTACATATAAGTTAAATAAGCAGGGTGACAATATACAGCTTTGACATACTCCTTTCCCAATTTGGAACCAGTTCATTTTTCCATGTTGAGGTCTAACTGTTGCTTCTCAATCTGCATAGAGGTTTCTCAGGAGGTAGGTAAGGTGGTCTGGTATTCCCATCTCTTTAAGAATTTTCCACAGTTTGTTGTGATCCTCACAGTCAAAGGCTTTGGGGTAGTCAATAAAACAGAAATAGATGTTATTCTGGAAATCTGTTGCTTTTTCGATGATCCAACAGATGTTGGCAATTTTATCTCTGGTTCCTCTGCTTCAAAGTATTGGAGTTTCAGCTTCAGCATCAGTCCCTCCAATGAATATTTAGGAATGATTTCCTTTAGGATTGACTCATTTAATCTCCTTGCAGTCCAAAGGACTTTCAAGAGTCTTCTAAAACATCACAGTTCAAAAGCATCAATTCTTCAGTGCTCAGCTTTCTTTATGGTCCAACTCTCACATCCATACATGTCTACTGGAAAAATCATAGCTTTGACTAGACAGATCTTTGTGGGTTAAATAATGTCTCTGCTTTTTAATAAGCTGTGTAGGTTGGTCATAGTTTTTCTTCCAAGGAGTAAGTGCCTATTAAATTCATGGCTGCAGTCACCATCTGCAGTGACTTTGGAGCCCAAGAAAGTAGGTCTGTTACTGTTTCCATTGTTTCCCCAGCTATTGCCATGAAGTGACGGGACTGGATGCTGTGATCTTCATTTTTTGATGTTGAGCTTTAAGCTTTTTCACTCTCTTCTTTCACTTTCATCAAGAGGCTCTTTAGTTCCTCTTTGCTTTCTGTGATAAGTGTGTTCTCATCTGCATATCTGAAGTTATTGATATTTCTTGCAACAATCTTGATTCCAGCTTGTCCTTCATCCAGTCTGGTATTTCAAATGATATACTCTACATATAAGTTAAATAAGCAGGGTGACAATATACAGCTTTGACATACTCCTTTCCCAATTTGGAACCAGTTCATTTTTCCATGTTGAGGTCTAACTGTTGCTTCTCAATCTGCATAGAGGTTTCTCAGGAGGTAGGTAAGGTGGTCTGGTATTCCCATCTCTTTAAGAATTTTCCACAGTTTGTTGTGATCCTCACAGTCAAAGGCTTTGGGGTAGTCAATAAAACAGAAATAGATGTTATTCTGGAAATCTGTTGCTTTTTCGATGATCCAACAGATGTTGGCAATTTTATCTCTGGTTCCTCTGCTTTTTCTAAAACCAGCTTGAACATCTGGAAGTTCATGATTCACGTATTGCTGAAGCCTGGCTTGGAGAATTTTGAGCATTACTCTACTAGTGCGTGAGATGAGTACAAGTGTGTGGTAGTTTGAGCATTCTTTGGCATTGCCTTTCTTTGGGGTTGGAATGAAAACTGACCTTTTCCAGTCCTGTGGCCACTGCTGAATTTTCCAAATTTGCTGGCATATTGAGTGCAGCACTTCAACAGCAACATTCTTAGCATCTGAAATAGCTCAAGGAATTCCATCACCTCCACTAGCTTTGTTCGTAGCGATGCTTCCTAAGGCCAACATGACTTTGCTTCCAGCACATCTGGCTCTAGCTGAATGACCACACTATTGTGGTTATCTGGATCATTAAGATCTTTTGTGTATAGTTCTTCTGTGTATTCTTGCCACCTCTTCTTAATATCTTCTGTTGGTACATACTGTGTCTGTCCTTTATTGTGAGCATCTTTGTAGGAAATGTTTCCTTGGTATCTGTAATTTTCTAGAAGAGATCTCTAGTCTTTCCCATTTTATTGTTTTCCTCTATTTTTGCATTGATCACTGAGGAAGGCTTTCTTATCTCTCCTTGCTATTTAGGAACTCTGCATTCAGTTGGGTGTGTCTCTCCCTTTCTCCTTTGCCTTTAGTTTCTCTTCTTTTCTCAGTTATTTTTAAGGCCTCTTCAGACAACCATTTTGCCTTTTTGCATTTCTCCTTCTTAAGAAGGGATGATTTTGATCACTGCCTCCTGTACAGTGTTACGAACCTCCATCCTTAGTTCTTCAGGCACTCTATCAGATATAATCCCTTTAATCTATTTGTCATTTCCACTGTATAATAGTAAGGGATTTAATTTAGGTCATATCTGAATGGTCCAGTCATTTTCCCTACTTTCTTCAATTTAATCTGAATTTTACAATAAGGAATTCATGATCTAGACCACAATCATCTCCTGGTCTTGTTTTTGCTGACTATATAGAGCTTCTCCACCTTCAGCTGCAAAGAATACAATCAGTCTGATTTCAGTACTGACCATCTGGTGATGTCCATGTGTAGAGACATTTCTTGTGTTGCCGGAAGAGAGTGTTTGCTATGACCCTCAGTGTGTTCTCTTGGCAAAACTCAGTTAGCCTTTGCCTTGCTTCATTGTGTATTCAAAGGCCAAACTTGCCTGTTACTCCAGGTATCTCTTGACTTCCTACTTTTGCATTCCAGTCCCCTTTGATGGAAAGGCCATCTTTTTTTGGTGTTAGTTCTAGAAGGTCTTGTAGATCTTCACAGAACCGTTCAACTTCAGCTTCTTCGGCATTAGTGATTGGGGCATAGACTTGGATTACTATATTAAATGGTTTTCTTTGGAGACGAACAGAGATCATTCTGTCATTTTTGAGACTGCACACAAGTACTGCATTTTGGACTCTTGTTGACTATGAGCGCTACTCCATTTCTTCTTAGCAATTCTTGCTTACAGTAGTAGATACTGTATTTTTTTTTGTACTAGTCCAAATGCCACAAAAAGATAGAAGCTATATACGACTCAAATTAGCATTCCTTTTTTTACATGGCTAAATATAGAATGTATTCATTCATTCATTTATCAGGCTTTTTGAGTATGTACTATGTGCTAGGCATTGGAGACACTATTTTGAACAAGAAAAACAATTTGTCTACTCACTTGGTCTTTATATTTTAGTAGAGGACGGACAACAGTTCAGTTCAGTCTTCACAGTCCAACTCTCACATCCATACATGACCACAGGAAAAACCATAGCCTTGACTAGACGGACCTTAGTCGGCAAAGTAATGTCTCTGTTTTTGAATGTACTATCTAGGTTGGTCATAACTTTTCTTCCAAGGAGTAAGTGTCTTCTAATTTCATGGCTGCAGTCACCATCTGCAGTGATTTTGGAGCCCAGAAAAATAAAGTCTGCCACCGTTTCCACTGTTTCCCCATCTATTTCCCATGAAGTGATGGGACCGGATGCCATGATCTTCATCTTCTGAATGTTGAGCTTCAAGTCAACTTTTTCACTCTCCTCTTTCACTTTCATCAAGAGGCTTTTTAGCTCCTCTTCACTTTCTGCCATAAAGGGTGGTGTCATCTGCATATCTGAGGTTATTGATATTTCTCCCGGCAATCTTGAATAATTTCACCCAGTTGTAGATTTAATGAAGAAAATAAAATGGTAATAAGATAGCGACTAGAGGGCAGAGTATGTTTAGATATAGTGGTCACAGAACAAGTCCTTCTGAAAACTGAGATGGAGAACAGAGATGAGATTGGAAAGGTCAGGGAACTAGATCACGTAGGATTTTGTGGACTACAGTAACAAGTTCAGAACTCACTCTAACAAAAAGCCCTCAGAAGATTACAGGCAGAAAAATGAGTGCTTACAAAGTACTCAGCATTTCCTCTAAGACTGTCCCCAATCTGCCCACCCTCCAATTATTCAGGCCATGTGTAATCCCCTCCCCTGAAGTATGGGTAGGTCTGTGACTTGCTTCTAATTCTAACCAAGAGAACATGGGAAAGATGACACATATTAGAACTTCAGATAAACCAAAAGCAAAAACCAAAAAAAAAAAAAAAAAGAAATACATATATATGTATATATATATAATATATGAGGAATTTGGTTTGGAATCATGCTCATTTTCAAGTTATTTTAGAAGGAATTCATCTTTCTAATATAAAAGTAGTGAAAGTGAAGTCGCTCAGTCATGTCCGACTCTTTGTGACCCCATGGACTGTAGCCTACCAGGCTCCTCTGTTCATGGGATTTTCCAGGCAACAGTACTGGAGTGGGTTGCCATTTCCTTCCCCAGGAGATCTTCCCAACCCAGGGACTGAACCCAGGTCTCCCACATTGTAGGCAGATGCTTTACCATCTAAGCCACCAGGGAAGTCCCAGGGAAGTTCTAATATGAATTACAGTGCAATTTCTCCATTCAGGAATACTACACTTCTTTAATCAAGAGTTATTTTTATGTCCTTTGGTTGTTTCTCATTGTTAATTTTTTGTTTCCATTTTCTTTTTTAAACTTTTTTTTGAATTGAATTATAGTTGATTAACAATGTTATACTAATTTCCGGTGTATATCATAGTGATTTGATATTTTTATAGATTATACTCCAATTACCATTATGATAAAATATGGATTATATACCCTGTGCTGTCCATTATATCCTTGCATCTTATTCATTTTAAACCTAGTAGTCTATGTCTCTTAATCCCCTTTCTCTATTTTGCTCTTTCTCTCAACCCCTCTCCTCACTGGCAAGCACTAATTTGTTATCTGTATTTATGAGTCTGTTTCTGTTTTGTTACATTCATTCATCAGCTTTATTTTTCAGATTCCATATTTAAGTGAACACATACAGTTTTTTTCTGTCTGATTTATTTCACTAAGCATAACACCCTTCAAGGCCATCCATGTTGCTGCAAATGGCAAAAAATTCATTTTTTTAATGGCTGAGTAATATTTCATTGTGTGTGTGCCAGATCTCCTTTATCCACTCATCTCTTGATAGAAACTTAAATTCATATCTTAACTATTGCAAACAATGCTGCTGGGGTGCATATGACACTGGAGTGAATATATCTTTTCAAATTAGTGTTTTCATTTTCTTTGATAAACTCTGATATACTCTCTGATATACTCTCAGGAGTAGGACTCTTAGATGGTAGTTCTATTTTTAGTTTATTGAGGAACCTCCATACTCTTATCCATAGTGTCTGCTTATTTTTTAATTAGACTCCGTACACTGTAGCTAATAAGACTACCAAATGATCTCTAGGTAGAAATATGAATGTAACTGCCTACTTAGTCTTATTTTTTGTTATCTTGAATTTATGGTATAAGGGAACCTAAATAATCTCTGTTTTAGAATCCTAATTCAGACATTTATTTTAAGTGGTGTCCTGCACAAGCAATTGTAATCACTGCATTCAAAATGATAACTTATCCTATAAAAAATTCATGAACAAAATATAAGGGCTGGTCATGAAGGATTTTACAAATAAGCCACAATGGACATAACACCAAACAGCACAAAAAACTCTACTCTCTAGAGTCAGTTTGAATTGGATATGTCTTCTAAAAGTGGTTGATTACTTTAACACACAGTAGCATTCCAGTGTGGCTATGACAGAGAAAAATCTCACTGGGGAGATCACTGTTGCTGTTGCTTAGTTCCTAAGGCCTCATGGAAACAATAAGGAAGCAAACACTGAGGGTGGCAGGGAAACTTACAACATGATAAAACATCTTACTATGAGATACTTAGGAAATATATCTTAATAGGACATAGTATGAAATACCATGGAATGATTTATTTCTGTATTTAAACCAGTTTACCCTGTTTACTAAGAACTGCTCAGGCCCCTCGTAACATTCTCTTAAGAAAATTTAACTGAAACAATAGAATCTTGTATTTTTTTCTGATTATAAATCCTGGACTTTTACTATTTAAAAAACTGCATAAACTTAAAGCCAACCTCCGTTCTTCCACTCCTAAAGCTGCTGTTGCTGCGTCACTTCAGTCGTGTCCGACTCTGTGCGACCCCATAGACGGCAGCCCATCAGGCTCCCCCATCCCTGGGATTCTCCAGGCAAGAACGCTGGAGTGGGTTGCCATTTCCTTCTCCAATGCATGAAAGTGAAAAGTGAAAGGGAAGTCGCCCAGTCGTGTCCGACTATTCGCGACCCCATGGACTGCAGCCCACAGGCTCCTCCGTCCATGGGATTTTCCAGGCAACAGTACTGGAGTGGGGTGCCATTGCCTTCTCCCACTCCTAAAGCACTGAACTATATATATTTGATGAAATAGCCTGACTAGTTAAAGGTGTTGTATTGACATTAGAACTTTCTGGAAACAACAACAAAAAATCATAAATACTTTTTTAACTATAACTTCATTTCCTTAAAATCAGTTATTATAAACCAGTAAACGCAACAACAGGTGATCTTTAACAAGCCACAGAGGTACCAAGTATTTTTAAATCCGAGTTTAAATGAAGTGATAAGTATAGGAATCCAGAAATAGATATGTTCATTTTTTGTTTGGCTTATGAGTTTCTTTCAAAAAATCTTCACAAAGCTTAATAACTGTCTTTGTAAACTATGAATTAAAAATGCTTCTGTCAGATTTTTCATCCCAAAATATTTACTAAGAATCCTAAAAAAAAGCACCTA
>SJYT01026439.1:235298-246872 GCA_006410635.1 Cephalophus harveyi | reverse complement strand
TAGAGAAAAGAT
This sequence comes from Cephalophus harveyi, assembly GCA_006410635.1. NCBI lineage: Eukaryota > Metazoa > Chordata > Mammalia > Artiodactyla > Bovidae > Cephalophus > Cephalophus harveyi. Next base: position 246,860 of record SJYT01026439.1, on the reverse strand, counting down.
AAAAAGAAACTATTTGTCTAAAAAACATTTCAAATTTTTCAAGGTGTTTTATTTTAGGTGGTAATTACCTAATAGAAAATCTACTTGTAAAGTATAAAAATTAACAACTATTTTTAATGAGATTGAGAAGAACTGGAGAGTACAATGGATGGTAACCATTCATTTAATTGAATTTTCTTGCAAAGAAAAATGTAATTAAAAGTTAACATTGAGATAGTTCCAGTTTAGATAATAGCAAGGTAAGCTGTATTAGATTAACGCTCCTAGAGATAACAATTATAAACTCTGATGGTTCTCTCCCTTTTGAAAAAAAGAAAAAAAAAACAAAAAACCCTATTTCAAGGACTGGAGAATGACAAAAAGCAGGCAGCAAGTTGAGAGTTCTCAAACTGGTAAGAGCCATGTTTATGTGACTTGTGCCTCACATGAAATCTCCAGTCCTAGAGCTCATGCAGAACAAGTCTCACTAGTAGTCATGCATCCAATTCTTTGCGACCCCATGATTGTAGCCTGCAAGGCTCCTCTATCCATGGCGATTCTCCAAGCAAGAATACTGGAGTGGGTTGCCAAGCCCTCCTCCAGGAGATCTTCCCAAGCCAGGGATTGAACCTAAGTCTCTTAAGTCTCCTACATTAGCAGACGGGTTCTTTACCACAGCATGTGAAGTGAAGTCGCTCAGTCATGTCCGACTCTTTGAGACCCCATGGACTGTAGCCTGCCAGGTTCCACCATCCATGGGATTTTCCAGGCAAGAGTACTGGAGTGGGGTGCCATTTCCACATGAAGTTCATGCTTCAGATAAACTCAAAAATTTCCAATTTTTCCACAAAAAAAAAGAAGGAATTTAAAAAGCAGAAGAAATGCATGAACTGAAAGATTTAAATTTCCAAATGGAAAGGTCCCAGCACACTTGATTAACAAGGATCTCACAGCAAGGTACAGCATCATCAAACTTCATAGCATTTGGGACAAAATGAGAATCCTAAAAGATTCCAGAGCAATAAAATAGATTATATGTAAATTAATTATAAGGATTAGAATAGCACTGGATTTCTATAACAAGACTGGATACCATAAGTCAATGAATTACTATCCTCAAAATAAGACATATTCAGAGAATATGATTCACTATCCAATGTGATGAAATAAATCAAATTATACCACAATATTTTTCTAATAATAACAATACTTATTGAGTACTTACTATGTTTCAAGTATTATGTCAATTAATGACTGAATACATTCAGATTTTGAGCTCTGCATCTACAGCGAAAGTCATACAAGGAATACATGGTATATAGTCAATAAAGTTTGTAGACTCCTACATAAAAATCTAAAATTTGATTCAATGTTCTTTAGTTCCTACCAGGTATACAAGGTAATCTACATCACAGAAAGATGCATCAGGTAGAATATTTGCTTTACATAAATGTAAAGAGAGCAGTAGTATTTTATGAGGTCTACAATGTTAATAGATTAATTTTAGAAAAAATCGATACAAACTATAACCTGAATCTTTAGCCTTTAAAAGCTCAAAGTATAAATAAATGTTGAAATAGTACAGCATTAAAATTGCTGATTTCAATGACATAATGTTATTACTAGATGAAATACCAAGTGTTTTGTGGTAACTACGTAAATAAGTCATGTTACATAGAATAGCACCTTGCTGTTAGCAAATATTAAAACCAGAAATCTAGTCAGTTAAAGTCCAAAAGAAATCAACTCTTTTGGCATACAGCAGTTCCACTTCTGTGAACTGTTTCTTATGAAGGAATCTCAAATGAGAACACTTACTCATTGCCAAAAAATGTCCAAATGGTATAGCAGTTATTGTGTTTTGACAATGTAGTAATCTCCATTCATTCAATGGGGTGCTAAAGGATGAATCTGTAACTCATGTAAGGGAGTAGTAGAAAGGAGGGTGGCATTCTGAAAACACAGTGTATACTGAGAAATATGGCTACATGAAAATTCACAGCCATTAGGGAAATAAAGTCAGACACAGAATGAACATTTCATAAAAATTTTTTTTAAATATTTTTTCTTTGTATGACTCAAAAGGTTGGATCAAAGATGTATGTTTAACCACTGGAAACACTTTAGTACCTATTGTCATGGTTACAACATGCTGGGTGGGGGAAGCATTCCCTTTAATAAGTCAGTTCAAAAAACTACAGAATGTAGACTTTCTAAAAATCATCATGATTTAAGTTTATAAATCAGTGCTTGGCTATAAATTGAAGGAGGCCAAGCTGTCTGGTATGAACATACAGAGCTCCTTTTAGAAAGGTAGCACCAACAGGTTTATTTAACTTTTAAACTAGGCAAGTAAATTTCTCAAGATCATGACAAGTTTTGACAAGTTCATGCTTCAGATAAACTCAAATTTGCCACCAAAATATTGCTAACTGGGCCAGTGCATAAACCAAAGAAAGTTATATGGAGATAGCCAACTGCCTTTGAAATGACTGGACCTAAAGTTCTCCCAAAAGGATTCTATACATTATGCAGGGAGCCAGGGTGAGGAACTCCGCCCGTGGCAAAGGCGAGATCGAGCCTCAGGAGTCCCCCTGCTCCCAAGCCTCTACCCCTCAAAACCAGAGTCTGCCTGCTTTACTGCTTTATGCTCTCACCTACGCCTTTGACTTTACAGGGGGCTATCCTCCACCACCTCTCTCTGTAAAGGAGTTAACTTAGGACTCCAGTTAATAAATCTCCTGGGAGTGGTCCAAAAACTCCTCTGATGGCTCTCTAGCCTGCCTGACAGGATTATCTGGCCACATGTGATTGTTTACAGCCTCCCAACTGAGAGAGGTATGAGATGCTTTAAACTTTCTAAAAACAGATTCTTTTGAGAAGTTAGAAAATTATTAGTCTAGTATTAGCAAGTTAGTTAGAAATCATGTTGGTGCAGGGTTTCATTGCTGAGTTAATGATTGCCGCCATGCCTCGATATCCTTAGGCACCTGGGAGTATGTTAATCAATGTAATTGGAATGTAGAAAAAGAAATACAGTAGTTTTGATGTTAGCAATACTAGACTTTTTGAGTTAATGAATTTTCTCTTTTGTTATAGATCATTGTACTTTGTTATAAATCACTGTGTACTTGCTATGTAAAAATGTAACTTTATCACTATCTTAAGACTAAATAGATCTTAAAGGGAACAAGTTTTCTTCTCGATTAACCTTTATCAATAGAAAGAAAGGTGGGGCCATAAAATGTTAATCAGTCTCCAGACCAGAAGATATTGTAAAACAAATGTAAGACCCTTGTAAGAACAAAGATATGCTGAGAACACATTTATCTCTATGTATAACTAAAAGTATAAAAGTGGATTTGGAAAATAAAGAAACGGATCAGTTTCTGGAAAGACTGGTCTCCTCATGTCATTCTTTCTCTCACCTTCTGGCTGAAATCCCATCTGGAGCATGGAGGCTCGCCAAGCCTCCTAATTTCGCCCTGGCTTCTAAGATCCATGTGAGGCACATGGGGGGGGGGGGCCACCCATGTGCCTCACATGGGTCAAGGTGGGGCACCCTCCGCTATTCAAGTGGGCGCTGGTGGCCTACGTAGCTGGTGCAAACTCCTTGTCTCAGAGTTTTATTGGTTCTCCGCATAAACCAAGTTATTCTAACTTAACTAACTCTAAGATCCACGCGAGAGGGAGCCCAAGGCGGGGCACCCTCCACTATTCAAGTGGGAGCCGATGGCCTATGTAGCTGGTGCAAACTCCTTGTCTCAGGGTTTTATTGATTCTCCGCGTAAACCAAGTTATTCAGCCTCTTTTCTCTACTTATTTTCCTACTACACTATTTCTTTCTAATCTCCCTCCATATCTTTAATTAAGCAATTAATTCCTAAGATGCCAACGCTGTCTCCGGTTCTAATTCCCTGGATCCACTGGGGTGGACCTCGGCAATATTAAGTGACAGCAATTGTCACAGTCCATGTGCCCTTAGAATAACTATGGAAAGAGTAATTTTAAGTGAATAAACAGAAGATAGTGCCCACAAGGTTAGGTTGTTTTCCTAAACTGGACAGAGCTAATATTCCAGTTTACTGAACATTAGTCTAACAGGCGGAGAAGGCAATAGCAAGCCACTCCAGTACTCTTGCCTAGAAAATCCCATGGATGGAGGAGCCTGGTAGGCTGCAGTCCATGGGGTCGCTAGAAGTCGGATGTGACTGAGCGACTTCACTTACACTTTTCGCTTTCACACAATGGAGAAGGAAATGGCAACCCACTCCAGTGTTCTTGCCTGGAGAATCCCAGGGACGGGTGAGCCTGTTGGGCTCCTGTCTATGGGGTCGCACAGAGTCGGACACGACTGAAGCGACTTAGCAGCAGCAGCAGCAGTCTAACAGGAAATAGAAGCCAGGCATTCAGTTCAGTTCAGTTCAGTCGCTCAGTCGTGTCCGACTCTTTGCGACCCCATGAATTGCAGCACGCCAGGCCTCCCTGTCCATCACCAACTCCCGGAGTTCACTCAGACTCACGTCCATCGAGTCAGTGATGCCATCCAGCCATCTCATCCTCGGTCGTCCCCTTCTTCTCCTGCCCCCAATCCCTCCCAGCATCAGAGTCTTTTCCAATGAGACAACTCTTCGCATGAGGTGGCCAAAGTACTGGACTTTCAGCTTTAGCATCATTCCTTCCAAAGAAATCACACGGCTGATCTCCTTCAGAATGGACTGGTTGGATCTCCTTGCAGTCCAAGGGACTCTCAAGAGTCTTCTCCAGCACCACAGTTCAAAAGCATCAATTCTTCGGCGCTCAGCCTTCTTCACACTCCAACTCTCACATTCATACATGACTACTGGATAAACCATAGTCTAGACTAGACAGACCTTAGTCAACAAATAATGTTTCTGCCAGGCATTACTGGGGGCCAAAAGAGGCTTTTCTCATTCTGTCTGTATCTTTCCCTTAACCAAATTATTCTCATCCATAGGGATACTGTTAATATACTTTTGCCCTCAAAGGTCATCTCTGTAGATCTCCTCTGAATGATTTTAAGAAATCTGACCATCTTGACTCTACAATCTAGAAAAATGCTCTGGACTTGAATAGCTACTGGTATATATCTATCTCAAATGCAAATTACTATTTGTTTAGTATTTGTTTGGAACCAGTCTGTTGTTCCATGTCCAGTTCTAACTGTTGCTTCCTGACCTGCATACAGATTTCTCAAGAGGCAGGTTAAGTGGTCTGGTATTCCCATCGCTTGAAGAATTTTCCACAGTTTATTGTGATCCACACAGTCAAAGGCTTTGGCATAGTCAATAAAGCAGAAATAGATGTTTTTCTGGAACACTCTTGCTTTTTCCATGATCCAGCAGATGTTGGCAATTTGATCTCTGGTTTCTCTTTCTTTTCTAAAACCAGCTTGAACATCAGGGAGTTCACAGTTCACGTATTGCTGAAGCCTGGCTTGGAGGATTTTGAGCATTACTTTACTAGCATGTGAGATGAGTGCAATTCTGCAGTAGTTTGAGCATTCTTTGGCATTGCCTTTCTTTGGAATTGGAATGAAAACGGACCTTTTCCAGTCCTGTGGCCACTGCTGAGTTTTCCAAATTTGCTGGCAGATTGAGTGCAGCACTTTCACAGCATCATTCTGGCATTTCTCATGATGTACTCTGCATATAAGTTAAATAAGCAGGGTGACAATATACAGCCTTGACGTACTCCTTTCCCAATTTGGAACCAGTCTGTTGTTCCATGTCCAGTTCTGACTGTTGCTTCTTGACTGCATACAGATTTCTCAGGAGGTAGGTCAGGTGGTCTGATTCCCATCTCTTTAAGAATTTTCCAAAGTTTATTGTGATCCACACAGTCAAAGGCTTTGGCATAGTCAATAAAGCAAAAGTAGACGTTTTTCTGGAACTCTCTTGCTTTTTCCATGATCCAGCGGATGTTGGCAATTTGATCTCTGGTTCCTCTGCCTTTTCTAAAGCCAGCTTGACCATCGGGGAGTTCACAGTTCACGTATTGCTGAAGCCTGGCTTGGAGGATTTTGAGCATTACTTTACTAGCATGTGAGATGAGTGCAATTGTGTGGTAGTTGGAGCATTCTTTTGCATTGCCTTTCTTTGGAATTGGAATGAAAGCTGACCTTTTTCAGTCCTGTGGCCACTGCTGAGTTTTCCAAATTTGCTGGCATATTGAGTGCAGCACTTTCACAGCATCATCTTTCAGGATTTGAAATAGCTCAACTGGAATTCCATCACCTCCACTAGCTTTGTTCGTAGTGATGCTTTCTAAGGCCCACTTGACTTCACATTCCAAGATGTCTGGCTCTAGATTAGTGATCACATCATCATGATTATCTGGGTCCTGAAGATCTTTTTTGTACAGTTCTTCTGTGTATTCTTGCCACCTCTTCTAAAAATACTCTAGAAGGAATCAATAGCAGAATATCTGAAGCAGAAGAATGAATCATTGATAAAGTGGTGGAAATAAATTCTGAAGGGCAGAATAAAGTTAAAAGAATGAAAAGAACTGAGGGTAGTCTCAGAGACCTCTAGAACAAAGTCAAATACACCTACATTTGAATTATAGGGGTCCTAGAAGAAGCAGAGAAAAAGAAAGGGCATGAGAAATTTTGTGAAGAGATTATAGTTGAAAATTTTCCCAACATGGAAAAGGAATTAATCAATTCCAAGAGGCCTAAAGTGTCCTATACAGGATAAATCCAAGGAGAAACACACTGAGACACCTACTAATCAAACTAACAAAGACTAAGCACAAAGGAAAAATATTAAAAGCAGCAAGGGAGAAGCAACAAGTAACATACAAAGGAAGTCACATATGCTTAATAGCAGATCTTTCAGCAGAAACTCTGCAGGCCAGAAGGGAATGGCAGGATATTTTTAAAGTACTGAAAGGGAAAAATCTGAAACCAAGATTACTAACCAGCAAGGATCTCATTCAAAATTGATGGAGAAATAAAAAGGCAAATTTTGCCTTTTTTTTTTTCTAAATTTAAAATAATTTAGTACCACCAAACTAACATTACAATGAATGTTAAACGGACTTATATAGTCAAGAAATACAAGAAAAGAAAAAAAAAATCTACAAAATCAACCCAAAACAATTAAGAAAATGGCAATAGGAACAAATGTATCAATAATTAAATATAAATGAAGTAAATGCTCCAACAAAAAGTCACAGACTGGCTGAATGGATTAAAAAAGCAACCATATGTATGTTTTGTTGGAGAAGGAAATGACAACCCACTCAAATACCTTTGCCTGGAGAATCCCATGGACAGAAGAGCCTGGTAGGCTACAGTCCATGGGGTTGGACACGACTGCATGATTTCACTTTCACTATATGCTTTACATAAGAAACTCACTTCAGACCTCAAGACACATATAGACTGAAAATGAGAAGATGGAAAAATATATTACATGCAAATAGGAAGCAAAAGAAAGCTGGAGCAGCAATCCTCATATCAGACAAAATATACTTTAAAATAAAGATTACAAGAGATAAGGAAGGACAGTACATACTGATCAAGGGATCAATCCAAGAGGAAGAAGTAACAATTAAATTTATTTATGCACCCAACATATGAGCACTTCAGGACATAAGACAAACACTAACAGATATAAAAGGAGAAATTGGCAGTAACATAATAACAGTAGGAGACTTTAGCACCCCTCTCACACCAAGGGGCAGATCAGCAAAACAGAAAATTAATAAGGAACATGTCTTAAATGATACATTAGATGAGGTATATTTCATTTATATCTTCAGAACATTCCACCCAAATGCAGAAGACACCTTCTTCTCAAGTGCACATGGAACATTCTCCAGAATAGATCACATCTTGGGTCACAAATCAAACCTCAGTAAATTTAGATAAATTGAAATCATATTAAACATCTTCAACCACAATGCTATGAGACTAGATACCAATTACAAGAAAAAAAAAAAAAAGCTGTAAGAAACTCAAACAAATTGAGATTAAACAACACGTTTATAAATAACCAACAGGTTACTGAAGAAATCAAAAGGGAAATAAAAAAAGAAATTTTAGAAACAAATGATAATGAAAATATGACAACTCAAAACTTATGAGATGCAGCAAAAGCAGTTCTAAGAGGGAAGTTTATAGCAATACAATCCTACTTCAAGAAACAAGAAGAGCATCGAATAGACAAGTTAATTTAAACAACTGGGAAAAAAGAAAAAGAAAAAAAAATAGTAGAAGAAAAGAAATCTCATAAAGATCCAAGCAGAAATAAGAGAAAATGAAATGACAGAAAGAATAATAAAGATTAATAAAAGTAAAAGCTGGTTCTTTGAGAAGATAAACAAAATTGACAAACTTTTAATCTTACTCATCATAAAAAAAAAGAGAATCAAAGCTGCAAAATTAGAAATGAAAAAGGAGAGGTTACAACAGACAATGCAGAAATGCAAAGGACGATAAGAGACTATTATGAAAAACTATAGGGCAATAAAATAGATAACCTGGAAGAAATGGACAGATTTTTAGAAAAGTTCAATCTTCAAGACTGAACTAGGAAGAAATAGAAATTATGAACAACACATTCACAAGCCCTGAAGTTGAAGCTGTGATCAAAAATCTCCCAAAAAACAAAAGCCCAGAACCAGGCGGCTTCACAGTATAATTCAATCAAACATTTAATGAACAGCTAATGCTTATCCTTCTAAAACTCTTTCAAAAATTTGTACAGGAAGAAACACTTCCAAACTCTTTCTACAAGGCCAACATCACCCTGATACCAAAACCAGACAAAGACAACACACAAAAAAGAAAGATATAGGCAAATATCACTGATGAATGTAGGTTCAAAATGCCTCAACAAAATTTTAGAAAACAGAATTCTGCAACACATCAAAAAGCTCATACACCATGATCAAGTTGGGTTTATTTCAGGGATGCAAGGATTCTTCAACATACACAAATCAATCAATGTGTTACACCATATTAACAAATTGAGAGATAAACACCATATAATAAACAGAAAAAGCCTTTGACAAAATCCAGCATCCATTAATGATTAAAACTCTTCAAAAAATGAGAAAGAATCTACCTCAACAAACAAAAGCCATATATGATAAGTCTATGCAAACACTATTCTCAATGGTGAAAAACTGAAAGCATTCCACCTAATATCAGGAACAAGACCAGGGTGTCCATTTTCACCACTATTATTCAACTGTTTGAATAATTGTGTCATCTGTTTGCAGATGACATGATACTGTACTTAGAAAATCTTAAAGATAGTAGCAGAAAATTACTAGAGCTAATCAGTGAATTTAGCAAAGTTGCAGGATACAAAATCAATACAGAGAAATCACTTGCATTTCTATATACTAACAATGAAAAATCTGAAAGAGAAATTCAGGAATCAGTCCCCTTCACCATTGCAACAAAAAGAATCAATATTGTGAAAATGACTGTACTACTAAACACAATCTATAGATTCAATGTGATCCCTATCACATTACCAATGGCATTTTTCACAGAACTAGGACAAAAATTTCACAATTCATATGAGAACACAAATAGCCAAGGCAGTCTTGAGAAAGAATAACAGAGCTGGAGGAATCAACCTTCCTGATTTCAGATTATACTACAAAGCTACAATCATGAAGACTGTATGGTACTGGCACAAAAACAGTACTGTATGATACTGGCACAAATATAGAACAATGCAACAAGATAGAAAGCCAAGAAATAAACCTATGCACCTATGGGTACCTTATTTTGACAAAGGAGGCTAGAATATACAAAGGGCAAAGACAGCCTTTTCAATAAATGGCGCTGGGAAAACTGGACAGCTACATGTAAAATAGCAAAATTAGAATACTTCCTATACCATACACAAATATAAACTCAAATTGGATTAAAGATCAACAAGTAAGACCAGAAACTATAAAACTCTTAGAGGAAAACAGACAGAACACTAGACGTAAATCAAAGGAAGATCCTCTATGACCCACTTCTTAGATTAATGGAAATAAAAACAAAAGTAAAAAAGTGAGACCTGATTAAACTTAAAAACTTTTTCACAGCAAAGGAAACTATAAGCAAGGTGAAAAGACAACCCTCAGAATGGGCAAAAATGATAGCAAATGAAACAACTGACAAAGGATTAAGTTCCAAAATGTACAAGGGGTTCATACAACTCAATACCAGAAAACCTAACAACTCAAACAAAAAGTGGGGAAAAGACCTAAACAGAAATTTCTCCAAAGAAGACATACAAACAGATGAAAAGATGCTCAACATTGTTCATTATTAGAGAAATGCAAATCAAAACTAAAATGAAATACCACCTCATACTTGTCAGAATGGCCATCATCAAAATGTCTACAAACAATAAATGCTGGAGAGGGTGTGGAGAAAAGGGAACACTCTTGCATTGTTGGTGGGAGCATAAATTGATATAGCCACTATGGAAGATGGTATGGAGAGGCCTTAAAAAAACTAGGAATAAAACCACTACATGACCCAGCAACCTCACTCCTAGGCATATACCCTGAGGAAACCAAAATTGAAAAAGACACATGTATCCCATTGCAGGACTATTTACAATAGCTAGAACATGGAAGCAACATAGACTTCCATTGACAGATGAATGGATAAAGAAGTTGGGTCACATACACACAATGGAATATCACTTAACTATAAAAATGGAACATATCTGAGTCAGTTCTAATGAGGTGGATGAATCTAGAACCTAATTTACAGAGTGAAGTCAGTCAGAAAGAGAAAGATAAATATTGTATTGTAATGCATTTATAGAATCTAGAAAAATGGTACTGAAGAATTTATTTACGGGACAGCAATGGAGAAACAGACGTAGAGGGTGAGATGTATGGAAAGGGTAATATGGAAGCTTAAACTATCATATGTAAAATAGATAGCCAACAGGAATTTGCTGTATGGCTCAGGAAACTCAAACAGGGTCTCTGTATCAACCTAGAAGGTGGGACAGGAGGGAGATAGGAGGGAGGTTCCAAAGGGAGGGGATATATGTATACCTATGGCTGATTCATATTGAGGTTTGACAGAAAGCAACAATATTCTGTAAAGAAATTTTCCTTCAATAAAAAATAAATTAATTAAAAAAATTAATAGATAAATACCTAACAAACAAACAACAACAACAACAACAAAACCTTGACCTGTGCATGCATAAATGCCCAGATGAGTAAAAAGAGTGGGACCTCATCCTCTCCTCATAACTATTCACTGTAAGGTTTTTCTCTCATGTTATGATTAAAATACGAATATGAATGTCACAGCTATGGAACTGCTCTTCAAAGTAGTAGTCAAAAAGAATAAAAATCCATTAGTATTCTCTCCTGATTGGAATCTTTAATAATCAGAAGGTTATCCTCTTTAAGAGTCAACAGTTGTAAAAAGCAGAAGTCACTAGAGTAATACATCAGGAGTTCCAGAATTTCACTAATTATTCTACCTATGGAATCAAATATATCATAATCTATTGAAGACTTGGTTCAAACCAATGAATGTTTATAAAAACAAAATAATTAAGGAATGTATACAAA
>SJYT01026439.1:113197-235178 GCA_006410635.1 Cephalophus harveyi | reverse complement strand
GAAAAATTGTAAAGTTTGATTCTTTAAATTGGAAAGTTTCTTAATTCTTTAGATTGAAAAGTTTGATTCTTTAGCTTGATTCTCTGTTTGACTAACAAGCAGAATTAGTTTATGACTTCAAAATAAAGAAACTTTATATTTTTTCATAAGAAAATATTAGGAGGAGAAATATCAATAACTTCAGATATGCAGATGACACCACCCTTATGGCAGAAGGTGAAGAGGAACTAAAAAGCCTCTTGATGAAAGTGAAAGAGGAGAGTCAAAAAGCTTAAAGCTCACCATTCAGAAAACGAAGATCATGGCATCTAGTCCCATCACTTCATGGGAAATAGATGGGGAAACAGTGGAAACAGTGTCAGACTTTATTTTTTGGGGCTCCAAAATCACTGCAGATGGTGACTACAGCCATGAAATTAGAAGACGCTTACTCCTTGGAAGAAAAGTTATGACCAACCTAGATAGCATATTGAAAAGGAGAGACATTACTTTGCCAACTAAGGTCCGTCTAGTCAAGGCTATGGTTTTTCCAGTAGTCATGTATGGATGTGAGAGTTGGACTGTGAAGAAGGCTGAGCACCGAAGAATTGATGCTTTTGAACTGTGGTGTTGGAGAAGACTCTTGAGAGTCCCTTGGCCTGTAAGGAGATCCAACCAGTCCATTCTGAAGGAGATCAGCCCTGGGATTTCCTTGGAAGGAATGATGCTAAAGCTGAAACTCCAGTACTTTGGCCACCTCATGCGAAGAGTTGACTCATTGGAAAAGACTCTGATGCTGGGAGGGATTGGGGGCAGGAGGAGAAGGGGACGACAGCGAATGAGATGGCTGGATAGCAACACCGACGTGATGGACTTGAGTCTGGGTGAACTCTGGGAGTTGGTGATGGACAGGGAGGCCTGTTGTGCTGCGATTCATGGGGTCGCAAAGAGTCAGACACAACTGAGCGACTGAACTGAACTGAACTGAACAACAAGAAGACTGAGAAACATGACATTTTAAGCTTTTTCTTCTGAAATATTAAACAGAAGAGAACTATAAAGAAATCATATAAAGAACTTTGGGGTGAAAACGTATTGTATATCACAGTCAAATAAATGCTCATGGCATCTGGTCCTATCACTTAATGGCAAGTAGATGGGAAAGCAATGGAAACAGTGACAGACTTTCTTTTCTTAAGTTCCAAAATCACTGCCGTTGGTGACTGCAGCCATGAAATTAAGATGTTTGTTCCTTGGAAGAAAAGTTTTGACCAAATTAGGCAGCATGTTAAAAAGCAGAGACATCAGTTTGCCTACAAAGGTCTGTATAGTTAAAGCTATAGTTTTTCCAGTAGTCACTTATGGATGTGAGAGTTGGACCATAAAGAAAGCTGAGCACCAAACAATTGATGATTTTGAACTATGGTGTTGGAGAAGACTCTTGAGAGACCCTTGGACTGCAAGGAGATCAAACCAGTCAATCCTAAAGGCAATCAGTCCTAAATATTTATTGCAAGAGTTCAAATTAGATGGTTTCTATTTTGTTTCCAATATAGTTTCTATATGACTTCCAGTACTTTGGCCACCTGATGCAAAGAACTGACACTGGGTGCTGGGAAAGATTGAAGGCAGGAGAAGGGAACGACAGAAGACGAGATGGTTGGATGGCATCACCAACTTGATAGATATCAGTCTGAGCAAGCTGAGCAAGTCTGAGCAAGTTGATGATGGAGAGGGAAGTCTGATGTGCTGCAGCCCATGGGGTCACAAACAGTTGGACACTACTGAGCAACTGAACTGAATTGAAGTAAAATATATTGCTCATAGTGAAGCTGTGGAACAGCAGTATGATATTCCTTGCTAAGGATGCAGAATCCAGGCCCTAATACATGCCTCCTAAATTAGAATCTGCATTTAATGAGATTCCCAGGTGATTAAGGGGCACATTCAATTCAAGAAGCATAACGCTGCACTATGCTTATCTATGCCTGTGTGTATATCTATATATTGATTTATGTTTATCCAACTGGTTCAGAATCCATTCTCAAAGGTCGGCAAATTCATTGGAAATCTATAAAGCAAAAACATTGTTGAAATATCCTATTGGAAGAGTTGCTCAATATATGTCATTATTAAAAACAAAATGAAATGAAAAAACTCCCTTCTGGCCTGCAGAATTTCTGCTGAAAGATCAACTGTTAACCTTATGGAGATTCCCTTGAATGTGATTCATTGCTTTCTTCTCACTTTTCTCTGGGTTTAGCTTTTGTTAGTTTGTTTGGTGTGTCTTGGAATGTCTCTCTTTGGACTTATCCTGCATGGGACTCTCTGGGCTTGCTGGACCTAGATGGCTCTTTCCTATCCCACATTAGGGAAATTTTTGCCTATTGTCTCCTAATATTTTGTCATACCCTGACTTTTTCTCTTCTTCTTCTAAGACACCTATTATTTGAATATTGTGTTTAATGCTGTCCCAGGGGTCACTGAGACTGCCTCATGTCTTTACATTTGGTTTTCTTTATTCTGCTCTGCTTAAGATATGTCCACTATTTTATCTTCTAGCTCACCTATCCATTCTTCTGCCTTAGTTATTCTGCTCTTGTTTCACTCTAGCTTATTTTTTCTTTTATTTCTGTTATTCTTTTATTTCTGTTATTGTGTCATTCCCTGCTGCTTATTCTTTTTTCCTTCCTAGGTCTTTGCAGATGGTGACTGCAGTCATGAAATTAAAATATGCTTACTCCTTGGAAGAAAAGTTATGACCAACCTAGATGGCATATTGAAAATCAGAGACATTACTTTGCCAACAAAGGTCCGTCTAATCAAGGCTATGGTTTTTCCAAGGATCATGTATGGATGTGAGAGTTGGACTGTGAAGAAGGTTGAGCACCGAAGAATTGATGCTTTTGAACTGTAGTGTTGAACAAGACTCTTGAAGAGTCCCTTGGACTGCAAGGAGATCCAACCAGTCCATTTTGAAGGTGATCAGCCCTGGGATTTCTATGGAGAGAATGATGCTGAAGCTGAAACTCCAGTACTTTGGCCACCTCATGAGAAGAGTTGACTCATTGGAAAAGACTCTGTTGCTGGGAGGGATTGGGGGCAGGAGGAGAAGGGGACGACAGAGGATTACATGGCTGGATGGCATCACTGACTCAATGGACATGAGTCTGAGTGAACTCCAGGAGTTGGTGATGGACAGGGAGGCCTGGTGTGCTGCGATTCATGGGGTCGCAAAGAGTAGGACATGGACTGAGCGACTGAACTGAACTGAACTGAGGTCTTTGTTAAACATTTTTTATCTTCTTGATCAGTGCCACCATTCTATTTGTCTGAGCTGCCATTTTATTTCTGAGAGCATCTTAATGCCAATAAAATGGACAGTCTGGAAGAAATGGACAAATTTTTAGAAAAGTACAACTTTACAAGACTGAAGCAGGAAGAAACAAAAATTATGAGGAAGCCAATCACCAGTGTTGAAATTTTTAAACTATGCTTAAAAAAAAATCTTCCAAAAAACAAAAGTTCAGAACCAGACGGCTTCACAAGTAAATTCTACCAAACATTTTAGTTCAGTTCAGTTCAGTCACTCAGTTGTGTCCGACTCTTTGCGACCCCATGACTCACAGCATGCCAGGCCTCCCTGTCCATCACCAACTCCCAGAGTTCACTCAAACTCATGCCAATTGAATCGGTGATGCCATCCAGCCATGTAATCCTCTGTCGTCCCGTTCTCCTTCTGTCCCCAATCCCTCCCAGCATCAGGGTCTTTTCCAATGTGTCAACTCTTCACATGAGGTTCAGCTTCAGCATCAGTCCTTCCAATGAACACCCAGGACAGATCTCCTTTAGAATGCACTGGTTGGATCTCCTTGCAGGCCAAGGGACTCTCAAGAGTCTTCTCCAACACCACAGTTCAAAAGCATCAATTCTTCAGCACTCTGCTTTCTTCACAGTCCAACTCTCATATCCTTACATGACCACTGGAATAGCATTGACTAGACGGACCTTTGTTGGCTAAGTAATCTCTCTGCTTTTCAATATGCTATTTAGGTTGGTCATAAGTTTCCTTCCAAGGAGTAAGCGTCTTTTAATTTCATGACTGCAGTCACCATCTGCAGTGATTTTGGAGGCCAAAAAATAGTCTGACACTGTTTCTACTGTTTCCCCATCTATCTGCCATGAAGTGATGGGACTAAACTTTTAGAGACTAGCTAACTAACATGTATACTGCTCAAACTCTTTCAAAACTTGCACAGAGGGAGACTCTCACAAATTTACTCTCTGAAGCCACCATCATTTTGATGACAAAACCAGACAAAAATGTCACAAAAGAAAATTACAGGCAAATATCATTGAGCATAGGGACAAAAATTCTCACCAAAATTCTAGCAAACAGAATCCAACAACACATTGAAAGGATCAAGTGGGATTTATCACAAGGATGCAAGGATTCTTGAATATACTCAGATCAATGTGATACACCAAGGTAATTTGAAAGAGAAAAATCATATGATCATCTCAATAGAGACAGAGAAAGTTTTTGACAAAAATTCAACACCCATTTAAAGTAAAAATTCTCTAAAAAATTGGCATAGAAAAATGTTTGTCAACATAATCAAGACCATATGGGACAAAACCACAGCAAATATTATTTTTAATGATGAAGAACTGGGATTGGGGCTGGGGAATGTAAGAAGATGGCAGAGGTGTAAGATTGGGAGATCGCCAGCCTCCCTCCAAATACATCAACAACTCATCAAGCTATGGAACAAATCCTACAAAGCAAGCTCTAGGTGACCACAGAAGACCCCAGACCCCCAGCGGGACAGGCTAAGCTGAAATGAGGTAGGAGAGAGGAGGGAGACATAAAAAGGGAAAAGATGGAGAAATTCTGGGCAGGAGCTTGTGTCCCAAGGGAGGAAGTGAACGCTGAAACAGGAATTCCCATGCACAGGGAAATTCCCTCACAGGCGGGTCCAAAGGGGAGCTGCTGAAATCTCTGAAAATCAGGCAAAGCAGGGACTTGGAGGGCAGTGGGTAAAACATCTGCCTGCAATGCGGGAGACCCAGGTTCAGTCCCTGGGTCAGGAAGATTTCCCTGGAGGGGGAAATGGCTACCCATTCCAGTATTATTGCTTGGAAAATACCGTGGACAGAGGAGACTGGTAGGGTACAGTCCATGGGGTTGCAAAAACTTGGCATGACTGAGCGACTTCAGTTCACTTCACTTGAGACAAGGCTGCACTTCTCAGCATAACAGCTCCTGGACTGTGGCCTCAAACAGATGGCAGGCTCAGGGAACCGAGAGTGGGGCAGCATACAAACCCAGCCAGCACGCACAACCCTTGCCGCACAGGGGGCAGGCCCAGGTAGCTGCATGTGACAAGCAACTGCAGCAAGGGCGGGACTGGGGTGCAGATAGAGGGGAAGTAGACAAACCTGGGCAGTGCACACAGCCCTCCTGGCACAGCCGAAAGAACAAATAACCCCAGTGACAGAGTGCAGGCCGTGAGATGAAACAAGTGTACACAAGCCCCGTGACCTAGAGGGTGAGCTCAGGGGCTGAGGGAAGTCCACAGAAGCACCGTGTCTCAGAGGGTGGACCTCAGGAACTGAGATAACTGCACAAGCCCCACAACACAGAGGGTGAGCTTAGGGGCTGAGGGACTCACACAAGTGACCGTGACGCAGAAGGATCCACATAAGCACCTACCTAGCAAGTTTTTGCCAGCAGTGCAGAGCGGGACAGGGGAACAGAAGCACCAGCAATGATCCCATGGACAAGTAGGCGGCTGGAGGCACTGCAGATATGCTGAGAATGCCACTTTGAAACAGCTCCGGATATAGACGTGGCCAACACTGCAAAAGCTAGAAGGACTGCCCAAAGGCGTACTGAACCCGTAGACACTCCAAAACTTACTACTGGACACTGCACTGCCCCCTTCAGAGAGACGAGATCCAGCTCCAGCAACCAGAACACAGGCACAAGCTCCCCCAACCAGGAAAACATCACAGGACACTAACCCAACCTCATCCACTGGAAAGACTCCATAACCAAGAGCTACAACCTTAAGAACCTTTAAAAAATTTTTTTCTCTTATATATCACACTGTTTATTCCCCCAGCATATCTCCACCTCCTTCACACTAGCCTTTAGCGGTGCTACAGAGTTTTCCTCTTTGTTCTTGTTATAAAAATTTGTTTTTAATCATTTTAAGATTCTTTCTCCTTATAAATCACACTTTATTCCCCAACATATTTCCACCATCATATTAGCTTTTTGCATTTCTGTGGAGTTTTCCTTTTTTTTTCTTATAAATAACACGGTTTACCTACCTTACATATTTCCACCTCCATATTACCTGTTTGTAGTGCTGTGGAGTTTTACTCTTTGTGTCTCTTGTCAAAAAAAGAAAGACATTTATTTTAAGTTTTTTTTTCTTTTTTTTCTCTTTCTCACTTTTTTTTTTCTTGATGACTTTTTTTGAGTTTGTTTTTTATGTATTCAACTGCTTTTCCTACAGTTCTTTACCAGCTGTAGCTATTCCTGAATATATATAAATCTTTTCCACATACATCTGTTCATCTTGGCTCCTCTATTTTTTCTTTTTTTCTTTCTTTTTCTTTAATCCTCTTCTCCACCCTCTCCTTTTGTCTTTTCCCTCTCTTCTCCTCTTTCTCTTTCCTCCCTTTTTATATTCTCCTTTTTTTCCTTCACTCTTTCTTCTTTCACCAGGTAAGTTAAATTGTTGAGCTCTCTATGCTATATACACAGATGGACCTCTGCTCATATTCAGATTTCCAGATTAAGCATTAGCTAACTCTACTTTCAATTGGCTGATAGCACCTCTGGTTTCCCTTGCTCACCAAGTCAGACTCCTGTACCCTTTTCTCTAGAACACTTTGGTTATAACTGTATGTGTGGAAGTGTGTGGATATGTCCTAGTATTTCTGTAATTACCTACTTGATTGCCTCCCACTCCTATAACACAGGCACATCACCCCCAACAAGAAATCAATACAAACCACCCAGCCAACATTTCCTTCCAAGGGCAAAATCAAAAGAAAGAAGTAATACAACCTTAAATCCTGGGAAAAAGAGCTCTCAAGTGGAGCAAGCTAGGGGGGAAAAAATGAAAAGACTGATAAATACAGCCCAAATGAAAAGGCAAGGTAGAAAATCACAAGACCAAATAAATGAAGAGGAAGTAAGTAATCTCCCTGAAAGGTAATTCAGAATAATCATAGTAAAGATGCTCTGAGCACTTGGAAATAGAATGGAGAAAATACAAGAAGCATTTAACACAGTTAATACAATCACCAAGGACATAGAAGAAAGAAAGAATAAGCAAACAGTAATGAATAACACAATTACTGAAATTAAAAATGCTAAAGAAGGAACCAATAGCACAATAACTGAGGCAGAGGAACAGATAAGTGAGCTAGAGGATAGAATGGTGGAAATAACTGCTGAAGAGAAGAATAAAGGGAAAGGAATGAAAATAATTGAGGATAGCCTCAGAGACCTTTGGAACAATATTAAATGCACCAATATTCAAGTTATAGGGGTCCCAGAGGAAGAAGAAAAAAGAAAGGCACTTAGAAAATTTTTGAAGAAGTTATAGTTGAAACTTCCCCAACATGGGAAAGGAAATAGTCAATCAAGTCCAAGAAGCTCAGAGAGTCCCCTACAGGTTAAGCCCCAGGAGAAACACACTGAGACACATATTATTCAAGCTCACAAAGATTAAGCACAAAGAAAGAACATTAAAAACAGCAAGGGAAAAGCAACAAGAAACATACAAGGGAAAACCCATACAATTAACAGTGGATCTTTCAGCAGAAACTCAAAAAGCCAGAAGGGAATGGCAGGATATATTTAAAGTACCGAAAGAGAAAAACCTACAACCATGATTACCGTACTATCTTGATGACTGTAGCTTTATAGTATAGTCTGAAGTCAGGCAGGTTGTTTCTTCCAGCTCCATTCTTTTTTCTCAAGGTTGTTTTGACTATTCAGATTCTCTTATGTTTCCATACAAATTGTGAAACTTTGTTCTAGTTCTGAGTGAAGTAAGTCAGAAAGAGAAAAACAAATATCATATACTAATTAATATTTATATGGAATCTAGAAAGATGGTACTGATTAATCTTTTTGCAGGGCAGAAACGAAGAGGCAGACATAGGAAACAGATTTACTGACACTGTAGGGGAAGCCGAGGGTGGAAAATTTGAGAAAGTAGCATTGAAACATATTGATTGCCATATGTAAAATAGATAGCCAGTGGGAATTTGCTATATGATCCAGGGAGATGAAACGTGGTGTTCTGTGACAACCTAGAGGTGTATGATAAGGTGGGGGGTGAATTTAAGGGGGAGGTGACTTATGTATACCCATGGCTGACTCATATATATATGGCAGAAGCTAACACAATATTGTAAATCAATTATCTTCCAATTAAAAATAAATAGATTGATTTTAAAACACCTAGGAATAAACATAATTAAAGATACAAAAGACCCCTATGCAAAAAACTATAAGATATTGATGAAAGAAATAAAAAAAGATGCAAACAGATGGAAAAATATAACATGTTCTTGGATTGGAAGAATGAATATTGTGAAAATTACTACCCAAAGCAAACTACAGATTCAATGCAATTCCCATTAAAATAACAATGGTATTTCTCACAGAATTAGAACAAAAATTTTTTACAATTTGTATGGAAACACAAAATATCTTGAATAACCAATGCAATCTTGAGAAAGGAAAATGGAACAGGAGCACTCGACCTCCCTGACTTCAGACTATACAAAAAGTTATTGTCATCAAGACAGTATGGTAGCGGCACAAACACAAAAATATATAACAATGAAACAATAGAGAAAACCCAGAGATACCACACACACCTATGGCCACCTTATATTTGACAAAGGAGGCAAGAATATACAATGCAAAAAAGACGACCTCTTCAAATGACAGCAGGAAATCTTGACAGCTACATGTAAAAGAATGAAACTAAACACTTTCTAACACCATACACAAAAATAAACTAAAAATTAATTAAACACTTAAATGTAAGTCCAGAAACTCTACACCTCTTAGGGAAAAACATAGCCAGTTTGACACTATTTGACATAAGTCACAGCAATATCCTCTTTGACCCATCTCCTGCTGCTGCTGCTGCTAAGTCACTTCAGTCGTGTCCGACTCTGTGCAACCCCATAGATGGCAGCCCACCAGGCTCCCCCATCCCTGGGATTCTCCAGGCAAGAACATTGGAGTGGGTTGCCATTTCCTTCTCCAATGTGTGAAAGTGAAAAGTGAAAGTGAAGTCGCTCAGTCGTGTCCAACTTCACGACCCCATGGACTGAAGCCTACCAGGCTCCTCCACCCATGGGATTTTCCAGGCAAGAGTATTGGAGTGGGGTGCCATTTCCTTCTCCAGACCCATCTCCTAGAATAATGGAAATAAAAAGCAAAAAGAAATCAGACCCAATTAAACTTAAAGCTTTTGCATAGAAAAGGAAGCTATAAACAAGATAGAAACATAACCATCATAATGGAAGAAAATAATTGAAATTGAAGTAACTGATGAAGGATTAATCTCCAAAATATAGAAGTAGCTTATATGGCTCAATATCAGAAAACACACAGACCAATCAGAAAGTGGGCTGAAGACCTAAACAGACATTTCTCCAAAGAAACATACAGATGGCTAATACATATATTAAAAATGCTCAACATAACTTATTATTAGAGAAATGCAAATTAAAATTAACGAGGTATCTCCTCACACCAGTCAGAATGGCCATCACCAAAAAATCTACAAACAATAAATGCTAGAGAGCATATGGAGAAAAGGGAACTCTCTTGTGCTGTTGGTGGGAATATAAATTGATACAGCCACTATGGAGAGCAGTATGGAGATTTCTTGGGAAAAAAAGAAAAAAAAAAAAAAAAGAATAAAACTACTATGTCACCCAGCAGCCCCACTACTGGGCATATACCCTGAGAAAATAGCAATTCTAAAAGCCCCAATGTTCATTTCAGCACTATTTGCAATAGCCAGGGCATAGAAGTGATCTAGATATCCTGTGACAGATGAACAGCTAAAGAAGAGTGGTACATATATACAATGGAATATGGTTCTACCAAAAAAAGGAGCAAATTTAAGTCAGCTGTAGTGAGGTTGATGAACCTAGAACCTGTTATACAGAGTGAACTAAGTCAGAGAAAAAAAAACAAAGATCATACCTTGATGTACATATATGCAATCTAGAAAAATAGTATTGATTGACCTATTTTCAATGAAGGAATAGAGGTGCAGATGTAGAGATCAGACTTGTGGACTCACTGGGGGAAGAAGGTAGGATGAACTGAGAAAGTGGCATTGACATATATACATTATCATGCTTAAAGTAGATAACTAGGGAGAAGCTGCTATATAGCACAGGGAGCCCAGTCCTGTGCTCTCTGATGACCTAGAGGGATGGAATGGGAAAGGGCAGGGAGGCTCAAAATGGAGGGCATGCATACTTATAAAATCATGACTGATTCATGTTGTCATATGGCAGAAACCAACACAGCATTGTAAAGCAATTATCTTCCAACTAAATAAAAAGGAATCTACAGTCCTCTATTTTTAAAGGTGCTCAACACTTTGATATACAAAGACATGTTATTTAATTCCTGGCCTCATATCATAGAAATACTATGATTTATTTAAAATAAAATATTCTATGTTAGAATATGGAGAAGGCAATGGCACCCCACTCCAGGACTCTTGCCTGGAGAATCCCATGGATGGAGGAGCCTGATAGGCCACAGTCCATGGGGTCGCTAAGAGTCAGATATGACTGAGCAACTTCACTTTCACTTTTCACTTTCATGCATTGGAGAAGGAAATGGCAACCCACTCCAGTGTTCTTGCCTGGAGAATCCCAGGGACAGGGGAGCCTCATGGGCTGCCGTCTGTGGGGTCGCACAGAGTCGAACACGACTGAAGCGACTTAGCAGCAGCAGCAGCAGCATGTTAGAATATGACTGATTTCTATTTTAAAGAAACAAGTTTAAAGGCAAATAGAAAATAATTTCTTTTCAATATTGTTCAGATGAAGAGAGAAGCTCCATGGTGGCCTAATGTATATTTCAGGAATCAGTTAAAGTGATACGGTTTTTCTCTTTTCAAATAATTAATTTTCAAAAATTGGAAAAAAGATGAAAATAATCTTGATATCTATGAAAATATACCAAAACCTCAAAATGCATTACACTCAATAATGTTTTTAATGTGGGGCATTCCCAGTGCTCAGATGGTAAAGTATCTGCCTGATTTTGCAATTTGTGTTCACAAATATAAGATTAAACCATTAGTGTATACAAATATATATATTCATGCACTGACCCATCAATGATTTATTGACTCATTTGAAAATGTTAAATACACTCGTAGTGTACATTTGAAACTCAGCTATCTCCCACTCTTCAACAACTTTTATATAATTTCACTGAGACTATAATCAAGATTTTACTGCACAGATTTTACACCAGCAATTTCCTGAGGGTCTGAATATCACTATCTTAGTATAGGAATTTAAGTCCTGCTACACAACTGAAATGTTCAGTAGATAATTATACAGTCGTACTATAATTGCATGTGTATATATGTATATATACAGATGGCAGCCCATCACTCTAAATGTGACACAGGAATGACACACTCATGTAGTCATTTGAATGGCTGATAATTTCTTCTGTTTATGTGTATGTACACATAATATCAATATAAATTGGTCCTATTCTTAGACCACGCTTAACCACTAAGTTCTCTAAAATAGGATATAAAAGCTTCTATTAAGTAGAATTAATAGAAAAAATTGTAAAACCTTTCTAAGGAAGACATAACTCATTTGCTTTTTTCCAAATTGTACTATCTATATCCTTTTAAACATATCTGAAATATTTTATTTAATTAATTTTGTTTTATTTCTCTAATTTTTTCTCTAATTTTATTTCTCTAATTAAAATATTAGGTGTAGTTTTATTTCAAGCACTGTTCATTCTATTAGGGAACCAACCCTTAACAAGATAATTGTTGAACCTATGATTTATTATATGAGGATAAGTGTTAAGAAGAAACATAAAGCAGGGAAAGTGGTGATGTGTGCTGTTTGAAAGCTTCAGTAACAGCCTCTTGTTTCTTTATATACAGGTAAAGACCTTGAAGAAGTGAGAGACTAGACATACAGATAACTGATGGAACAGCATCATAGAGAGAGACCTGAAAATTGCAAGGACCCTAAAGAGGGACCATGTCTTTTACGTTAGAAGAATAGAAATAAAGACAGGGTAGCTAGACTAGAGATGAATAGCTACACACATCATCATTTCTCTGTCTCTTTGTTCTGTTCTCATCTGTGCTGCATCCATCCTCAGTTAGATTTTCGCAAGCATAGCAACCAACAGCAAAAGGGTATCTCCTACTTCACTGGAAACAAAATTTCTACTTCAATTCTTTCTAGCATAAGTTGACTGATAGAAGACTTTCATTGGCTCATCTTAGATCATGTGTTCACCTTTGAATCAAAAACAGATAAGAAATGCCAGTTCTTTAACTGGCCAGGCCCTGGTTCTGTGCCAACCCTCATGGCCAGAGGGTTATACTCATTGACACTCAATTATGAAAATTCAAAATAGAGGTGGTATTTCTTAAAGTAGCTCATGCACACTCAGTTACATCCTTCTCTTTATAATCCCATGAACTGTAGCCCACCAGGTTCCTCTGTCCATGGAACTTTCCAAGCAAGAATGTTGGAGTGGCTTGCCAGTTCCTGCTCCAAGGGATCTTCCCCACTCAGGGATAGAAACCACATCTCTTATACTGACTGGCCTTGGCAGGCAGATTCTTTACCACTAGTGTCACCTGAGAAGTCTTTCTTAAAGTAAAAGGGAAAGGAAATTATTCAGGATCAAAGAACAGATGTAGACCTGCTACCATAATTTCATTGCATTGGTTTGATAGTGTGTTCAAATGAGACAGTTGGCCAAAGATATTGAACACACATTGTAACCTTCATTTTGCCAATGAAAGAAAAAGATAACAAATCAGGAGATGGGTAAGAAAATGTATAAATAAATTATTACTTGGTTATACATATGTGTATCCATCTATAGGTCAAACTAGCAAAATCAAGCGTAATTTATTCATTGAGTTTTAATTGTGCTGAAGCAAGATAGATTCTATTTAAAATATGTATTAAATGTTTTTTAATGTATGAAGATGTGGGCTCCTGGTTATGAATAGTTCCTAAAATACATTACATGTGCATTTTAGTCTCTCTATATTATTTTAACACAGAAATTGAATATGCAAAGAGTATACATGAGATACTAAGCATTGCAGGGCTCTGAAAAAAGTGCATAAAATGTTAAAGTAGAGCTATAATCCTGGAGAGATTTAATCAGAGTCACAATTTATTGTCTTTGTTTCAGGTTTATTAGAGTTGCATACTATGCTAGATTTTTAAGATTTTTAAATGCCAGAGTAATATCTGCAAATTGCAATGTAATACTTGTTGAAATCAAGAAGAATTAAGATTGCAATCATTATAGCCATAAAAAATGTACTTCTTATACTTAAAGCAACCACAGACTTTTTTTTTTCTTTTTTATTATTTGGTTTCTTTCTTTCTATTTTTGGATATTTATTATAGGGCTTTGGTTTGTGGTTACCATGTGGCATGTATGAGTGTGCATATATTTTAAGCTAGTACTTACTTAAGTTTGAAACACATTCTAAAAGCACTGTAATTTTTACTCCCCACAACCAATGTTTTTTGTTTTTGACATATTTTGCACCTTTTTATGTATTCCGTAACTACCTATTGTAATTATAGTCTTTTTTTTTATTGTCTTTTAACCTTCATACTAACTTAAGTGGTTGATCCACTGCTGTTACTACATATTTGCTTTTACTAGTGAGATTTTTTTTTTTTTCCTGGATTTTTAGGGATGGTCTTTTCTTCCTTTTAACATTTATTCTAAGGCTAGTTTAATGTTAATGTACTCCTTTAATTTTTCCTTGTCTGGGAAACTATTTCTTCTTTTAATCCTGAATGATAACATTGCCAGGTAACGTATTCTAATTTGTGAATTTTTTTTCTTTCTTTACTTCAGCAATCTGAATAAATCATTCCACTCCCTTCTAGAACTGCGAAGTTTCTGATGAAAAATTATGATAATCTTATGGAAGTTGTCTTATACGTGACTTGTGATTTTTCTCTTGTTGCCTTAAAATTCTCTTTTTCCTCCCTTATGTACTTTCCTTCCAAAGGGAGGGCATATATGTATACATATATCTGATTCATTTCATGTTAAAGCTGAAACTAACATAATGTTGTAAAGCAATTATACTTCAATAATAATAGCAAAAAAGTGTCTTTTCCTTAACTTTTGCTGTTTTAATTGTGATATGTCTAGGTATGGATATCTTTGGGTTCAGTTGGTTTGGGACTCTCTGTGCTTCCCAGATCTGGATATCTGTTTTCTTCTCCAGGTTAAAATTTTTTCTATCATTGTCTTCAAATAATCTTTCTTCTGCTTGCTTGCTCTTTTCCTTCTGGGCCCTGTATATGAAAATATTAGTATGTTTGATATTATCTCAGAGATCCCTTAAATGGCCCTTATTTATTTATTTTTTCCATTCTAATGTGGTGATTTCCAGTGTTCTATTTCTGAATCACTGATTCATTTCTCTGTGTCATCTAATCTTCTGCTGCTTCCCTTTCGTTTATTTTTCACTTCAGTAGTTCTAGTCATCAGTGATGACTCATTCTGATATCTTCCTAGCTCTTTGTTGAACTTCTCATTGTGTTCTTTCATCCTTCTAAGCTTGGTAAGCATTTTTGTGATTGATTTTGACCTCTTTATCTGGTGAAAGACTGGAGATTTCCTTAAGATTATAATTTATTATTTTATTTGGAATACATGTCCTCTGTCTCTTCATTTTGTTTTTTTCTGTGTTTATTTTAATGCCCTAGATGAAACAGCTGTTTTATCCATCTTGAAGATGTGGCCCTGTGCAGGCATCCCCTATCTTGACTGTGTATATAAAAGCCTTGGCAGGCCAGCTGGAGCTGGAGTGGATGTGGGTCAGGGCTGTCCTGGGATGCAACTGTGTCAAGATACCCTGGACAGCTGGAGCTGGAGTGGACATGGACTGGGTGAGTCCTGTAGTGTGCTGTGACAGGGCTGTCCTAGTGGGATGGCTAGAATTACAGTGGGCTGGACTTCCCTGGTGGCCCAGAGGTTAAAGCATCTGCCTCCAATGCGGGAGACCTGGGTTCGATCCCTGGGTCAGGAAGATCCCCTGGAGAAGGAAATGGCAATCCACTCCAGTATTCTTGCCTGGAGAATCCCATGGACAGAGAAGCCTAGTAGGTTACAGTCCACGGGGTCGCAAAGAGTCGGACACGACTGAGCGACTTCACCTTACCTTCACCTTACCTCAGGCCAAAGCCAGGGGTCCTAGTGCATACCACACCAGGGTTCCTAGATGGGACTGTTGCAGCAGAGTCAGGGGAGGCTGCATGATCCTCCTTGGGGTAGTAGCTGTAGCTGTTGTGGGCTGGGGGCCTGTGGTTTGCTGGACTGGTTGTGGCAGGCTGGTCAGAACGCCTGGATTATGATCCCACCTGTACTATCAAGGTGGGCAGAGAAGGCAAAAACGGACACTCCATGGTGCCTCTGACCTCAGAGAGAGTTATAACAGTTTCCCACCCATCTCGTATATATTCTAGGGTTAGAATATGGATTTTCTTTGTATGTAATCTAGGTACCCTTTAAATGACCTTTTTTCCCTGTGCCCCAGTGTAAGCAAGTCTGCACAAGAGGCCCTCAGTGGTATCCCTCCTTAATGTAGGTTTCTAGAGGTGGGGTTTCCAGTGATATTACGTCTTTTTCTCTCCTACTATTCTGCATGTGGTTCTTCTATAGTTGTGTTGAAACTGTTTAATCAGCCCTCAGTTCTTCAAGAGGAATTATTCTGTACATAGGTACAGATATAGATTGAATGTGTTTATGGGAAAAGTTGAATTCTGGGTATCTCTACTCTTCCATCTTGGACCAGAGCCCTGGCCCTATCATTATTCCTGCCACTGATTTCAAAGATTAAATGAAGCATTTATTTTATTTTTGAAGTGAAGAAGTGAAGTAGCTCAGTCATGTCCTACTCTTTGTGACCCCATGGACTGTAGCCTACTAGGCTCCGCAGTCCATGGAATTTTCCAGGCAAGAATACTGGAGTGGGTTGCCATTTAATAAGAGATAAATGAGAACATTTAAATAGTGAGTTGAGGGAATGTGTATAATTACATGGGAAATCATGTAAGTCTCCTAAGAAAAATGAGAAGAGTCTGGTACACTTAAGTGCCAAAAAGTGTGTATTTATCAACATTGCTATCATCATTGTAAGCATTACATTAAGAAAACAACTCTGTGGAGGGAAAAAAGAAGAAGAAAATTCTGTGGCTGAAAGCTTACTTTTGCAAGATAAAAGAATGAAGATGGGTGCCAGTGTAAGTACTATGCACATGAAGAGTTACAAATAGATGATTTCTATTTTCTGTGTAAATTTGGATGAAAGTTTATTTACTAATAGTTCAGATTAGGAGATGTAAATATTTAGGAAAATATAAGAACATTATTATTATGCACTCATTCAATAAATATTTATTGGGAACCTCCTATAAGTCATTACTTTGCTGACAGAGGTCTGTATAGTCAAAGCTATGGTTTTTCCAGTTGTCATGTATGGATGACAGAGTTGCACCATAAAGAAAGCTGACCACCAAATAATTGATGCTTTTGAATTGTGGTGTTGGGTAAGACTCTTGAGAGTCCCTTGGACTGCAAAGAGATCAAACCAGTCAATGCAAAAAGAAATCAGTCCTGAATATTCATTGGAAGTCTTCAAATCAGATGATTTCTATTTTGGTTTCTAATATGGTTCCTATATGGTTTCCAATACTTTGGCCACCTAATGTAAAGAACTGACCCTGATGCTGGGAAAGATTGAAGGCAGGAGGAGAAGGGGATGGCAGTAGACAATATGGTCGGATGGCATCACCAACTCAATGGATATCACTCTGAGCAAGTTCTGGGAATTGGTGATGGACAGGGCAGCCTGGCGTGCTGCAGTCCATGGTGTCACAAAGAGTCAGACATGACTGGTTAACTGAACTGAGCTGAACCTATATGTCAAGCATTAGTCACTGAAGATATTATAATGCATAAAACCAGAACTCTGTTAAAGTTTGATAAACACATATCAGATCAAATTACTTCTAATTGTGATAGATGTTCTTGAAGGAGACAAAAGATGTAACACAATCAGGGAGGTTGGTGAAGGCTTTGTAAGTGTGTAACATTTGAATAGAGATGAGATTAGGGGATAGCAAAATGAGAAGATTTATTTCATGTCAAGTTACTTTTATTTAAATGAATGTATATTAAATATCTAATATGTGCCAGATATAATGGTGTGCATTGGTGATAGGAATACTGCTAAATCACTTCAGTTATTTCTGACTCTTTGTACCCTATGGACTGTAGCCTGCCAGGCTCCTCTGTCCATAGGATTTTCCAGGCATGAATATTGGAGTCAGTTGCCATTTCCTCCTCAAGGAACATTAGCAGATGGGTTATTTACCATTAGTGTCATCCTGGGAGGCCCTTGGTGATAGAGAGAAGTGGAAAAAAAAAATCACACTATTCCAACCTCTAGTGGAGCTTTGTAGAGTAAGATGGAAAGAATTTGCTAGTTCTTCTTCTTGAAATGTTTTCCTCCTGAACATCAATCCCATGGCTTGTTCTCTCATTTCCATCAGCTTTTAATCTAAATGACACCAATTTTCAGTAAGCTTTTAAAAAATATTCTGATATTTCTTCTCCTTCATCTTTCCTGGGTTTATCCACATTTACCATGCCATGCATTTTGGGAGTTTGCCTTGTTTGTTGTTGGTCTCCCTTTTTAGAATGAAAGATTCATGAAGATAAATCATGTTTGTTGTTGTCTTACTCCCAGTTATATATATATGTATATATATATCTATATATATATACACATATACATAATTTCTACAAAAATGGTGCACCTAAAGTTGATAATCAATGAATATTTATCAGATAAATAATTATTATATACTGCATGTATTCTAGCAATAAATGGTAGACCTAACACAAAGAATATCTTCACTTGTAATTTTTATTTTAATTATTGTTGCCATGATACCATATTAGAATAGCTCTAACACTGTTAAAAAAATATCTAATACAGTAAAACTTTGGCTTTACACTTCCCTGCTCTTCCTCTCACCATTTTATGAGCACTTTAAAAGTAATCATAAAAACACGTAATGAACTTTACATCTGCAGATTATACATCAAGGCTATATCATAGAGTCCCATTATTATTCTATCTGAGGGTCTTCATAAAATACATGGCCATTGGAGAGAAAAAGGATAGATAGACATGTTATCCTAGAGTCATCATTTTGCCTCCTAGTGAATTATCAGATGCAATCACTTATCAATGACAGCATGTTGCCCAAATATTTTTGTTTCTTGGCAGAAAACCTCTCAAATATTTCATGGCAGACCCTCCCTGCTTTGTTTTATGACTGCTATATTCTGTGTGCTCTGCAAGCTTTAGCATTCTCTTAGGGATGTTTCTCTTAATGTGTTCTAGGAACTACATTTCCAACATGCATAGGGAGGATTAACTCATTCCCCAAGCTGGACGTCCTATAGTTGGATTCATTTCTGCCACTATCTACTCAGGAATAGTCTCAGATCCCACAAATTAATGGTTCAATCCTACAAGATTGCCTCCATCCCACTTCAGTTGCTAATCACAAACACAGGTTGTCACTTGTGTTCTGTGCTATCTATCAGAAGTTCCCATGACATCGTCTGCCTCAGTCAACTCACAGAACTCAAGAAACCCACTTACTCACTAGACTTACTGTAAAAGGCTATAAGTTAGTAACAGCCAGATGGCAGAGATACATAGAGCAAGGTATGGAGGAAAGGTGCCGAGCATTTGTGTTTTCTCCAAGCACTTCACTTTTTCCAAATCTCCACTTGTTTACCCACCTGGAAGCTTGCCAAATCCTGTCTTTTTGGGTATTTATGGATACTTCATTGTATAAACATGGTTGATTAAATCACTGATAACTGATGCTTGACTCCAATCTCTAGTGTCTTTCTCCTCCCTGGAGGTCAAGGGGTAGAAATGGAATTTCCAGCCCTCTAATAACCCAGTTGGCTCCCCTTAGGTGGAGCCCCCTTCCTTAGTGTTAAGGACTATAATTTTTAACACTTAGGAAACCCCAAGACTTTGGGGAGCTGTGAATAAGAAACTATGGAGGAAGATCAAATACATATGAGAAATGTATTTTGGTTATTTGAATGTACTTCCCTGCTCTTCCTCTCACCATTTTATGAGCACTTTAAAAGTAATCATAAAAACACGTAATGAACTTTACATCTGCAGATTATACATCAAGGCTATATCATAGAGTCCCATTATTATTCTATCTGAGGGTCTTCATAAAATACATGGCCATTGGAGAGAAAAAGGATAGATAGACATGTTATCCTAGAGTCATCATTTTGCCTCCTAGTGAATTATCAGATGCAATCACTTATCAATGACAGCATGTTGCCCAAATATTTTTGTTTCTTGGCAGAAAACCTCTCAAATATTTCATGGCAGACCCTCCCTGCTTTGTTTTATGACTGCTATATTCTGTGTGCTCTGCAAGCTTTAGCATTCTCTTAGGGATGTTTCTCTTAATGTGTTCTAGGAACTACATTTCCAACATGCATAGGGAGGATTAACTCATTCCCCAAGCTGGACGTCCTATAGTTGGATTCATTTCTGCCACTATCTACTCAGGAATAGTCTCAGATCCCACAAATTAATGGTTCAATCCTACAAGATTGCCTCCATCCCACTTCAGTTGCTAATCACAAACACAGGTTGTCACTTGTGTTCTGTGCTATCTATCAGAAGTTCCCATGACATCGTCTGCCTCAGTCAACTCACAGAACTCAAGAAACCCACTTACTCACTAGACTTACTGTAAAAGGCTATAAGTTAGTAACAGCCAGATGGCAGAGATACATAGAGCAAGGTATGGAGGAAAGGTGCCGAGCATTTGTGTTTTCTCCAAGCACTTCACTTTTTCCAAATCTCCACTTGTTTACCCACCTGGAAGCTTGCCAAATCCTGTCTTTTTGGGTATTTATGGATACTTCATTGTATAAACATGGTTGATTAAATCACTGATAACTGATGCTTGACTCCAATCTCTAGTGTCTTTCTCCTCCCTGGAGGTCAAGGGGTAGAAATGGAATTTCCAGCCCTCTAATAACCCAGTTGGCTCCCCTTAGGTGGAGCCCCCTTCCTTAGTGTTAAGGACTATAATTTTTAACACTTAGGAAACCCCAAGACTTTGGGGAGCTGTGAATAAGAAACTATGGAGGAAGATCAAATACATATGAGAAATGTATTTTGGTTATTTGAATGACTGAAGAATTGATGCTTTTGAACTGTGGTGTTGGAGAATACTCTTGAGAGTCCCTTGGACTGCAAGGAGATCCAACCAGTCCGTTCTAAAGGAGATCAGCCCTGGGTGTTCTTTGGAAGGAATGATGCTAAAGCTGAAACTCCAGTACTTTGGCCACCTCATTGGAAGAGTTGACTCATGGGAAAAGACTTTGATGCTGGGAGGGGTTGGGGGCAGGAAGACAAGGGACAACAGAGGATTTCATGGCTGGATGACATCACTGACTCGATGGGCATGAGTTTGAGTGAACTCTGGGAGGTGTTGATAGACAGGGAGGCCTGGCATGCTGCGATTCATGGGGTCGCAAAGAGTCGGACACGACTGAGCGACTGAACTGAACTGAATGACCAAATATGCAATTTTATTATAAATCACAAAACTTAAGTTTCTTTTGCCACTTCTGTAAAATGTAATATAAAGTTAAAAAATAAGTAAAAATACAAACACTGCTTTCAATATGTGCAGACATCAAGGACTTTATTTCTATTATTCCCCAAAATACTTCAGTTGCAATAAGGTTTAGGTATGCTGCTGCTGCTACTGCTGCTATGTCACTTCAGTCGTGTCCGACTTCGTGCGACCCCATAGATGGTAGCCTACCAGACTCCCCTGTCCCTGGGATTCTCCAGGCAAGAACATTGGAGTGGGTTGCCATTTCCTTCTCCAGTGCATGAAAGTGAAAGGGAAGTCGCTCAGTCCTGTCCGACTCTTCACAACCCCATGGACTGCAGCCTGCCAGGCTCCTCCTCCCATGGGATTTTCCAGGCAAGAGTATTTCATCTCCTCAGCCCACCTT
Organism: Cephalophus harveyi; assembly: GCA_006410635.1. NCBI lineage: Eukaryota > Metazoa > Chordata > Mammalia > Artiodactyla > Bovidae > Cephalophus > Cephalophus harveyi. The sequence continues at coordinate 213,766 of SJYT01026439.1, read as the reverse complement.
AGCTTTGGGTGAAATGATCCAGTGACCGTTTTGCTAATTTTTTCTCTTTAAATTTTATGTCCAACTATATGGGTTTCAAGTGTATTTTTATAAGTGTTCTACAGAGGATATTAGCTTGCTTAAATCTCTTTGTATGATAATAAAATAATACATTTTTATACAAACTTATAATAGAAAATATTTGCTCCTCTTTATGAGTTCACAGAAGCAAGTCATTTCTTCATAATTTCCTCTGGCTTTGGTCCTCAAGAATCCCCAAAATAAATTTATCTCAAATATAGTAGTAAGATTACATTTGATGTAACTCAAAAATGTCCTCTTGCATACCATTCAAAATTCCTTTTTAACTTTTTGCTTACAAACTTCTTGTCAATTCACATGTATTCTTCAGTCCTTTATACATATGTTATCACTTAATTATCTGAAGAAGCAATTAAGAAAGCCCTTTTTACCAAAAAGAACATATATGCATAAATACTGATAAACACATGTAAGTCAAACTACAAGTTCACATATAAGTGCACGTGAGTGCATAGGCATGTTAGTGTGCTTGTCTGTGTATATAATAACTGCCAATGTTACTTTTTTGAAAGTTTGGAGACACACAAATAAAGATAAATTTATAAAGGGTAATTATTTTTTAATTTTGTATTAACTAAACTATTTGCTTGATAATGCATTATTGGGCAACCTACAATTAAGCTATTGTTCATGGTTTGCTGTTGTTGTTCACTTGCTAAGTTGTGTCCAACTATCTGCGACCCCATGGACTGCAGCACACCAAGCTTCTCCATCCTACACTATCTCCCAATGTTTGCTCAAATTCATGTGCATTGAATCTGTAATGCTATCTAACCATCTCATTCTCTGTTGACCCCTTCTTCTCCTGCCCATAATTTACCAGCATTAGGGTCTTTTCCAGTGAGTCGGCTCTTCACATCAGGAGGCCGGAATATTGGAGCTTCAGCTTCAGCATTAGTTATTCCACTGTATATTCAAAGTTGATTTCCTTTAAGATTGACTGGTATGATCTCCTCACTGTCTAAGAAACTCTCAAGAGTCTTCTCCAGTACCACTGTTTGAAAGCATCAGTTCTTCAGTGCTCAGCCTTCTTTATGGTCTTACTCTCACATCTGTACATGACTACTGAAAAAAACATAGCTTTGACTACAGGACTTTGGTCGACAAAGTGATGTCTCTATATTACAATATGTTGTTGAGGTTTTTCATAGCTTTTCTTTCAAGAAGCAAGCTGCAGTCACCATCAGAAATAATTTTGGAGTTCAAGAAAATAAAAACTGTCTTTACTATCATTTCTCCGGTTCTATTTGCTATGAAGTTATGGGACCAGATGCCATGATTTTTGTTTTTTGAATGCTGAGTTTTAAGCCCACATTTTCATTCTCCTCTTTCAGCCTCATCAAGAGGCTTTTAAATTCCTCTTTGTTTTCTGCCATTAGATTGGTATCCCCTGCATACCTGAGGTTGACGCTATTACTCACCACAACCTTGATTCCAGTTTGTGATTTATCCAGACAGCATTTTACATGATGTAGTCTGCATATAAGTTAAATAAGCATGATGAGAATATACAGCCTTGACACACTCTTTTTCCAATTTTGAAGAGTCAGTTGTTTCATATAAGGTTCTGTTTCTTCTTGATCAGCACACCAATTTCTCAGGAGACAGGTAAGGAGGTCTGGTATTCACATATCTTCAATAATTTTCCAGTTTTGTTTTGATCCACATTTTCAAAGGCTTTAGCATAGTCAGTGAAGCAGAATTAGAGGTTTTTCTGGAATTCCCTTGCTTTCTCAATGATCCAATGAATGTTGGCAATTAGATTAGTTCTTCTGCCTTTTCTAAACCCAGCTTGTAAGTCTGGAAGTTCTCAGTTCATTCTCCTGAAGTCTAGCTTGAAGGATTTTGAGCACCTTATTTGCATGTCAAATGAACACACTTGTATGGTACTTTGGACATTCTTTGACATTGCCCTTCTTTGCAAATGGAATGAAAACTGACACTTTCTAGTCCTGTGAAGACTGCCGAGCTTTCAAAATTTGCTGACATTTTGAGTCCAAAACTTGAACAGCATCACCTTTTAGAATTTTAAACAGATCAGTTGGAATTCCAGCACCTTCACTAACTTTGTTTGTAGTAATATCTCCTAAGACCTGATTGACTTCACACTCCAGGGTTTCTGGCTCTAAGTGAGTGAGTACACCATCATTGTTATATGAGTCATTAAGAACTTTTTGTATAGTTCTGTGTATTCTTGCCATCTCTTCTTAATCTCTTTTGCTTCTGTTATGTCCTTACAATTTCTGTTCTTTATCATGCCCATCCTTGTGTTCAATGTTCCCTTGATATCACAGATTTTCTTGAAGAGATCTCTAGTTTTTCCCATTTTAATTTTCCTCTATTTCTTTGCATTGTTTATTTAAGGCTTTCTTATCTCTCCTTGCTATTCTCTGGAAATCTGAATTCAGTTCAGATTTGTATACCTTTATATATATATTGTGTATATATATATATATATATATATACCTTTATATATATACTGTATATACCTTTCTCTTTCTCCTTTGCTTTTTACTTCTCTTCTTTTCTCAGATATGTGTAAGGCCTCCTCAGACAACCACTTTGCTTTCTTGCCTTCCTTTATCTTTAGGACTGTTTTGGTCACTGCCTCTTACACAATGTTACAAACCTTCATCCATAGTTCTCAGGCAATGTATCAGATCTAATCCCTCAAATCTATTCATCACTTGTACTGTGTAATCATAAGGAATTTGATTTAGGTTATACCTGAATGGTCTAGTGGTTTTTCCCTACATTCTTCAATTTAAAACAGAATTTTGCAGTAAAGGGATGTTGATCTGAGCCAAAGTCAGCTCCAGGTCTTGTTTTTACTGACTATATAGAGTTTCTTCATCTTCAACTGCAAAAAATATAATTAATCTGATTTTCGTGTTGACCATTTGGTGATGTCCATGTGTAGAGTCATCTCTTGTGTGTTGGAAAAGGGTGTTTGTAATGACCAGTGTTTTTCCTTGAAAAAACTCTGTTAGCCTTTGCCCTGCTTTATTTTTTACTCCAAGGCCAAACTTGCCTGTTATTCTAGGCATCTCTTGAGTTCTTATGTTTTATTCCAATCCCCTGTGATGTAAAGGACATCTTTTTTTTTTTTTTTTTTTTTGCTGTTAGTTCTAGAAGAGTAGGACACGACTGAGTGACTGAACTGAACTAGGTCTTCATAGAATGCTCTTCAGTTTCTTCATCATCATTGATTGGGACTTAAACAGGGATTAATATGTTGTTGAACGTTTTGACTTGGAAATGAACCAAGATCGTTCTGTCATCTTCAAGATCACACATAAGTACTGCATTTTGGACTCTTTTTGTTGACTATGAGGGGTGCTCCATTTTTCCTCAGGGATTTTTGCCCACAGTAGTAGGTATAATGGTTATCTGAATTAAAATTTCCCTTCCTGTCCATGTTCATTCACTGATTCCTAAGATATCAGTGTTTACTCTTGTCATGCTTGACCTGTTTGACCATGTCCAATTTACTTTGACTCATGGACCTAACATTCCAGGTTCCTAGGCAATACTATTCTTACAGCACTGGACTTTATTTTCACCATCAGACACCTCCACAGACTGAGCATCATTTTGACCAAGCCTCTTCATTCTTTCTGGCTGCTGCTGCTGCTAAGTCACATCAGTCGTGTCCAACTCTGTGCGACCCCATAGATGGCAGCCCACCAGGCTCCCCCATCCCTGGGATTCTCCAGGCAAGAACACTGGAGTGGGTTGCCATTTTCTTCTCCAATGCACGAAAGTGAAAAGTGAAAGTGAAGTCACTCAGTCTTTCTGGAACTATTAGTGATTGCTCTCAACTCTTTCTCAGTAGCATATTACACACCTTCTGACCTGGGGGCTCATCTTCCAACCTTTTGCCTTTTCATACTCTTCATTGCATTCTTGTGGCAAGAATTCTGAAGTGGTTTGCCATTTCCTCCTCCAGTGGACCATGTTTTGTCAGAACTCTTTACTATGACCTGTCCATCTTGCACAGCTTAGCTTAAAATTTCATTGAGCTACCTAAGCCCCTTTATCACTGAGAAGCTGTGATCCATGAAGGGGATCATGTCGCTCATGCATAAATATATCTCCTTAAAAAAATTTTTAAAATGTGTCAATGTTTTCATGTCTAGATTTTTTTCTGTGCTAGGCCTAGCAATTTCAATTTGATTTTCTATTCTCCTTTATTAGCAATCTCAGCTTTTTCATTCATAACAACTTTTGTATAATTGCACACTAATTTTTTATTTCAAAGTGTTTATGGCATAAGCAACTTTTATTTTTTCTCTCTCTACATATATTCTTTTTTGTTGCTGTTATTTTCTTCCTGCATTCACATTATTAAAATGAAGTCACTCACTATCACGCTCATTCTGCCATTCTGAATATATAAGCTTCAATCATTCTGGCATTTTAATTTATTCAAATTACATAGTCAACTGTAATTTATTTGCAGTTCCTTTCATTACTCTGCATTAGAGATTTCTTTATAATACAGATTTTTATATATATATCTCTACCTTCTTGTTACATTTTTTAATACACCAAAGCCCTGAGATGCAATTAAATATTTTGGGCAGAAGTTGAATAGTACCCTTGTGTAAGGCTTACTTGGTATCCTGTGAAGCATTTTAACATAAAGGATTTCCTGCAAGTATTTGTTTATGCTTTACTCTCAATTCTGATATGAAGAAAGCAAGAGTAAGAATTAATTACTTATGCTTGCTGTTTCCTTTATATTTAATAATTTTCTGTAGAGAGAAAATGGAAATGGTCATTAGCATTCCTTTTAGGTGACTTTAATAGTAATCTGTAAAAAAAGAAGTCAATATTGTGACTGTTTTGAATAATACAAATTTTAATGTTTCATAGAAAGAGGCAATGGTATGAGAGGGTTTTAGAAACAAGCAAAGCTGTATTTCAATATTGATAGTGTTGTGTGTGGAGAAGGCAATGGCACCCCACTCCAGTACTCTTGCCTGGAAAATCCCATGGAGGAGCCTGGAAGGCTGGAGCCCATGAGGTCGCTGAGGGTCAGACACGACTGAGCGACTTCACTTTTACTTTTCACTTTCATGCATTAGAGAAGGAAATGTCAACCCACTCCAGTGTTCTTGCCTGGAGAATCCCAGGGATGTGGGATCCTGGTGGGCTGCCATCTATGGGGTCGCACAGAGTCAGACACGTCTGAAGTGACTTAACAGCAGTAGCAGCAGCAGCATTGTGTGACCTTGTTTAACTCCTCAGCAACCTGTGATTTAATGATCTTCATGAGTGTGTGTTTGTTTTGAGGGAAGTACAATAATAAAATAAGCCTTGGTTTCAAAGTTTTATTTCAGTTAGGTTCAGTTGCTCAGTCGTGTCTAGCTCTTTTTGACCCCATGGATTGTGGAACGCCAGGCTTCCCTGGCCATCACCAACTCCCAGAGCTTTCTCAAACCCATGTCCATCCAACCATTAATTTCATCCTTTGTCGCCCCCTTCTTCTCCCACCTTCAATCTTTCCCAGCATCAGGGTCTTTTCAAATGAGTCAGTTCTTCACATCAGGTGGCCAAAGTATTGGAGTTTCAGCTTTAACATCAGTCCTTCCAATGAATATTCAGGACTGATTTCCTTTAGGATTGACTGAATCGGTCTCGTTGCATTACAAGGGACCCTCAGGAATCTTCTCCTACATCACAATTTAAAATGATCAATTATTTAGTGCTCAGCTTTCTTCATAGTCCAACTCTCATATCCATCCATACATGACTACTGGAAAAACCATAGCTTTGACTAGATGGATCTTTGTCAGCAAAGCAATGTCTCTGCATTGAATAAGCTGTCCAGATTGATCATTTAATTAGTTTTATTTATCACATTTCACTTTCAAAATCTGAGCAGTGGGTTTATTTTCTAATGTATTTCTCATGGTCTTTTTTGTTAGCAAAACTACTGGTTTTGGACTCCTTTTTGAATATTATTCAAATCCCTACTTTTAGTTATCCATTTAGTCTTTTATCTACACAACCATCTATTCACTCATCTATTAGATTATCTACAAGTCACCTGCTACAAACACGTCAGATAAAATACTGATGGTTTATATATATATATGACTTAAATTAGATTTGTATCTGAAATAGGCCTACTCAGACAACATATTGTCTCTTTATAGAAGAAGTTCAGAAAAAGAGGGAAAAACAAATGTCCTTTAAACATTATCAATGTGCCAGTTCAAAAGGTTACCCACTCCAGTATTCTGGCCTGGAGAATTCCATGGACAGTCCATGGGATCCCAGAGAGTCAGACACGACTAAGTGGCTTTCAGAAAAAGAAAAAAGGTTTTGAACTAGGTATTGCATATATGTTATCTTATTCAATTCCTAGACAAGCCCATAACTGTGCCAAATGAAAAGAGTACTAGAGAATACTGAATAATAATATGAATATACTTAGCACTACCAAACATTTCAAATATTTTAAAATAGTAAATTTTATGTAAACATTTGGCCCAATGACATACATAAGTGAAAATTTTGGATTCAAACTCAGTTTAATTTCTTAATTAATTTCTTTAATTAATTTCTTTAATTTCTTTTTCTAACTTTTCTACTGAATAAGAACAATGCCCTAAGAACTACATTGGCAACCTCTTTGGGACTTCAAATAAATAATGGATAACATACCTGCACACTTCTACCACTGGATTCATTCTTTTATGTTGAAATCATCTCTGTGTGAGTCTCCTCAATCACACTATAGGTTTCCCTTAGGAAAGAACCTTGTTTTACTCATCTTGCTCTTTCATACCTTGATACCGTACCTGGAATACTGGGTGAGAGCAGGATCTAGGAGGACTGGATGTAAGAAATTAACCTTGAAAGATGCATAGAACCTAAAGAGATGAGGAAGACTGGGTTAGGAAAGGAGGAAATCCAGTTGACAGGAAGTACTCTGAGAAACAAAGATGTGAATTTGGGGAAGCATGGGACATGTTAAGTCTAACAATCTGTCTCATTTCTTCAATTGAAAAGTCTAGATGAGTTCTAAAGAGTACAGATGTTGCTGGCGTAAAATTGATCTTAAACTTCATGACCCTGTACTGGATATGTTAAATCTGGCTGCTCACTTACTGATATAAGAAAATATTCAGATTAGATTAAATAGAATGCAGAATACATTAACATTAAAAGATAAAAAATGTAAGCGATATGCTAATATAAGCATAGAATTCATCCTATCAAAGAGTATTCCAGGGAATTTTACACAATCATCAGTTCAGTTCAGTTCAGTCATTCAGTCCTGTCCTACTCTTTGCAACCCCATGAATCACAGCACGCCAGGCCTCCCTGTCCATCACCAACTGCTGGAGTTCACTCAAACTCATGTCCATCGAGTTGGAGATGTCATCAAGCCATGTAATTCTCTGTTGTCCCCTTTTCTTCCTGTCCCCAATCCCTCCCAGCATCAGGATCTTTTCCAGTGAGTCAACTCTTCACATGAAGTGGCCAAAGTATTGGAGTTTCAGCTTCAGCATCAGTCCTTCCAATGAAAACTGATCTCCTTTAGGATGGACTGGTTGGATCTCCTTGCAGGCCAAGGGACTCTCAAGAGTCTTCTCCAACACCACAGTTCAAAAGCATCAATTCTTCGGTGCTCAGCTTTCTTCACAGTCCAACTCTCACATCCATACATGACTGCTGGAAAATCATAGCCTTGACTAGACAGACCTTTGTTGGCAAAGTAATATTTCTGCTTTTCAATATACTATCTAGGTTGGCCATAACTTTTTATCCAAGGTGTAAGCATCTTTTAATTTCATGGCTTCAATCACCATCTACAGTGATTTTGGAGCCCAAAAAATAAAATCTGACACTGTTTCCACTGTTTCCCCATCTATTTCCCATGAAGTGATGGGACTAGATGCCATGATCTTAGTTTTCTGAATGTTGACCTTTAAGTCAACTTTTTAACTCTCCTCTTTCACTTTCTTCAAGAGGCTTTTTAGTTCCTCTTCACTTTCTGCCATAAGGGTGGTGTCATCTGCATATCTAAGGTTATTGATATTTCTCCCAGCAATCTTGATTCCAGCTTGTGCTTCTTCCAGCCCAGCATTTCTTATGATGTACTCTGAATATAAATTAAATAATCAGAGTGACAATATACAGCCTTGATGTACTCTTTTTCCTATTTGGAACCAGTCTGTTGTTCCATGTCCAGTTCTAACTGTTGTTTCCTGACCTGCATATAGGTTTCTCAAGAAGCAGTTAGTTTTAATTAGTTTTGTTAATTAGAGTTGATCTGTCAACCAGTATTTATTTAAATCCTCAGAATAATGACCAGTTTGTATTGTGTGGATTCTGTGAGATCCTCAAGTGCTTTTTGAATCATCAAAGAAATATAAAATTATTTTACATTATTTAAATGAAAATTAGAATCTATCGTAGCTTAATTCTTTTAAAACTGGCATTCTACACATAGTACCATGGTGAACATATTAACCAGAACTTGACTATTCTGAGGTTCTTATTCTTCATAGTTTCTGAATATTAAGGCTTTATCATTGTGCTTATTCCATGTAAATCTCTGAGATATTGAACTGGGGAAAAAAAATCAGTCATCTTCCAACTCTGGGAAGTATTATCGTGAACAAGTTTCTCTTTCTGGTAAGTTTCTTTCATATATTCAAATTGATATGTGAATCTCATCTGCATTCATCTACAACATGTGCATAAATGTAATATGTGTCAAAAATTTAATTATGTATAGATTTTAAAGGTGGCTATATCTTTAAAGTTCTACTTTAATGTTTTTAATTGACAGGAAAAAGTTTAAAATTTTTAAAAAGATATTGTAATTTATTATTAACATTAAACATCAGTGATGATTCTCTTTATGCATTTCTTTTTGTTCATATTTTTAAAAGTATGAAATATTCCACTTGTCATCCCAGAGCTTTAGGCCTTAGAAGCTATTGTTCTCTCTGTACACACACATATATCTGCATATATGTAACATTTTGTCTTTTATCAGATATTTTCTTACATGACTATAGATATCAAACCATTTTTAAAATGATTAGAGTGATGAAGTTTAGACTTTGATCAATGAAAGAAGTCAAATATCTATTGAGCATGAGACTTATAAGGAAATCTGAAAATTCAGATAGAGTTTTAATGAAATATTGAAGGAGCTGCAATCAATCTGTGAAAAGTAGGATGTCACAGGAAACATGAAAAAGTTACAAATAATTGGTCAGTAGGTTTTACTGCTCAATGAATGGTCCTATGTAGTTCAGCCTTCTTTCATTTACACAGGACCAAAAGACTAGCCATGAGTACAAGTGAATGTATCATTTATGGGCTGGGTCATAAAAAATCAGTCAATTTCCTATGCTCTGCCTTCTTTTGGTGAGAATCCCAAATTAATGCACAATTGTGACATGGAGGAGCTTGTTTACCCTGGATGATCAAGTTGCTTTGCATAGCAGAGCATTGCACCAACCTATCAGGACATGGAGTAACATGGAATGATTTTAATGTGTTTAATTACTGAATTTTCAGTTGTTATCTAAGCATAGCCTAACCTAACTTGGCAAGGAGAGAAACTGGTTCTGGAAGTGGAATGATACAGTAATTAAATCTAAAATATACGACATTAACCAAATGAAAAATAACTATATTGTAGACTATAAAACTGATGATTCATATCATACAGTAGCAGCACATCTGATAAAAATTTAACTTGTGTTAGTTTGGAAGGCAGATCATGCTCTTCTTCATTCAATAACACTGGTTGCTGTTAAGTAGTTAAGTCATGTCTGGCTCTTTGTGATCCCATGGACTGCAGCACACCAGGCTTCCCTGTGCTTCATTATCTCTTGGAGTTTGCTCAAATTCATGTTCATTGAGTCAGTGATGTCATCCAGCCATCTCATCCTCGGTCGTCCCCTTCTCCTCCTGCCCCCAATCCCTCCCAGAATCAAAGTCTTTTCCAATGAGTCAACTCATTGCGTGAGGTGGCCAAAGTACTGGAGTTTCAGCTTTAGCATCATTCCTTCCAAATAAATCCCAGGGTTGATCTCCTTCAGAATGGACTGGTTGGATCTCCTTGCAGTCCATAGCTTTCACTATATGGAACTTTGTCAGCAAAGTAATGTCTCTACTTTTTAATATGCTCTCTAGGTTTGTCATAGCTTGTCTTCCTTGGGGCAAGCTTTTCTTCCAAGGACCAGTTTCCATGTCTGGTTCTAACTGTTGCTTCTTGACCTGCACACCAGTTTCTCTGGAGACAAGTGAGATGGTCTGGTATCCCTATCTATTTAAGAATTTTCTACAATTTCTTGTGATCCACAGTCAAAGGTTTTAGTGCAGTCAGTGAAGCATAAGTAGACAACAGAAGCAATAGCCCTGGGAAAGAGGTTCAGAACTCAACTTTAGTAATGTGGATTAGTTGCTACTGGAAGGATTTAGAAAAATGTTAGGTGAAAGAGATAATCTATGATAGAGCTGGCAGCGATAAACATAGAAATAAAAGATCACAATCATTCTATAAATTTAAGAGTCTGAAATATTTGAAAAATGTTTTTCGGCCTCAAATTACTAAAAATAGGCTAAAAGGTTTTGATTTAGGAACTTTGATATGGTGGCCATTGCATTGAGAAATCAGCTTGAGGGTGGGAATGCAAATCTGTATAGCAAATCTTGGAACTGTATCCTTAGAAGAACACTGGATGTGATTATTATTATACGAACTTAACTGAATAAAGCAATGAGAAGGCCACTAATTTTTTTTAACTTTTTATTTTGTATTTAGATAGAGCTGATTAACAATGCTGTGATAGTTTCAGGTGCACAGCAAAAGGATTCAGCCATACATATAAATACATCAATTCTCCCCCAAACACCCCTCCAATCCTGACTGCCACATAACATTGAACAGAATTTCATATACTCTACAGTAGGGCCCTGTTGGTTATCAATTTTAAATAATGTGCATGTCCATCCCAAACTGCCTAACTATCCCTTGTCCCCATTTTTCCTCCCTGCAACCATAAGTTCATTCTCTATATCTGTGAGTCTCTCTCTCTCTTCTGTAAGTACGTTCATTTGTATCATTTCCATTTAGATTCCACATGTAAGAGGTCTCATATGACATTTCTCCTTCTCTGTCTGAGTTACTGCATTCAGTATGACAATCTATAGATCCATTCATGTTGCTGCAAATAACATTATTTCTTTCATTTTAATGGATGGATAATATTCCATACACACACACACACACCACACCACATTTTATCCATTCCTCTGTTGAAGGAAACCAAGTTTTTAAAGAGTGAATTGACACCTAAAAAGTCATTCTCTGGAAAGAGAGAGTGGATGATGAAAGATTTAAAAGGTTTGTGTCATTGAAGTATTCTTATCACTAGGTTCTTTCCTCCCAATTGTTAGAGTCAATGGCAGTGAAGTGAGCACTTTAAATGCATAAGAGCAGGTTATTGATATGATGATGATATTACTATGGTTATCAAAGGTCAAGAATCATACAGAATGAGGGCTTCATCTAATTAGTCAGAAGTACATGTCTGACAAAACGGGATCCACTGGAGGAGGGAAAGGCAAACCACTCTGGTATACTTGCCATGAGAACTCCATGAACTGTATAAAAAGGCAAAAAAATATTACACAGAAAGTTGAGCCTCTCAGGTCAGAAGGTGTCTAATATGCTACTGGGGAAGGGCGGAGGACAGCTAGCTCCAGGAAGAATGAAGAGGCTGGGCCAAAGCAGAAACTTCACTCAGTTGTGGATGTGTATGGTAATGAAAATAAAATCTGATGCTGTAAAAACAGTATTGCATATGAGCCTGGCATGTTAGGTCCATGAACCAAAGTAAATTGAACACGGTAAAGCAGGAGATGGCAAGGTTAAACATTGGCATCTTAAGAATCAGTGAATTAAAATGAGCGGGAATGGGTGAATTTAATTCAGACGATTATTATATCTACTACTGTGAGCAAGAATCCCATAGAACAAATGGAGTAACCCTCATAATCAACAAGAGTCCAAAATGCAGTACTTTTTGTGCAGCCTCAAAAAAGGATGAACTTAGTTTGTTTCCAAGGCAAACCATTCAATGTCACAGTAATACAAGCCTATGCCCCAACCACTGATGCCAAAGAAGATGAAATTGATCAGTTCTGGGAAGACCTACAAGAGTTCATAGAACTAAAAACAAAACAAACAAACAAAAAAAGAAGTGCTATTTATCATAGGGAATTGGAGTACAAAAGTAGGAAGTCAAGAGATATCTGCAGTAACAGGCAAATTTGGCCTTTGAGTACAAAATGAAGCAGGGCAAAGTCTAACAGAATTCTGCCAAGACAACACACTGATCATAGAAAACATACTTTTTCAACAACAGAAGAGACAGCTTTACCCATGGACATCACCAAATGGTCAATACTGAAATCAAATTGATTACATTCTTTGTAATGGAAGTCGGAGAAACTGTATACAGTCAGCAAAAACAAGAGTTGGAGGTGACTCTGGCTTAGATCAACAGCTTCTCATAGCAAAATTCAGGCTTAACCTAAAGAAAGTGGAGAAAACCACTAGGTGAGTGAGGTACAGTTTAAATCAAATCCCCTATGAATATACAGTGGGAGTGATGAATAGGTTTAAGGGATTAGATCTAGTAAACAGAGTCCTGAAGAACTATGTGAATAGGTTCATCATATTATACAGGAGGCCACTAACAAAACCATTCCAAAGGGAAAAAAAAAAAAAAAAAAAATTGCAAGAAAACAAAGTAATTATCTGAGGAGGCTTTAAAAATAGCTGAGGAAAGAAGAGAAGTGAAAAGCAAGGGAGAATGGGAAAGATAAATCCAATTAAATGCAGAGTTCCAGAGAATAGCAAGGAAAGACAATATGCCTTCTTCAATGAACAGTGCAAAGGAATATAGGAAAACAATGGAAGGAGAAAGACTAGAGATCTCTTCAATAAATTCGAAATATAAAAGGAATATTTCATTCAAAGATGGGCACCATAGAGGACAGAATGTTAAAAACTTAATAGATCAAGAAGAAATGGCAAGAACACACAGAAGAACTATACAAGAAAGATCTTAATGACCTGATAACCATGATGGTGTGGTCACTCTCCCAGAGCCAGACATTCTGGAATGTGAAGTCAAGTGGTCCTTAGAAAGCACTCCTGCCAAAAAGCTAGCAGAGGTGATGGAATTCCAGAAGAACTATTTAAAATTCTAAAAGATGATGTTATTAAAGTGCTGCACACAATGTGTCAGCAAATTAAAAAGACCCAGAAGTGGCTATGGGAATGGAAAAGGTCAATGTTCATCTCAATTCCCAAGAAAAGCAGTACTAAAGAATGTGCAAAACACTACAATTGGACTCATCTCCCATCTCCATGGTAAACATCCTTCAAGCTAGGCTTCAGCATTATGTGAAATTTCAGATGTTCAAGCTGGATTTAGAAAAGGCAGAAGAACCAGAGATCAAATTGCACACACTCACTGGATCATAGACAAAACAAGATTTCACTGACTATGCTAAAGCCTTTGTGTCGATCATAGCAAACTGTGGAGAAATTTAAAAGAGTGAAAACCTGTATGTGGGTCAACAAGCAACAGTGAAAACTCATATGGACAACTGATTGATTCAGGATTGAGAAAGATGTAAGACAAGGCTGTTTAATGTCACCCAATTTGTTTAACTTATATGCAGAGCACATCATGCAAAACACTGGGCTGGATGAATTACAAGCCCTAATCAAGATTGCTGGGGGAAATATCAACAACCTCATATATGCAGATAAATCCACTCTAATGGCCTAAACTGAAGCAGAACTAAAGAACCTCTTGATGAGAGTGAGGAGGAGACTGAAAAAGTTGGTTCAAAACTCAAAATTGAGAAACAAGATCATGGCATCTGGTTCCATGACTTGATGGCAAATAGAATGGGAAAAGGTGGAAGTGCTGATATTTTCTCTTCCTGGGCTATAAAATCATTACAGATGTTGACTGCAACCATGAAATTAGAAGACAATTGCCCCTTGGCAGGAAAACTATGACAAAACTAGACAGTGTGTTAAAAAGGAAAGACACCACTTTGCAACAAAGTTCTGTATAGTCAAAGCTATGATGTTTCCAGTAGTCATGTACAGATGTGAAAATTGGACCATAAAGAAGGCTGAGGGCCAAAGAATTGATGCTTTCAAACTGTGGTGCTGGAGAAGACTCTTGAGAGTCTCTGGGAAAGCAAGGAGTTCATACCAGTCAATCTTAAAGGAAATCAAGCCTGAATATTCATTGGAAGGGCTGATACTCAAGCTGAAGCTCCAGTACTTTGACTACCTGATGGGAAGAGACAACTCATTGGAAAAGACTCTGATGCTGGGAAAGACTGAAAGCAGAAAGAGAAGAGGGCAACAGAGAATGAGATATTTGAAGGCATCAATGAAACATTGAAACATTAAAGGCATCACTGATTCAATGGACATGAACTTGTGCAAGAACTGAGGACTGGGAAACTTGGTGTGCTGTAGTCCATGGGGTTGTGAAGAATAGGACATGACTTTGGGACTGCACAAGAGCAACATATGTTCACTGATTCATTAGTCAAGTCGCTCAGTCGTGTCCGACTCTTTGTGACCCCATGAATCGCAGCACACCAGGCCTCCCTGTTCATCACCATCTCCCGTTTTGATTTAGGTCATACCTGAATGGTCTAGTGGTTTTCCCTACTTTCTTCAATTTAAGTCTGAATCTGGCAATAAGGAACTCATGATCTGAGCCACAGTCAGCTCCCAGTCTTGTTTTTGCTGACTGGATAGAACTTCTCCATCTTTGACTGCAGAGAGTATGATTAATCTGATTTCAATGTTGGCTATCTGGTGATGTCCATGTGTAGAGTCTTCTCTTATGATGTTAGAAGAGGGTGATTGCTATGACTAGTGCATTCTCTTGGGAAAACTCTATTAGCCTTTGCTCTGCTTCATTCTGTACCCCAACCCAAACTTCCCTGTTACTCTGGGTAACTATTGACTTCCTACTTTTGCATTCCGGTGCCATATGAGGAAAAGGACATCTTTTTGGGAGTATTAGTTCTAAAAGGTCTTGTAGGTCTTCATAGAACCATTCAACTTTGGCTTTTTCAGCATTCCTGGTTGGAGCATAGACTTGGAATACTCTGATATTGAATGGTTTGCCTTGGAAATGAACAGAGATTATTTTGTTGTTTTTGAGATTGCATCCAAGTACTGTATTTCAGACTCTTTTGTTGACCATGACAGCTGCTCCATTTCTTCTAAGGGATTCCTGCCCACAGTAGTAGATATAATGGTCATCTGAGTTAAATTCACCCATTCCAGTTATTATTTTGTTGTTTTTGAGATTGCATCCAAGTACTGTATTTCAGACTCTTTTGTTGACCATGACAGCTGCTCCATTTCTTCTAAGGGATTCCTGCCCACAGTAGTAGATATAATGGTCATCTGAGTTAAATTCACCCATTCCAGTGCATTTTAGTTTGCTGATTCCTAGAATGTCAATGTTCACTCTTTTCATCTCCTGTTTGACCACCTCCAATTTGCCTTGATTCATGGACCTGACATTTCAGGTTCCTATGCAATACTGCTGTTTACAGTATCAGACCTTGCTTCCGTCACCAGTCACATCTACAACTGGGTGTTGTTTTTGCTTTGGGTCCATTCCTTCATTCTTTCTGGAGTTATTTCTCCACTGATCTCCAGGAGCATATTTAGCACCTACTGACCTGGGGAGTTCATCTTTTAGTGTCCTATCTTTTGGGCTTTTTATACTGTTCTGTAAGAAATGTGCCCTAGTTCCAAATCCGTGATTGTATAAAATTAAAAGAATTGATTTAGTGAGGTTCTATCACACAGATTTTTGTTAGGTGTTATTTTCTAAAGTACAAGATAATTTAAATATTCATTCTTACTTTTGACTATTCTTCATTCTCCTAACCTGGAATTATGTAAAGTTATCTTTCCAAAATATACTTTTATTATTTTCTACTCACAAACATCTGACACGAGGTTTATATGTTTTTATTTCTCCCTTTAAAAAGAATGTTTATTTCTATTACAATAACTATGACTATGTAGAGCTTTAAAAGTGAGAAAACTGGCTTCAAAATAGGGGAAGAAAATAGTTCTGATAAACTTTAAGTATTATCCTTTATATATTAAAACTGGAAAGTTTTGTGGCTATGCATGGATTGCTTTAACCTCATCTTTACCCAGAAATGTTTTTAAAAATGTTAGTGATCTAATAATGAGACACTCAAGAGTGGGAAAAATAATATTCTCTTTATTTGGATTGGAAACAAATCTAAAAACATAATAGTTTCATTATTTTTACACTAAGCATCCCCAGATTAAGTGAACCTTACATCCAGCAGTTGAATCAATGTTTAGCGCAATTGCAGAATAAGATGCATTGCTTGTGTTCCTGCAATTTCAAAAGTGGACATATTTTTCATGTCTGCTATTTTGATATAAGACTCAATTCTAATAGTATTTCAACAAAAAATATGTTTTGGGGAAATTAGTTTCCTAGTTGATAAGATTCTGACAGTGATTGATGTTTGATACTTCAACTCCATTCATAAATGTTTCAGTACTTTGATTGCCTTTAGAAGCAAAACTAAGATCCAAGGAGAAATATTATTTGAAGCATGGCTCAAGCCTATAACAACAATTCAAACCAATGCAGACATGGCTTAAATATCACAATAGTTAAAATTGTGGTAATCATGTTTTACCTTATATAAAAATTTGATTCCACAGAATTTATAGCATAAATTTTTATTTTTATGATTATTATGCTTAATATGATTACATAGATAATTTAAATAGATACCCATCAGTTATTCAAATAGGATATGAAGTTGATTTCAACTTCTCAGAAAAAGACTTATTCTATTTCAATGTCATAATTTTTGTTATATACTTGGTTTTATCTTATCTTTTCTGGATAGTCAGAATTGAGCACCATTGTTCCTTTAGGTCAAGAATATAACAGCAACAACAAAACCTTGCTTTTAATGTTTATTAATTGAGAAGATGGTTCTATTTTAGTAGGGTGGTTTACGAAGGTCTCTCTCAAGAATAATACTGGGCAGTGCTCTGAGTATGGGAAGAAAATATGTCAAGTGAATATCTAAGAAAGACTATTCCAAAGAAAGGGAATAGTTAACCACATTAAATCCTGTGAGGAAGGGAAGAGCTTGGGATGCACAGGAAAAGAAAAAAATTCCAAAGAGGAAAGAGGTTGAAGGTAAGATTGATTGTTATGGTAAGACATTGTACCATAAATGTAATTGGAGACACTTGAAGAATTTGAGTAAGAAAGTGTCAAGATTTGAGAGATGCTTTAAGAAGACTATTTAGCTACTGGGTAAAGGGTGGAATATAGGGAATGATAAGTAAAAGTAAGAAAACCAAGAAATTATCAACTTCAACAACCCAGGTGAGGAGTGATGCGAAATTTTACTAGTTGAAGATCATATGCATGTCTTCTCAGTTGCTTCAATCATTTCCAACTCTTTGCGATGCCACAGACTGTAGCCTGCCAGCTCCCCAGTCCGTGGGACTCTCCAGGCAAGAACACTGGAGAATGCTGTCATCTCCTCCTCCCGGGAACCTTCCTGAACAAAGAATCAAACCCATGTCTCCTGTTTTGCAGGCAGATTCCTTACTGACTGAGCCACCAGGGAAGCCCTGAGGGCCATATATGTGTCAGTAAATGGTCATATCTGGAAAAATTTTACGTTAGAGCTGCTGCTGCTGCTGCTAAGTCGCTTCAGTTGTGTCTGACTCTGTGTGACCCCATAGACGGCAGCTCACCAGGCTCCCCTGTCCATGGGATTGTCCAGGCAAGAGTACTAGAGTGGGTTGTCATTGTGCTCTCCTAAGTTAGAGCTAAACACTTGCTAATGGTTTAAATGTGGGTTCTGGGAGAAGAGAAGGAATTGGCCAGGACAACTAAATGAGTGGTGCTGATGTTTTTGAAGATGGAGTAGGTTGGTGGAGAACATTTTAGGGGATAAGAAAGGAAGGAATCAACAGTTTTGTTTAGGGCATACACGCTAGAGCTTCAGGTTGGTGACATACACACTTAAGAATAACCTGTGGATATATGGTGTTTAAAGCCAAATCAATGGATGAAATAATCTAAAGAATATATTTAGATCAATAAAAGGAGAGTCTGAGAATGAGTTCTTATGGGAATGCAGCATGAAAAGGCCAAAGAAGACAGTCCTGAGAAGGAATAGCCCCTGCAGTCAGAGGAAACCTGGGAGATTCTTTTGTCCCAGAAGGTAAGTGATGAAACAATTTTGAAAAAGATCAGATGCCAGTGAGAGGTTGTGTATGATGGAAACTATGAAAGGATTGCTTAATTTAGCAGCATAGAGAATGCTGCTAATATTGACAAGGGAAATTTAAATGGAGAGATATAGGAGACTGCTTGGTTAGTATGGATTCAAGAGGGAAAGAGAGGCAAGGAAGTGGAGACAATCAATCCTTCTGAATTATTGTATTATTAAGAGGAGCAGAGAAGAAGAGCAGTAATTAGAAGATATCACAATCCACAAAAGGTATTTGTTTTCTTTGAATGCCATAAAAGAGGAAACACTTAAAATGAAGAAGAGGAGAGATGATTATTAAAAGACATATTTTTGAATAGGCAAAAAGAGATGGGATTCAATGCACAGAAGGAGTTGGACTTAGGTAGCTGCAAGGACACTTCAGCAATCATAAGATGGAAGGAAGAATATATCAGTAAAGATGGGGATCAGATATTTATTTAGGAGGAAAAAAATAGGAGATTATTTCCTATTGTTCCAGTATTTTATCTTAAAAGATCCAAAGGCATGCTGATGCTAAAAAAGAGAAGGTGTTGAAGATTGAAGGGAGAATAGAAGCTGTGAAGTAATCATACTACAGGGTGAGAAAATAGTTTCACTATGATAATACTAGGCAATATTAGGATTGCTAGGCAGTGTTGAGAGTTTACTTTAGAATTGTGGTCATAAATCTAAAGTGATATTTATCAGCATGCTGTATATTACATTCTATGTATGTTTAAATGTTTGGATAGATATAGAGTGTGAATATAAAGACTTATATGCAGTCAGGATAGAGATTATTCTGCACAAATACAAAATGAGAATAGAAGGGCAAGGTTGAGAGTGTGTGCAAAGTAGTAGTATAATAATAAATGCAAGATGCAAAATACAAGGGAACTCATATAGTAGATAACTGCATTGAAAATCCTAGTGAGATTGAAGAATTGCAGGAATTTATGTACTGGAGAAGATGAGCTGAACATACAGAAAGTCTTAGCTGAGCAGCAAGACACTTGACATGGTTTATACATTGGAAATTATTAATATGTAGTGATTAGTGATGAAGAACAAGTTATAACAACAGGAAAAAGATGACTAGAACTGAGGAGGTTAAGGAAGGAAGCAAGAAGACAAAGTGTTAAATATTGAATCAAAAATAGTTACAGCAGTAGTATAGATAAAAGTAAAGTGAGGCTTGTACTAAAATCTTCAATGAGGGTGATACAAAGGTTTATATAATTATGCATTAATGAAGGATGGCTGATACTACCAGTGCACAATACTTGGTGATAGATGCTTCTAAGAAGCATTTCAGAAGCATTCTAAAATGCTTGGCATTTAGAGAAGAATGGATAAAAATGAATAAGGGTCTGGGAGAATAAGCCAAGATGAAGAAATATATACCTAAACTCTTACTTCTGGGCTTTGAGTTACAATGGAAATATGAGAAAACTGAATTATCTCTTGACAGATTTTTAAGAAATAGCAATGTCCTAAGGGAAAGATTTCCTCTTCTTGGGCTCCAAAATCACTGTAGATAGTGACTGCAGCCATGAAATCAGAAGATGATTGCTTCTTGGAAGGAAAACAATGATAAGCCTGGACAGGGTATTGAAAAGCAGAGACATTACTCTGCCAACAAATGTCCACATAGTCAAGGTTATGGTTTTCCCACAGGTCATGTACAGTTGCGAGAGCTGGACCATAAAGAAGGCAGAATGCCAAAGAACTGATGTCTTCAAACTGTGGTGCTGGAGAAGACTCCTGAAAATCCCTTGACAGCAAAGAGATGGAACCAGTCAATCTGAAAGAAGATCAACCCCAAATACTCCCTGAAAGGACTAATGCTGAAGCTGAATCTCCAGTATTTTGGTCATATAATGTGGACAGATGACTCGTGAAAATCCTTGCTGCTAGGAAAGATTGAGGGCAGAAGGGGAAGAGGGCATTAAAAGATGAGATGGCTGGACAGCATTACTGATGCAATGAACATGAACTTGGGCAAACTCCAGGAGACAGCAAGGGACAGGGAGACCTGGCATGCTGCTGTCCATGGGGTCACAAAAAGCTGGACATGACTGGATGACTGAACAACAAGAACAAAGGGAAAGATAAAAGGATTTTTGCTGATGACAGACCAGGAGTCCCAGGAGGTATGGGAGAAAGGTATTGTGAAAATGGCAGAAGGATAAAAAGTGAATCAGAATAATGAAAATCTCTCTGCAAAGCCATGTGAGAATAAGGGTCTGGGTGAATGCGGAAGGCCACCTGTAGTGACTGAGGTAGAAGGGAATTTGAGGCACTGTCTGTCTATCCCTGCTGGATTCCTAGTCAAAATGAATCACCACTTTCTTGAGGTTAATCTAGTAGCCAGTTTGTTGATATAGAGGAAAACTACTCAGGGGAGAGGTGCCAGGGAGATGGATTAGGAGCTTGCTGGGAGTAATAATAGCTCTGAAGGACTCTTAAAAACACTGCACCAGACAATATTTGAACCAAGTTGGCCTTCTTTAAAACTTGCTAGGGGAATGTTGGTGGAACAAAGGGGAATATTGAGCACAGTATCCCTTGGAGTCCACTGTGGAAGCTATTAAGATCTAAGGTTGGGGAATGTCATGAGAAGAGCAAATATTTCTCCATGAAGTCCGTCCTTGACTCCCATGGACACCAATGAAAATGCTTTGCCTTGCTGTAAATTGTGCACTATGTATCTTCCATTTGCCCCTGTAGATCTAATTTCCATCTTTCTCTGCCCTGTTCTTTTCCCTAACTTTTGTGAACTGCATCTTTTGTCCTCCCGCTTTAGGTTGGGTTTGCTCAAAAGGATTGGAGAGGAAGAGAAGAATGGCGTCACCATGTTTACTTCCCCATTATTCTCCTCTTGGCTTCTGTGTAAACTACTATATTCCTTAACTACAAACCCACTTAAGATCTATTTTTGTTGGCTTCTACATAGTTCTTTTATTGTTCATGTTTTGTTAGCTACTCTTTGCTTTGTTATTTCAAGCCTACGCATGGTCATGATATTCCAGTCTTAGGAACATCCTTAGGATTTTGCATTCTACCTTGTGGTTTTCCTACACCTTGCTCACAACATTGCACATAACTTTTTCAGATTGCCAACTTTGAGTAAGTTGCTTCCTGCCACAAAATATAGTAAATGGCAAATGGTGCATCAATGTCCAACAAGTGGACCTTAAATGAGATTCTGGAATTGGGTTGCTCATATATTTGAGAAATGCACAGATTTTTGCTGTGGAGAAATAGGAATAACCCAGAATATGTTGTAGTATTCAGTATTCAGGATGTGCATGCAACTTGCAGTGAGGCAGGTGAAAGAAAATGTGCTTGTCAATTGAGGGCTGTGTTGATCCTTTACTACAACTACAGCAGTAATTATATAAATGTTGTAGTATTGGCTAGCATACTATGAAGGCTACATAGTACAACCAACTTTTGACATATTGATAGTTTCTGATTAGATAGCCAGTGAGACATTGAAAGAATTACTAGAACACAGTTGCCTAGACAGTGTATTAAAAAGCAGAGACATCACTTTGCAGACAAAGGTGCAGTAATTATATAAATGTTGTAGTATTGGCTAGCATACTATGAAGGCTACATAGTACAACCAACTTTTGACATATTGATAGTTTCTGATTAGATAGCCAGTGAGACATTGAAAGAATTACTAGAACACAGTTGCCTAGACAGTGTATTAAAAAGCAGAGACATCACTTTGCAGACAAAGGTTGCTGCTGCTGCTGCTAAGTCGCTTCAGTCGTGTCCGACTCTGTGCGACCCCATAGACGGCAGCTCACCAGGCTCCCCCGTCCCTGGGATTCTCCAGGCAAGAACACTGGAGTGGGTTGCCATTTCCTTCTCCAATGCATGAAAGTGAAAAGTGAAAGTGAAGTCGACCCCATGGACTGCAGCCTACCAGGCTCCTCCGTCCATGGAATTTTCCAGGCAAGAGTACTGGAGTGGGGTGCCATTGCCTTCTACAGACAAAGGTTAAGTATAGTCAAAACTATGTTTTTTCCAGTAGTTAATAGATATGAGAGTTGGTCCATAAAGAAGGCTGAGTGCCAAAGAATTGATGCTTTTGAATTGAGGTACTGGAGAAGATTCTTGAGAGTCCCTCAGACAGCAAGGAGGTCAAACCAGTCAATCCTTAAGCAAATCAACACTGAATATTCATTAGAAGAACTGATGCTGAAGCTAAAGTTCCAATACTTTGGCCACCTGATGGAAAAGAGCTGACTCAAGAAAGGACCCTGATGCTGGGAAAGATTTAGGGCAGGAGGAGAAGGAGGCAACAAAGGTTAGATGTTTAGATGGGATCACTGACTCAATGGATGTGAGTTTGAGCAAACCCCTGGAGATAGTGATGAACAGGGATACCTGGTGTGCTGCAGTCCATGGAGTAACAAAGATTCAGATACAACTTAGTAACTTAACAACAACAACAACACAGTTGTTATTATACAACAATCATTATCTTATCATTGGATTTGTTATGCGTTCATTGCTTGAATTGGGTAAAGGCTTTTGTGTTTAAGTCTCCAACCCTTTATATTTGCTCCCTGACCTCAGTTAACCTTATTTGATTCTATATCAGAAGTTAAATTAAGGCAACTTATTACTATGCAAATCAGTTCAGTTCAGTCATTCAGTCTTGTTTAACTCTTTGTGACCCCATGTGACCCCAGAAAAATAACACACCAGGCTTCCTTGTCCATCATCAACTCTGCAAGTAAATGTTACCAAATATTTCAATGACAAAATAAGAAAATGTGGCAGTTACCACATTCTCTGAGCAATATTAAACAACTTATGAAGTCACTAACTGGATAAGAAAGCTGTGGTACATATACACAATGGAATATTACTCAGCCATTAAAAAGAATACATTTGAATCAGTTCTAATGAGGTGGATGAAACTGGAGCCTATTATACAGAGTGAAGTAAGCCAGAAAGAAAAACACCAATACAGTATACTAATGCATATATATGGAATTTAGAAAGATGGCAATGATAACCCTGTATGCGAGACAGCAAAAGAGACACAGATGTTTAGAATGGACTTTTGGGCTCTGTGGGAGAGGGAGAGGATGGGATGATTTGGAAGAATGGCACTGAAACATGTATCCTATCATGTAAGAAACGAATTGCCAGTCTATGTTCGATACAGGATACAGGATGCTTGGGGCTGGTGCATGGGGATGATCCAGAGAGAGGATATGGGGTAGGAGGTGGGAGGGGGGTTCAGGATTGGAAACTCATGTACACCCGTGGCTGATTCGTGTCAATGTATGGCAAAACCAATACAGTGTTGTAAAGCAAAATAAAGTAAAAATAAAAATTAAAAAAAAAAATGAAGTTAAATTTTAGAAAATAATTAGCCATTAACTCAATAAAATCAGGTTGTTGCTCTTGGGGAAAAATAAAAAGTTATAGTACTGTAGATTTTGCTCAAAAGAAACTACGTAGCATGTCATGTACAATTTCAACTTCTCTTTACACTTTTTCTCCAATCCCAGAGAATTAGAAAGTTGTGTGGTATACAGTCTGAATACTGGCTCATTCATATATTTACATGGGACAACTTAATTTATTATCTCTAGGTCATGCTTTCATCATCTACATAATTTGATTATTATAACATCTACTATTTTGTGAAGAAAAAATATGATAATTAATGTGGCCAGTACAGTGCTCAGAACATAGAAATGCACAGCAGAAGCTTTACCTTAATCCCAGCCCAAAATTCTACCTGGGAAAATCACCTAAACTTTATCAATAACATTTATGATTTCTTTAGAACTTTATTTCTTTATAATCTGAGTCACCAGGGAACCCTTTTTTAAAAATTTTATTTCTTTTTTAAAATGTTTATTTTATATTAGAGTGTAGTTGGTTAACAATATTGTGACCTTTATGATTTCTGAATAGAAAAATTAAGAACAAGTAGGGTGATAATGCTGTGATGAGTATGTGTATGGTGGGGGAGGTGGTGTTACAGCATCTAACATTCAAGGAATTCTGTCGTCGTGTCATTGTGTCAGTCGCTCAGTCGTGTCCGACTCTTTGCGACCCCATGAACTGTAACCTACTAGGCTCTTCCGTCCATGGGATTCTCCAGGCAAGAATACTGGAGTGGATTGCCATTTCCTTCTCCAGGGGATCTTCCCGACCCAGGGATCGAACCTGGGTCTCCCGCATTGGAGGCAGACGCTTTAACCTCTGAGCCACCAGGGGAAGGAATTCTGTAGGTTTTACCAAATGTTTCTATTCTGGACTGCAGAAAATATAATTTTAGCCAGATTATTCATTTGAAATAACAAAATTATCATTCATGCCTTGTTATAGATTGAATTACATCCCCTCAAAAAAGATATGTTTAAGTTCTAACCACTTTAGAAAATGACCTTATTTAAAAATAGGATCATTACAGATGTAATTAGTTAAGATGCAGTCATACTGGGCTAGGATGAGCCCATAATCCAATGTGAGTGGTATCTTTAGAAGAAGATGTTCATAGAATATCATGTGACAATAAATTCAGAAATTTGTAGTGATCCAACTACAAGCTGAAGAATAGCAGAGATTTCTGGGAAACCACCAGAAGCTGGAAAGAAGCAAGGAGGAATTCTTATAGGGTTCAGAGGGAGCATGGTACTACTGATATCTTGATTTTGGGTTTCTAGCTTCTAAAACTGAGAAAGAATAAATGCCTGTTATTTTGATTAATGTTTCTTGGTACTTTGTTATGGCAGTCCTAGGAAAAAATACAGACTTAAAAGTTAGGTACAAACAGTAGAAATAATTGAGGAATAGCTTTTAGAACTCTGCTTGGGAATGTAGACTCACTCAAAGAAATGTAGTTCCCAACTACCTAAAGACCACTGACTCTAGGGTTGCAAACATGCAAATCAACTGCAAACATGAGATATATCCTACATAAGACAGAGATCACAGCACTTCTCTTAAAAAGAGTGTGAATAATTGGATTTGTCTTGGATACTTTCCCTTTATGTTTTAGTTTTTATCCCATTTTTTAACTAAATAGATGATGCTTTCAGATATTTTTCTTTATTACAGTTTTAATCTCTCACTAGTCCAAATGATGATTTAAGCAAATTTAAAATGTTTTATTATTATTTTCTCAAAAGCAATAGCTAGCTGCATCCTGAACCTCCAAATTGAGAAATTTCACAATGGGTTAAAAATGAATGGCTTCAATGATTACCAAAAAAAGAGCGATCATTACACTATTTACAAAAGTTGGACATTATCCTAATACAGAGATGCTGTTATAAGAACTTTTCTTTATTGTTCTTTTCTACAAAGAGGAAAAAAAAAATCACAAAAGAAGGGAAATGTGAATTGTTTTCTTTAAAAGAAATGAATTAATTTCTAAAGCAAGAACACATTGCTATACATGTGTGTTGTTTAGGTCAAAACATGTTTAAGATAAACTGTTTGGAGATAAATATTCAAACATCCTCCAAATTAGTTAAAACCATTTCTTTAAATATCTGGGGGTCACACCCATATCATGTATGCTGATACTATACTGATTTTTTGTTCTCTTTCTGAAAGAATATCTTTCTGGATAAGTGTACTTTGAGGAAGGAGTGATAGAGCCAAAACTGCTGAATTATTAAAAGTTTTATATAGTATCCATAGGTAAGAGCATGTGGAGTACTTGTGTCAAGATCATTTGGGAAGATAATCAAGCTAAACAGCCAGGCAGATCAGCCAAGAAAGAAATCGGCTATAAAATGAGAACCACCAAAGTCAAAATTATTTAAATATGGTTGCCACGTTTACAAGTGGACTGAACAAAATATCTCAGTAAATAAAAAGTAGTTTTTCAAGGAAGAGATGGAATTATCCACAACACAGAATAAGAATAAAGATAACAAATGCCAAGCATTCAGCTAAAACAAGATGCTTAATTAGTTTTCCTCTGCCTCATGAAGAACAAACAATTGCTTTCCATTTTTATAACTAACCAAGCACATTCTTCAGGGAATAATTTATTCTTATTAAAGCTTTGAGTGATCATTTAGTATTGAATTTACTTCATTTTAAAAGCATAATTCTAACTTTCATACTTTTATTTCAATTATCAGGTGTGGTCTTTACAAAGCAGATGATAAATTAGGTGTTGCACCTGGGCAACACAGGGTGAGGTCTGCAGACAGGTTTGCTCTGCAAGATATTTGTTACCAGAAAGTGAGTACAAAGGTTACAAGTTTTAAAACTTTTCTAGCAGTTGATGTTCTCATGACATCAAGCATGTGATGAATAGACTCTTCTCATTGGATGGAATCTAGACTAACTTGGATGCTGTTTAACTTGTAGTTGAGTTCCATAGAACAGAAGCTTCATATTAGTCATTTATAGCTGGACCATATATCGAACTATGACAGAATGAAAACTAAACAAAATGCCCTTTGTTACACATAGTTTGATATAGAGGCAGAAACATGGAGTCTGAAATCAGAAAGGCTTAGTTACAAATACAACACCACATTCCTTATTTCCTGTGATTTCAAGGATGTTGCTTGACTTCTAAAGATGGAGATGGAAATTTTTACCCTGAAGGGTCAGTGAGAACATTAAATGGAATGCCCTGACAATGAATAAAACAGTGACATACCAGTGCTTTACAGTTATTCAAATAACTTAAGTTCCTATACTACCTTTCCCACTGAGGCAGCCACTATCACCATGTTGGACAAATCTAGCCTTCTAGCAAAAACAACATACTTTCTAATGTGACCATGAAGTAGAACAGTTAGTAATTCCATGTTGGAATTTTCTGAATAAAATAGAGAAACCATAATGTACTGTATGTGTACATGTATATGTAACACTTCTGTTGTTGTTCAGTTGTTAAGTCATGTCTAACTCTTTGTGACACATAGACTATAGCACACTAGGCTCCTCTGTCTTATACTATCTTTCAGAGTTTGCTCAAATTCATGTCCATTGAATCAGTGATGCTATCTGATGATCTCATTTTCTGCCAATCCCTTCTTTGCATTCAATTTTTCCCATCACCAGGATCTTTTCCAATGAGTCGATTTTTTTGCATCAGGTGCTAAATTACTGGAGCTTCACCTTCAGCAACAGTCCTTCCAATGAATATTCAGGGTAGATTTCCTTTAGGATTGATTAGTTTGATATTCTGAGAGTCCAAGGGATTCTCAAGAGCTTCCTCCAGCACTACAGTTCAAAAGAATCAATTCTTTAGTGCTCAACCTTCTTTATGGTCCAACTTTCACATCTGTACTTGACTACTTTAAATTATATTTTAATCATAGTCTAATAAATCAACCAGAAAACAGTGTTTCCTAAATCCTCCCTAACATGCTTCTCTGAACTTGATTTTACTTTCCAATCATGCTCTAAGCATTCTATGCAAGTTCTTGCTTCTACTGCATAAATACACCACTAAAATGAACTGATAGTGGTCTATTTCCACTATAGACCATACTCTTTGTCTTGCAAATAACTATTATAATTTGTATGGGCTAAGGGTGTGAATAGGAAGTTCCTAGCAAAGAAATGCAAGTGGTTAAATAAATACATGAAATGTTCAATATTGCTCATCGTTAAAGAAATAGAAATTAAAATGGTGGTGACATATGTTATATCTCACATTGGCAAAGATTAATATGTTTGCTAAAATACAGTACTGACAATGTGCCTGGGAAACAGAAATGTTCATTCTAATCCAAGCTATTGCAACAATCTAAAAGAAAGAATGATACCTATCAAACTGAAAATACACATACCCTTTGACAAAGAAGCACTACTGTTAGGAGTTTACTATAAAATAACCTTGCAAAAATTTAGCAAAATATGTAAATGGAGTTGCTAATGGCTTCATTATTGCTACTGTGAAAAAATGTAGAACTCTAAATATCCATCAAGATTAGACTGCTTGGTACCCATGGGTACCTTATTTTTGACAGATTTTGAATATACAGTGGGGCAAAGATAGCCTCTTCAATAAATGGTGCTAGGAAAACTGGACAGCTAAATGTAAGGAATGAAATTAGAACACTTCTTAACACCATATAGAAAGATAAACTCAAAATGGAATAAAGATCTTAATGTAAGACCAGAAACTATTAAACTCTTAGAGAAAAACATAGGCAGAGCACTCGATGAAATAAATCAAAGCAAGATCCCCTATGACCCACCTCCTAAAGTAATGGAAATAAAAATAAAAGCAAACAAGTGGTGCCTGACTAAACTTAAAAGCTTTTTCACAGCTAAGGAAACTATAAGCAAGGTGAAAAGACAATCCTCAGAATGGGAGAAAATAATAGCGAATTAAAAAACTGACAAAGGATTAATTTCCAAAATATACAAGAAGCTCATACAACTCAATGCCAGAAAAACAAACAACCCAATCAAAAAGTGGGAAAAAGACCTAACCAGACATTTCTCAAAGAAGACATACAGATGGCTAACAAACAAATGAAGGCATGCTCAACATGGCTCATTATTAGAGAAATGCAAATCAAAACTAAAATGAGATACCACCTCACACCAGTCAGAATGGCCATCATCAAAAAGCCTACAAACAATACATGCTGGAGAGGGTGTGGAGAAAAAGGAATACTCTTGCACTGTTGGTGGGAGCATAAATTGATACAGCCATGATGGAAAACAGTATAGAGATTCCTTTAAAACTAGGAATAAAACCACCATATGACCCAGCAATCCCACTCCTAGGCATATACACTGAGGAAACCAAAACTGAAAAAGACACATGTATCCCGTTGTTCATTGCAGCACTATTTACAGTAGCTGGAACATGGAAGCAACCTAGATGCCCACTGACAGATGAATGGATAAAGAAGAAGTGGTATATATGTACAACGGAATATTCAGTTCAGTTCAGTTCGTAAGCAATTATCTTTCAACAACAACAACAAAAGTTAATTAAAGAAATGTTTGAATAGCATGCACCACCATCCATTCTATTTAAGTAATATAAGGGGTGTGTGTGTGTGTGCGCGTGTGTGTTTGTGTGTGTTGCATGGAGAAGTGTTATAAAGCAGGTGTTACATCCAAATTAGGATAATTTGAGGACTGATTGATAATAGACCTTTTTAAAGTGGTGAGCATAGTACAGGGACCCAGGGAATGGCATACATGCTGGGGCTACATTTAGTGGAACCCTTACAGTCCCTAAACTTACTGGGAGACAGAAGGCAGAAGCTACCAGGATCTAGAAGTTAAAAAGACTTATATAGGTGTCTGTCTTGAGAGAGCACTCATAGAAGAACAAAAGTCTGCTTCAAGCAAGCCAAAAGCAAGGGGGCTAGAGAATTGTCTTCACCCCTCACGCTCATTTCACTTTCTGTCTTTCTTCTGGGCTCTGATTGGCTTAATTCAAATAGAACCAGAATGAAGGAAGCCTGTAGAGATTGGCCTTTTGAGGCTGAATAGTGATGTTAAAGACACGAAGATACAAACAGCATACCCAAAATAGTGTGTGTATACAAAAGTGTGCATATATATCACAAACATACACAAATAAGAGAAAGGGAGGTAGTCTGTCCTCACTGTATTTATCAAAGTGTTAACTGTAGTTATTAACTATGGTAAAGTGAGATTTGAAATGAATTTTACTTTCATTATCTTTCTCAGAGTGATTTTTTTTTTCTTATTAGATGGATATGATTTGTATATTTAGAAACAACAATAAAGGCATTTTTATGAAAAAACAAAACAAAACAAAAAACAGCACAGGATTGGTGGGAGTTCAAAAAAAAAAAAAGGTAGATGAAAGAAGACATCATCCAAAATTTGAAACAGGCTTTCCTTAACCTTGCTTAAGCCTACTTAACCATCCAGTAGCTCATGCAGCTTCTAGCACATTGTAACAAAAGACACCAAAGCAAAAGCTAAGCATTAAAGAAGGACATTGTGAAAAACCCAAATGATGCAGAAACAGAAGAAATGAGAATTAAAGACTCAAAACCTATTTCCACATAATCTGAAGTCATGAGTCATAATACAGAGTGCACCAAAACTCTATTTTCTCAAAATATATAGACATGATCCACTACCATGATTTTTAGAAAGGTCATGGATCCCAGGGAAAAACAGAGTCATAAATCAGGACAAACAGAAGAACTGCATTTTGTTAGCAATGCTTAATATAAATTGCATCTAAATAAAGGCTAACATGAAATTCTGATCTGACATGTTTTCCAAGAAACTATTTTTGTTTCAGTATATAGCAATGACAGAGCAGAGATATGAAATGTTTAAATCTCAGCTCAAATACTTACTTGTATCCATGACCTTGAAAATCCATCACACAATGTCTACAGATCAGAATTTCTCCAGCATGAGAGATAATATGACTCAAGCTCACACTGACTTCTGCTTTTTTTTTTTTTCATGTAACAGAAGTAAACTGTTAACCTACTTTTATTTACTGTAATTGTAAGAATATTCAAGTGTATCAGCAACTTGGCCCTTTTACTGATCAGGAATAAAGGAGACCTGTAGGTCTCCTGCTGTCTTTTCTCATTAATGACTTGTTTGTACACACAGTATCACTTCCCTGTGACATCACACAGAAAGGCTCTAAATAGTCCCCACTCTCTGACAAAGCCTTCTTTTGGATCTTTGTCTGCCACAACTCCTGGTTTGTATTATGTGATATTCTGGACTGTGGACAATGTAGCTTCAATCTTCTAAAGCATCTTTCAAGAAATAATGGGGCTTTTATATTCCTGGCACTATCCTAGGCACAGTGTATCCTAGAGGCCAGAGATAGACCAATGAACAGTACAGTTATAACCTATACCCTCATGGAGCTCTAGGATAAGTGGGTGTGATGTTTGATTTCATATATCAAACTGGTTAAGCTATAGTTTCGAGATATTTGGCCAAACAACAGTTTGGATATTGATATGAAGATAATTTTAGATAAGATTAATGTTTAAATCAGTCAGATTTGAGTAAAGCAGATTATTCTCTATAATGCAAGTTGGCCTTTTATGATCAGTTGAAAGATTGAGGGCAGGAGGGCAAGGGGGCCACAAAGGTTGAGAAGGTTGGATGGCATTATGAAATCAACGGACATGAATCTGAATAAACTTTGGCAGATAGTGAAGAATAGGGAGGCCTGGAAAGCTGTAGTCCAACAAAGAATTGGACACAATTTAGCAACTGAACAACGAGGGCAAATCAGTTGAAAGCCTTTAAAGAAAACAGATTAGTTGTCCCAAGGGATAGAGAGTTCTTTTTAAAGACTTTTCTTGGACACCAATTATATCAACTCTTCCCTTGATATGCAGGCAGATTTTGGATTTATCAGCTTTCAAACAGGCATAAGCCAATTCTTCAGAATAAATTTCTCTCTCTTTCTCTCTCCCTCTCTCATGTATAGATGAGACAAGGAAGACACCTCCCACCAGGAACTGAATCAGCTGTTACTTTGATCTTGGACTGCCTAGCCTCCAGAACTGTGAAAAA
Source organism: Cephalophus harveyi (assembly GCA_006410635.1). Taxonomy (NCBI): domain Eukaryota; kingdom Metazoa; phylum Chordata; class Mammalia; order Artiodactyla; family Bovidae; genus Cephalophus; species Cephalophus harveyi. The sequence continues at coordinate 181,777 of SJYT01026439.1, read as the reverse complement.
AAAATTTCTATTGTTTAACCCATCCAGTCTATAGTATAACGTTCAGTTCAGTTCTGTTCAGTCACTCAATCGTGTCCTATTCTTTGTGACCCCATGGACTGTAGCATGCCAGGCCTCCTCGTCCATCATCAACTGCCGGATTTTACCCAAACTCATGTTCATTGAGTCGGTGATGCCATCCAACTATCTCATCCTCCATTATCCCCTTCTCCTCCTGCCCTCAATCTTTCCCAGCATCAGGGTCTTTTCAAATGAGTCAGCTCTTCACATCAGGAGCCCAAAATATTTAGAGTTTTAGCTTCAACATCAGTCCTTCCAATGAAAAACCAGGACTGATCTCCTTTAGGATGGACTGGTTGGATCTTCTTGGAGTACAAGGGGCTCTCAAGAGTCTTCTCCAACACCACAGTTCAAAAGCATCAATTCTTCAGTGCTTAGCTTTCTTCACAGTCCAACTCTCACATCCATACATGACTACTGGAAAAACCAGAGCCTTGACTAGATGGACCTTTGTTGGCAAAATAATGTCTCTGCTTTTCAATATGCTATCTAGGTTGGTCAAAGCTTTCCTTCCAAGGAGTAAGCGTCTTTTAATTTCATGGCTGCCATCACCATCTGCAGTGATTTTGGAGCCCCCCAAAATAAAGTCTGACATTGCTTCCACTGTTTCCTCATCTATTTCCCATGAAGTGATGGGACCGGGTGCCATGATCTTCGTTTTCTGAATGTTGAGCTTTAAGCCAATGTTTTCACTCTCCTCTTTCACTTTCATCAAGAGGCTTTTTAGTTCTTCTTCACTTTCTGCCCTAAGGGTGGTGTCATCTGCATATCTGAGGTTATTGATATTTCTCCCAGCAATCTTAATTTCAGCTTGTGCTTCTTCCAGTCCAGTGTTTCTCATGATGTACTCTGCATATAAGTTAAATAATCAGAGTGACAATATACAGCCTTGATGTACTCCTGTCCCTATTTGGAACCAGTCTGTTGTTCCATGTCCAGTTTTGACTGTTGTTTCCTGACCTGCATACAGGTTTCTCAAGAGGCAGGTCAGGTGGTCTGGTATTCCCATCTCTTTCAGAATTTTCCACAGTTTATTGTGATCCACACAGTCCAAGGCTTTGGCATAGTCAATAAAGCAGAAATAGATGTTTTTCTGGAACTCTCTTGCTTTTTTGATGATCCAGCAGATGTTGGCAATTTGATCTCTGGCTCCTCTGCCTTTTCTAAAACCAGCTTGAACATCTGGAATTTCACGGGTCACGTATTGCTGAAGCCTGGCTTGGAGAATTTTGAGCATTACTTTGCTAGTGCATTAGATGAGTGCAACTATACGGTAGGTTGAGCATTGTTTTGCACTGCCTTTCTATGGAATTGGAATGAAAACTGACATTTTCCATTCCTGTGGCCACTACTGAGATTTCCAAATTTGCTGGCGTATTGAGCATAGCACTTTCACAGCATTATCTTTTAGCATTTGAAATAGCTCAACTAGAATTCCATCACCTCCACTAGCTTTATTTGTAGTGATGTTTTCTAAGGCCCACTTGACTTTGAAGGTGAAGGTGAAGTCGCTCAGTCGTGTCCGACTCTTTGTGACCCCATGGACTGTAACCTACTAGGCTTCTCCATCCGTGGGATTCTCCAGGCAAGAATACTGGAGTGGATTGCCATTTCCTTCTCCAGGGGATCTTCCCGACCCAGGGATCAAACCCAGGTCTCCCACACTGGAGGCAGACGCTTTAGTCTCTGAGCCACCAGGGAAGCCACTTGACTTTACATCCAGGATATCTGGCTCTAGGTGAGTGATCACACCATCGTGATTATCTGGGTCATGAATATCTTTTTTTTGTACAATTCTTCTGTGTATTCTTGCCATCTCTTCTTAATATCTTCTGCTTCTGTTAAGTCCATACCATTTCTGTCCTTTACTTAGCCCATCTTTGCAGGAAATACTCCCTTGGTATCTCTTCTTTTCTTGAAATGATCTCTAGTCTTTCCCATTCTATTATTTTCCTCTATTTCTTTGCGCTGATCACTGCAAAAGCCTTTTTTTTTTTGTACAATTCTTCTGTGTATTCTTGCCATCTCTTCTTAATATCTTCTGCTTCTGTTAAGTCCATACCATTTCTGTCCTTTACTTAGCCCATCTTTGCAGGAAATACTCCCTTGGTATCTCTTCTTTTCTTGAAATGATCTCTAGTCTTTCCCATTCTATTATTTTCCTCTATTTCTTTGCGCTGATCACTGCAAAAGCCTTTTTTTTTTTAATCTCTCCTTGCTATTCTTTGGATATTTGCATTCAAATGGGTATATCTTTCCTTTTCTCCTTGCCTTTCACTTCTCTTCTTTTCATAGCTATTTGTAAGGCCTCTTCAGACAGTTATTATGCTTTTTTCATTTATTTTTTCTTGGGAATGGTTTTGCACCCTGTCTCCTGTACAATGTCATGTACCTCCATCCATAATTCATCAGGCATGCTATCAGATCTAGTCCCTTAAATCTATTTCTCAATTCCACTGTATAATCATAAGGGATTTGATTTAGGTCATATCTGAAAAGTCTAGTGGTTTCCTTCACTTTCTTCAATTTAAGTCTGAATTTGGCAATAAGCAGTTCATGATCTAAGCCACAGTCAGCTCCTGGTCTTGTTTTTGCTGACCATATAGAGCTTCTCCATCTTTGGCTGCAAAGAATATAATCAATCTGATTTCAGTGTTGGCTATCTGGTGATGTCCATGTGTAGAGTCTTCTCTTGTGTTGTTGGAAGTGTGGGTTTGCTATGACCAGTGTGTTTTTCTGGCAAAACTCTACTAGCCTTTGCCCTGCTTCATTCTGTACTCCAAGGCCAAATTTGCCTGTTACTCCAGGTGTTTCTTGACTTCTTACTTTTGCATCCAGTTTCCTATAATGACTTCCTTGGTGGCTCAGACGTAAAGCGTCTGTATACAATGCGGGAGACCCGGGTTTGATCCCTGGGTTGGTAAGATCCCCTGGAGAAGGAAATGGCAATCCACTCCAGAACCATCGCCTGGAAAATCCCATGGACAGAGGAGCTTGTAGGCTACAATCCATGGGGTCGCAAAGAGTTGGACAAGACTGAGCTACTTCACTTTCACTTTCCCTATAATGAAAAGGGCACCTTTTTTGGGGGGTTAGTTCTAAAAGGTCTTGTAGGTCTTCATAGAACCGTTTAACTTCAGCTTCTTCAGCATTACTGGTCGGGGCATACACTTGGATTACTGTGATATTGAATGGTTTGCCTTGGAAACAAACAGAGATCATTCTGTCTTTTTGAGATTGCATCCAAATACTGCATTTCAGAACCTTTTGTTGACTATCGTGGCTACTCCATTTCTTTTAAGAGATTCCTGCCCACAGTAGTAGATATAATGGTCATCTGAGTTAAATTCACCCATTCCAGTCCATTTAGTTCTCTGATTCCTAGCATGTCGACGTTCACTCTTGCCATCTCCTTTTGACCATTTCCAATGTTCCTTGATTCACGGACCTAACATTCCAGGTTCCTATGCAATATTGCTCTTTACAGCATCGGACCTTGCTTCTATCACCAGTCACATCCACATTTTTTGAGATTGCATCCAAGTACTGCATTTCGGACTCTTTTGTTGACCATGATGGCTACTCCATTTCTTCTAAGGGATTCCTGCCCACAGTAGTAGATATAATGGTCATCTGAGTTAAATTCACCCATTCCAGTCCATTTAGTTCTCTGATTCCTAGCATGTCGACGTTCACTCTTGCCATCTCCTTTTGACCATTTCCAATGTTCCTTGATTCACGGACCTAACATTCCAGGTTCCTATGCAATATTGCTCTTTACAGCATCGGACCTTGCTTCTATCACCAGTCACATCCACAACTGGGTGTTGTTTTTGCCTTGGCTCTGTCCCTTCATTCTCTCTGGAGTTATTTCTCCACTGATCTCCAGTAGCATATTGGGCATCTACTGACCTGTGGAGTTAATCTTTCAGTGTCCTATCTTTTTGCCTTTTCATACTGCTCATGGTGTTTTCAAGGCAAGAATACTGAAGTGATTTGCCATTCTCTTTTCCAGTAGGCCATATTTTGTTAGAACTCTCCACCATGACCCATCCATCTTCTGTGGCCCTACATGGCATAGCTTAGTTTCACTGAGTTAGACAAGGCTGTGGTCCATGTGATCAGATTGGCTAGTTTTCTGTGATTGTGGTTTCAGTCTGTCTGCCCTCTGATGCCTTCTCTCAGCACCTACTATCTTCCTGGGGTTTCTCTTACCTTGGATGTGGGATATCTTTTCATGGCTGCTCCAGCAATGCACAGTCATTGTTCCTTACCTTGGACGTGGGGTATCTCCTCTCTGCTCGCCATTCCTTATAGTAGCCCAAACTGATTAAGATACCAAAATGTCAAGATCCTTCATATTTTTCAGTCTCCCCTGGGAACAGACACAGAGTTCTGAGCATTTGAATAAGTAGAGACCACCTTCTTTCAAATTGTTTTGAAGATGATTATGTGTTTACTGTTCTCTCTGTGTATTGTATACTTACAGTCTTCTCCTGTCATATGTTCCATAAACCATCAAAGGCCAATAATTTTCATCATTTGAAGGACTCCCTGACAAAAACTAACTGCTTTCTCCCACCTGAGCTGTTTTCACCCTGAAATAGGTAGCAATTAAAGGCAGATCTTTAGAACTACAGTTTGCAGCTTGAACTTGCAATCCCACACAACTAACCTCTCTGTGCTAGGGGGTTTTACAGTGCTATAAACTTGGTAAGGGCTGCCTACGTGACTCAGAGGTAAAGAATCTGCCTGCCAATGCAGGAGAGATGAGTTTGATCCCTGGGTAGGAAAGACCCATGGAGAAGGAAATGGCAACCCACTCCAGTATTCTTGCTTGGAAAATCCTATGGACAGAGGAGCCTTGGGGCTGTAGAACACAGGGTTGCAAAGAGTCAAACATGGTTGAGCATGCATGCATGCAAGCTTAGTAAGTCAATATATGTAAAACACATAGGCTTCACCCAGTTCATGGAAGAACTAAAATTATAATATTAGTTTTATTACATTCTATGGTTGTTGCTGTACATCCAATGGATACAGTGATTAGAAGTCATCCTCTTCACATACAACTTTTCTAACCACCCTGCCAAGGTTGGCTTCACATTTTTGTAAGTGATTTTGGTCTTAGCTAACTAAGTATTTACTACAAATCACTTAATCATACACAATTTTAAGAAGAAAAAATACATATGCAATTTATCATGTATATTAATCATACACATATCTACCATCCATGCCTATAATGGAGTCTGGTATTGTCATAGTTGCTTCATGGATCTTGTTGAGTCAAAATTGATTTAATTATAACTGCTAATGTATGTTTATCATCAGTTTTGAAGGCTCATTATTACTGTTTTTCATTATGGTTCTTTTAAATATTTTCAATTTGAGGCTAAGAAATGCTTTCATTCTGACTTGTCTTGGCAACTTTTGTTATCAAAACATTTCTCCAGAGTCAGCATTTCTGAATTATTTTTAACTGTGTTCAGCAACCAAGAGCCTTTTAAGTGGAACAGTTGGCAGAATCATTCTAGTGAAAAGCGCATTGCTAGGCAATAAATGACCCAAAATTTATAATTGAGAGATCTACATGTAGGAGAAGACAAACTAATGAAATTCTTCATATAATCAAATGGAAATAGTTCTATATTATAGCCTACATTTCCTCGGGTCTTCCACATGTGGAGCTAAAAGATATTGGGAAATAGCTTTTGCTTTTACCTGCCCCCAAACACCAGCTCCCTATAGTTCCTTCCCTCTTGCCCTTTTTGTTCAATTTCTATGGACAGTCCTTTGAAGATAATCCTTGCAAGTGTGTTTTAGGTAGTGTGACCAGTTCTCAACTACCAACAGCATTTTTGCAGATCCTGTTAAGCTCTTCTTTATTATTGTCATTTTACCAGTCAACATAAATCCTTCTAAAAGGTGTTTTAACTCCCCATTAAGCACCATTGATTTTACTAGATGTTGGCAAGATATTTTCATTGGATCTGTGTTAGTTTACTGGGGCTGATGTAAACTAGTGCCATAAAAAACAAAAATGTATTCTCTTCCGGAGTCCCTTGGACTGAAAGGAGATCAAACCAGTCCATCCAAAGGAAATCAGTCCTCAGTATTCATTGGAAGGACTGAAGCTGAAGCTAAAACACCAGTACTTTGGCCACCTGATGGGAAAATCTGACTCAATGGATGCTGGGAAAGATTGAAGGCAGGAGGAGAAGGGGATGACAGAGGATGAGATGGTTGGATGGCATCATCAACTTGATGGACATGAGTTTGAGCAAGTTCTGGAAGTTGTTGAAGGACAGGGAAGCCTGGTGTACTGCAGTCCATGGAGTCACAAAGAGTTGGACACCACTGAGTGACTGAACTGAACTGAACCGGTTTTATAGGCCAGAAGTCTGAAATGAAGGTATTAACAGAGTTGTACCCTCTCTGACAGCCCTAAGGGGTATTCTTCCACATGTGTCCCTAGCTTTTAGCAGTTGCTGGCAATTTTTGGCATCCCTTCACTTCAGCCTAATTTCTACTTCTGGAGTCATTTGGCATTCTCCTTTCATTTACATTCTGTCCAAATTTCCTTTTCACAAAGATACCAATAATTGGATTAAAATGCATCCTAATCCAATATGGCCTTACTTTAACTTTATGGCCAAATAAAGATCACACGCAAAGTTACCAAGGCTTAGGACTTATACATGACATTTTGAACACTGTTCAGCCCAGAAGAGAAAGATCTTGAATCCATTAAACAAATATTTCTCTAGCACTTACTATGTGCTCGGGACTCTTAGCACTCCTTCTGGGGTTGCTGCTGCCTCTCATATTTCCATCTACCCTTGCCCACCAAGCACCAACTCTCTGCTATCCCCTTAGAAAGTGGTCAGACCACTAATATGTGAATGCCTTTCAAATGCCAGGGCTGTACAGAGTCAATGACAAAAGAATGGATCTATGTCTTTCTCCCTTTTGTAATTGGTTTTGTAAAGGAGTGCTGCTTGTGCCTAACAGTCTTAAACAGTTTCACATGACATGGCTGTTTTCTTTTTAACCTTTGGTTTTCATTCTACTGAAGGCATAAATGTGATTGAATGGGTGGGGGCTGGGCCAAGGACAAAGCTAAACGAAAGACCTGGGCTATATTCAGAGAAGAAAACAAACAACAAAAACAAATAATTTTCTGACCCTATGGTTTTAAAATGGCCCCAAATTCCCTTCCCAGGATCTTTTCTTGAGAAATATTTCTGTGAAGTCTAAGTCTGTCTTTCAAATTAGTTTTTATCTGTGCTCTTTCTATGCAAAGTTTACTCACTATTTATGTTATTAGTAATATTCAGACTTCTGAACAATCAGCTTCATTTGAAACTATCCACACTGTCTCTCTTATTTTAAATGCCAGTGGCATTCAGTATTAAAGGAATGCTTAATACTCTGAAAATATAAGCCCAGTTTCAAAGAGACTTGTGATCTTAAAATGTTAGTTTTATAGAAAATAAATGAAAATAGTGATTATTTAGAGCTTACAATTTACTAGATGCTATAATAAATTTTTTATATACGTATGTGCTGTGCTGAGTCCCTCAGGTGTGTCTGACTCTTTGTGGCCCCATGGACTGTAGACCTCCAGGCTTCTCTGTCCATGGGGATTCTCCAGGCATGAATACTGGGGAGTGGGTGGCTATGCCCTACTCCAGGGTATCTTCCCAACCCAGGGATCAAACTCAGGTCTCCCTCATTGCAGGTGGATTCTTTACCAACTGAGCCACCAGGGAATCCCTTATGTACATATATACACACATATACTTTATATTTACACATATGTATGTATGCTGCTGCTGCTAAGTCGCTTCAGTCATGTCCAGCTCTGTGCGACCCCATAGACAGCAGCCCACCAGGCTTACCTGGTGGGCTGGGATTCTTCAGGCAAGAACACTGGAGTGGGTTGCCATTTCCTTCTTCAATGCATGACAGTGAAAAGTGAAAGTGAAATCGCTCAGTTGTGTCCAACTCTTCACGACCCCATGGACTGCAGCCTACCAGGCTCCTCCATCCATGGGATTTTCTAGGCAAAAGTACTGGAGTGGGGTGCCATTGCCTTCTCCATATATATATATATATGTATATATGTATATATGATTAGATTCTCACAGATACTTATGAAAGAAGTAGTAATATCATGTCTGTTGTTCAATATCATGTCTGTTGTACAGTAAAATCATGTCAGTTGTACTACTTATTGTACAAATAAGTAGTAATATTATGTCTATTTTATATCTCTATTGTACAGTAACATCATGTCTATTAAAATATATCTATTGTACAGTAATATCATGTCTATTGTACAAACTGATGTATCTTCTCTAAGCTAAATAAGTAAATTGCTAAGGTTGCATAGCTAGAGCATAGCAATTAGCTGTAACTTTTAAGTGTAGTAGAGGAGATACTGTGAGTAAATTGTTGGTTCTTAACAATTTGTATTTTTCTTTTGCATTATCATTCATGTAGCAGAATCCATAGGGCATTTAAAATTATATTCTATAAATATTTTACATGGCTTTATCCTTTTAAATTTGATGAGCAATTAGTAAGTAAAATATACTCTAAGTGCTTTAAGAAACTGTAAAAATAAATCAGACAGGTGGAAGATCGTGCTTGGCAAACTGTAAGAATCCCACATTCATGTTTAATGCTGAGTCTAAAGGCATATTATCCCAGAATGTGTCACTGTTATAATCAGTGGTTAAATTGGTTTATACATAAATTACATCTTCCAGTGTAATGTATACATTGTTACCTTAGCAATGACGCCTCTTCCATCTGCGGTTGCATGCAAATATTTTATGTATGCACACATAAATTTCCCCAAAACAAATCCAATTTATTGGTATTAGCATGTGCCTTCAATCTCCAATATACTGAAACAGCCAATTTATGTTGGAAACTTCATAAAAACAGTTGCATATTCATAGATAGAAATGTCTCTGTAGGGTAATAAATTGCTTCATTTTGTTCTTTTTTTCTTTTGAATTTTTCTAAAGGAGTCAAATGAGGCTAAAGAATAATACTGGACAGCTTTATTGTTTGACATAATTACTAACTTGAAAGCAGTCTTTTTTATTTATGACTGGTGTTTTTGTTTTCCCTTTTATTTATTTATTTTTCTTCTGTTTCAGGACAACCTCATTTATCCCAGGCAGCAGGTTTAAAAAAATAAATAAATATAAAAGCACAAGTCTTCAGTTTCCAAAATGATGTCCCTCCCCACCAGTTTGCTATAAAATAAGGAACACTGCCTTGGTCAAGTACATTGTGTGGCAATGATCCCTAGTGGTCCATTTGAGCAACTTTTATTATCATCCATCCATTTATCACCAACTTATCCTAGTCATCAATTATGTGTCAGACACTCTGATAAGTATTTAAGTGATTCTTTATCTAGTTGACTTTCTAGGACAGTATATCACTGTACAGTGAAACTGAGCCTTGAACTCAATCAGATTAGAGATATTTCTATTCTGTTTGAGATTTATCTTTAAAATAAGAGATATGCAATTACCTCAAGTAATATGAGTATTTGACAGTGGACAGATCATTTCATCCAGCCTTAGAATTCATTTTCTTCATCTATGAAATAATAAAATTAAGACATGCCAAGTCAACACTGTAAAGCAATTTCCTCTAATTAAAAATACAAATAAAAGATAGAATAATTAAAATGTCTTTTAAAAATTATAGTCAAATTCTTGATCACTGAAGAAATTTTAGATACTACAAATGCTCATAAAAATGGAAAACACAATTACCTTTAATAATATATTCCAGAGATGAGTAATCAATATTTATAATTTTTTGTTTTTATCCCATAATTTTATAAGAAATTATATTTTACAAGACATTTTCATAACAAAATACTGTCTTTTTATGATTATACAAGTATCTCCATCTAGTCCCCAAGGTTTTGTGCATGTGTGTTCAGTCACTTCAGTAATGTCTGACTCTTTGTGACCCCATGGACCTACCAGACTCGTGAGTCCATGGGATTTTCCCTCTAAGAACACTTCAGTGTGTTGCCATGCCCTCTTCCAAGGGATCTTCCTGACCCAGGGACTAAACCCACGTCTCCTTCATCTCCAGCATTGCAGGTAGATTCTTTACATGCTGAGCCATCGGGGCAGCCCCCCAAGACTTTAGAGTGGTTTTAAAATTGTTTTCTGTGTATTTATAGAAGTTCTTTGGTATCTCTCCAAGTTCTGCCATTGGGTGGGAAAAGCAGAAGAAAAACACAAGTTGTGAGATCTCAGCATAAAAGAAGAATTTCCACTAGACTCTAGGGAGGTCTCAAAGAGAGTTATGTTAGCAATGAACACAGTGCAGAAGGATTATCAGAATTAACCCAATGACTACTACTTGGGGATCTTCATAGAAAGACCATTACACAGTTTAGAATGAGAAAACTGACAAGGAAATTTCTTGGAAAAGAAACTTGCTTATTGAGCTCATTTGCACACTTACTGATTCTGGCTGTCTGGTTACTCAGGAGTCAAGGAAGCACCATTTACGCAACAGTGACTTCCAGGACAATGATTCACAATGAAAATAAATGAAAGTTTGTGTTCAATCCAAGAGAAACATTTGCTCAGCTGGAAAGTCAGCCAAGTGGAATATATGCCTGCTCACCTCAGAATTCTGTACTCTTAGTCATCCTGTATTTAATTATATGATAATGGGAGGGACCTAATGCATATCTACCTTATTAAAACTGCAGAATTTCATAACATTTCCTGACCTGAGAATTTTTCCTGCTCCTTTTAAGTATCCTTTTATTTGGTGAAGTGTTATGGTTTTGCATTTTTATTGTTTTTGATCTCCTCTTCTTTCATTACCACCTACAAATGAAACACAAACATGAAGCATACAAGCATTCCTTTTAGTCTGTAAAGTGTGGTAGAGGAGATACTGTGAGGGATGCAAAGCCATGGGAGCTCTTTAGTAAATCTTCCTATCACCTTTCTTCCTAGTCAAAGAATGCTGACCACTCTTGTTTTGAGCCAGGTATCACAGAGTTGGCATTAGATATGGGGAGAAGAGTGCTAGTTTTCTCACTCTCTTATTCTTTTTGGTCTTGACCTAAGAAACTCTAAATCTGTAAGCCACATCACTCTTCTGTCAAAAGATAGAAAAGTATCAGTCTCTCAAGAACTTATTTTAAAAAAGAAGAAGAAGAAACCATGGGCAATCACACACTCTGCAATTCCTGATGATCCTCCTGATCATCCCCTCTTGCAGCTGTTTTTACTTGGCTTTATCCTCCATCACTGCACAGATTTCTCTTGAACGGTCTAATATTTGAAACTAATTATCAACTTTGGGATGCAGTTTCTCTCCTAGCTTCCTGAAACCTTTCTGCAAGTTTTTTGGTCTCTTGCTTTTACTTCCTGTAATCACATCATTGAATCAACCTTGGTGTCAATCAGGAAGTTGTCAAGTCAATTACTGAAGTTGGCATAACATCTCCTCAAGAACTTCACCAGGCTAAGTTATGTTTATATAAGTTAAGTTTTTATCAGTAGTGGATGAACAACTCTAAACTTATCACAACAGGCTATTTATATTTAACAGTGAAAACCTAATTGTTGTATATAGCAGAGGTCCCCAACCCCTCTAGGTCAGGAAGGGTTTGTGGCCTGTTAGGAACTGGACCACTCAGAAGGATGTGAGCAGTGAACCAGCAAGTGAGGCTTTATCTGCTGCTGCCCATTGCTATCTGTTATTCCCATTACCACCTGAACCAGTGCTCATATTACAGTCTGCACCACCCCTCCCGTGGCTCACATTGCTGCCTAAACCATGCTCCCTCCACTATCCTCCCAAGTCCATGGAAAAGTTGCCTTCCACTAAACTGGTCCCTGTTGCCAGAAGGTTAGAGATGATTGATCTAAAGTGTTTCTTAAGAGCTTCAGACAAATTAAAAATTCTTAAGGCTCTGTTTCAATGTCTGATTTTTCCTCACTATTATTTCCTCATTTAACACCATTATTTCATCTATAAACTCTGTGTTAATTACCAACTTCAAACTTTAACAAGAGTTTTTTTTTTTCTCCTTAATTTAATGGGATCCAATACTGGTACACAACTATTCCTGAAACAGAGCAGAACCCCATGGTCTTTGCCCTCCACTGCCTCATGTCCTCAGCCAGCCTTTTGCCTCTGGAAAACTTGAGTCAAATATAAGCTTAATCAGAGAAATAAGAACATATACAAATCAAAGAAAATAGTTAAAGGAGACCAAATAACAATAACATAGTCATTAAGCATGGTCAAGCATCTTTAGTTCATTCTCAAGGGCTATAGATAATACTCTGATTATACTTTATGAGCTGCCTTAGAAATACCACTAGACCATTAACATAGGACCTAAATCAAATTCCTTACAATTATACATTTCAGTTCACTTCAGTCTCTCAGTCATGTCTGATTCTCTGCTACCCCATGAATGCAGCATGCCAGGTTTCCCTGTCCATCACCAACTCCCGGAGTTCACTTAAACTCACATCCATCGAGTCGGTGATGCCATCCAGCCATCTCATCTTCTGTCGTCCCCCTCTCCTCCTGCCCACAATACCTCTCAGCATCAGAGTCTTCTCCAATGAGTCAACTCTTCGCATGCGGTGGCCAAAGTACTGGAGTTTCAGCTTTAGCATCATTCCTTCCAAAGAAATCCCAGGACTGATCTCTTTAGAATGGACTGGTTGGATCTCCTTGCAGGCCAAGGGACTTTCAAGAGTCTTCTCCAACACCACAATTCAAAAGCATCAATTCTTCGGCGCTCAGTCTTCTTCACAGTCCAACTTTCACATCCATACATGACCACTGGAAAACCCATAGCCTTAACTAGACAGACTTTTGTTGGCAAAGCAATGTCTCTGCTTTTGAATATGCTATCTAGGTTGGTCATAACTTTTCTTCCAAGGAGTAAGTGTCTTTTAATTTCATGGCTGCAATCACCATCTGCAGTGATTTTGGAGCCCCCAAAAATAAAGTCTGACACTGTTTCCACTGTTCCTCTGCCTTTTCTAAAACCAATATGAACATCTGGAAGTTCACAGTTCACGTATTGTTGAAGCCTGGCTTGGAGAATTTTGAGCATTACTTTACTAGCATGTGAGATGAGCACAATTTTTAGGTAGTTTGAGCATTCTTTAGCATTGCCTTTCTTTGGGATTGGAATGAAAACTGACCTTTTCCATTCCTGTGGCCACTGTTGAGTTTTCCAAATTTGCTGGCATATTGAATGTAGCACTTTCACAGCATCATCTTTCAGGATTTGAAATAGCTCTACTGGAATTCCATCACCTCCACTAGCTTTGTTCGTAGTGATGCTTTCTAAGGCCCACGTGACTTCACATCCCAGAATGTCTGGCTCTAGGTGAGTGATCAAAGCATTGTGATTATCTTGGTCATGAAGATCTTTTTTGTACAGTTCTTCTGTTTATTCTTGCCATCTCTTCTTAATATCTTCTGCTTCTGTTAGGTCTATACCATTTCTGTCCTTTATCGAGTCCACCTTTGCATGAAATGTCCCCTTGGTATCTCTAATTTTCTTGAAGAGATCTCTAGTCTTTATCATTTTGTTGTCTTCCTCTATTTCTTTGCATTGATCGCTGAGGAAAGCTTTCTTATCTCTCTTTGCTATTCTTTGGAACTCTGCATTCAGATGCTTATATTTTTCCTTTTCTCCTTTGCTTTTCACTTCTCTTCTTTTCACATCTGTTTGTAAGACCTCCCCCAGATAGCCATTTTCCTTTTTTGAATTTCTTTTCCATGGGGATGGTCTTGATCCCTGTCTCTTGTACAATGTCATGAACCTCCATCCATAGTTAAACAAGCATTCTATCTATCAGATCTATGCCCTCAAATCTATTTTTCACTTCTACTGTATAATCATAAGGGATTTGATTTAGGTCATACCTGAATGGTCTAGTGGTTTTCCCTACTTTCTTCAATTCAAGTCTGAATTTGGCAATAAGGAGTTCATGATCTGAGCTACAGTCAGCTCCTGGTCTTGTTTTTGCTGACAGTATAGAGCTTTTCTATCTTTGGCTGCAAAGAATATAATCCATCTGATTTTGGTGTTGACCATCTGGTGATGTCCACGTGTAGAGTCTTCTCTTGTGTTGTTGGAAGAGAGTGTTTGCTATGACCAGTGCATTTTCTTGGCAAAACTCTACTAGCCTTTGCCGTGCTTCATTCTGCATTCCAAGGCCAAATTTACCTGTTACTCCAGGTATTTCTTGACTTCCTGCTTTTGCATTGTAGTCCCTTATAATGAAAAAGGACATCATTTTGGGGTGTTAGTTCTAAAAGATCTTGTAGGTCTTCATAGAACTGTTGAACTTCAGCTTCTTCAGCATTACTGGTGTAGGCATAGACTTGGATTACTCTGATATTGAATGGTTTGCCTTGGAAACGAACAGAGATCATTCTCTCATTTTTGAGATTGCATCTAAGTACTGCATTTTAGACTCTTTTGTTGACCATGATAGTTACTCCATTGCTTCTAAGGGATTCCTGTCCACAATAGTATATATAATGGTCAGCTGAGTTAAATTCACCCATTCCAGTTCATTTTAGATTTCTGATTCTTAGAATGTCGACATTCACTCTTGACATCTCCTGTTTGACCACTTCCAAATTGCCTTGATTCATAGACCTATCATTCCAGGTTCCTATGCAATATTGTTCTTTAAAGCATCGGACCTTGCTTCTATCACCAGTCACACCCACAAATGGGTATTGCTTTTGCTTAGGCTCCATCCCTTCATTCTTTCTGGAGTTATTTCTCCACTAATCTTCTGTAGCATATTGGGGACCTACCTTCCTGGGAAGTTTCTCTTTCAGTATCCTACCAGTTTGCCTTTTCATACTATTCATGGGGTTCTCAAGGCTAGAATACTGAAGTGGTTTGCCATTCCCTTCTCCAGTTGACCACATTCTGTCAGACCTCTCCACCATGCCCGCCCATCTTGGGTGGCCCCACAGGGCATGGCTTAGTTTCATTGAGTTAGTCATGGCTGTGGTCCTAGTGTGATTAGATCGGCTAGTTTTCTGATTAGATCGGCTAGATCAGACATAGTTTCAGTATGTCTGCCCTCTGATGCCCTCTTGCAACACCTACCATCTTACTTGGGTTCTCTTACCTTGGACATGAGGTATCTCTTCATTGCTGCTCCAGCAAAGTTCAGCCACTGCTCCTTACCTTGCATGAGGGGTATCTCCTCACCACCTCCCCTCTTGACTTTGAACTTGGAGTATCTCCTCTTGGCCCTCCTGTGCCCATGCAGCCACTGCTCCTTCAATGTGAGGAAGTGGCAAATAGATTCAAGGGATTAGATTTGATAGACAGAGTTCAACAACTATGGACAGAGGTTCATGACATTGTACAGAGGCAGTGATAAAGACCATCCCTATGGGGGAAAAAAAAAACAACAAGGCAAAATGGTTGTCTGAGGAGGTCTTACAAATAGCTGAGAAAAGAAAGGCAAAGGAAAAAAGGAAGATATACCCATCTGAATGCAGAGTTCCAAAGAACAGCAAGAAGAGATAAGAAAGCCTTCCTAAGTAATCAATGCAAAAAATAGAGGAAAACAACAGAATGGGAAAGACTAGAGATCTCTGCAAGAAAATTAGAGATACCAAGGGAGCATTTCATGCAAAGATGGACACAGTAAAGGGAAGAAATGGCATGGACCTAACAGAAGCCAAAGGTATTAAGAAGAGGTGGCAAGAATACATAAAAGAACTATACAAAAAAGATCTTCATGACCCAGACAACAACAGTGGTGTGATGATTCACACCAGATATCCTGCAGTCCAAAATCAAGTGGACCTTAGGAAGCACCACTACAAACAAAGCTAGTGGAGGTGATGGAATTCCAGCTGAACTATGTCAAGTCCTAATAGATGATGTTGTGAAAGTGCTGCACTCAATATGCTTGCAAATTTGGAAAACTCATCAGTGGCCACAGGACTGGAAAAGATCAGTTTTCATTCCAATCCCAAAGAAAGGCAATGTAAAAGAATGTTCAAACTATCACACAACTGCCTACATTTTATACACTGGCAAAGTAATGCTCAAAATTCTCCAAGGCAGGCTTCAATAGTACATAAACCATGAACTTCTGGATGTTCAAGCTGGATTTAGAAAAGGAAGATGAGCCAGAGATCAAACTGCCAACACCCACTGGATTGTCAAAGAAGTAAGAGTTTCAGAAAAAAATCTACTTCTGCTTTATTGACTATGCTAAATGCTTTGGCTATGTAAATCACAACAAACTGTAGAAAATTCTTCAAGAGATGGGAATAACAGACCACCTAACCTACCTCCTGAGAAATCTGTATGCAGGTCAAGAGGCAACAGTTAGAACTGGACTTGGACCAACAGACTGGTTCCTATTTGAAAAAGGAGTACGTCAAGGCCTGTATATTGTCATTCTGTTGATTTAACGTATATGCAGAGTACATCATGCAAAATACCGGGCTGGATGAAGCACAAGCGGGTATTAAAATTGCTGGGAGAAATATCAGTAACCTCAGATAGACAGATGACACCACCCTTATGACAGAAACTGGAATAAGACTAAAGAGCCGTGAGTGTGAAAGAGAAGAGTGAAAATGCTGGCTTAAAACTAAACATTCCAAAACTAAGATCGTGACATCTAGTCCTATCACTTCATGGCAAATAGATGGGGGAACAAAGAAAACAGTGAGAGACTTATTTTGGGGAGGGGGGGCTCCAAAATCACTACAGATGGTGACTGCAGCTATGAAATTAAAAGACACTTGCTCCTTGGAAGAAAATCTATGACCAACCTAGACAGCATAGAGACATTATTTTGCCAACAGCGGTTCACCTAGTGAAAGCTATGGTTTTTCCAGTGGTTATGTATGGTTGTGAGAGTTGAACTATAAAGAAAATTGAGCACGAAATAATTGATGTTTGTGAACTGTGATATTGAAGTTGACTCTTGAGAGTCCCTTGGACTGAAAGGAGATCCAACCAGTCCATCCTAAAGGAAATCAGTTCTGAATATTCATTGGAAGGACTGATGCTGAAGCTGAAGCTCCAATACTTTGGCCACCTGATGGGAAGAGCAAACTCATTGGAAAAGACCCTGATGTTGGGAAAGTTTGAAGGCAGGAGGAGAAGAGAACAACAGAGGATAAGATGATTGGATGGCATCACTGACTTGATGGAGATGAGTTTGAGTAAGCTTCAGGAGTTGGTGATGCACAGGGAAGCCTGGTGTGCTGCAGTCCATTGGGTTGCAAAGAGTCAGACATGACTGAGAGACTGAACAGAACTGAACTCATAGATACAGAAGCCCTAGGTGGAAGAAGTTAACTGCAAGATGACCAGACTGCACATGTGACATATGCTGCCACAGTTCCAAGAACTGACCTCAGAGAAATGGGAGCAAACAGATGCTGGAACTGAGTAACGCATGCATGCACGCTAAGTCGCTTCAGTCATGTCTAACTCTTTGCGACCCTATGAACAATAGCCTACCAGGCTTCTTTGGTCCATGGGATTCTCCAGGCAAGAATAGTGGAGTGGGTTACTGTTTCCTCCTCCAGGGTATCTTCCCAACCCAGGGATCAAACCTGAGTCTCTTATGTCTCCTGCATTGGTAGATGGGTTCTTCACCACTAGAGCCACATGGGAAGCCCCAGAACTGAATATTAACTGTACCTAAAATAACCAATATGTTG
Organism: Cephalophus harveyi; assembly: GCA_006410635.1. Classification (NCBI taxonomy): domain Eukaryota; kingdom Metazoa; phylum Chordata; class Mammalia; order Artiodactyla; family Bovidae; genus Cephalophus; species Cephalophus harveyi. The sequence goes on along the minus strand of SJYT01026439.1, from coordinate 163,945 downwards.
CTGGTCAGACCACTGATGATCAATTTTAAGATAACTGTCAGAGTTGATTGTGCTGTTTCTGCATGAGCCCACTCCTTCTGTCTATAAAAAGTCTTGCCTCACTGGTTGCCAGTGGAGGGGATGTTGGCCCTTGGACTGACATTCACCCTCCCCTCCCTCCAGTTGCTGACATTTGAAAGAAAACAAACTTTCTTTTCTACCAACCTGGCCTGTTTATTGGTTCTGAGCAGCTACCAGCCTGACCCCACTCTTTTTGTAATATTCCTACACTGATTTTTTTTACCTTCTAAAGTTTTCATAATGAATACACGATATGATGTCTTTAGTGCACAGAGTTGTGCTAGGGACCTGTCACTAACATCCGATTAACATTATTTATGATTAATTAATTCTAGATGAATTATTTTCAGTTTTCCTCATATACAGCCAGCCATACTCTTACTAATACATGGAAATGAGTCAAGAACTGAATCACCATGAATGTTCTTAGCTTCCAAGAGAGTCCATCATTAGGTGCAGTCTTAGACTCAAAAATAATCTTGGGAGCTTAATTTAAGCAAAAGAGTCTCTGGTCTATAACTCCTCAGTCAGTACAATCTTTTGCCCTCCATTTTCCATTAAGTCCTTGTTATTAAATGTCACACACCAGTTCACTACTTATTTCATTTGTCTCAGAATCTCAAAATAGATAGAAATTTTCTCTCTCAGTAAATAGGGTTGAATTGAGACTTCTGGCTTATTCATCACTTGTCAAAATGATTTTGGCACTCTGTCTGGTTTTTATATGTCAGCTAATGCCTATTAATTTTCCTCGATCTTAGTTTAATTCCTGTTTTTCTTTTTCAAAATGATCTGGCTTATTCACAGTTGCTTGCATTCATCATTCCCAATTTATACAGATACAATTAAACAAACTATATTGCCCTGCCATTATTATCCTTATCCCACTCAGACCTCCTGTGTTTCTTATTTGACAATTTTCCTCCAAATTACAAAGGTTTGAAAATTTCATTGTTGTTGAAGATCCTAATTCTCCATCACTCCTTAAACTTAAAAAGTGAAAGTGTAATCAGTCAGTCATGTCAGACTCTTTGGCATCCTATGGACAGTTACCCGCCAGGCTCCTCTGTCCATGAAATTCTCCATGCAAGAATATTGGGGTGCTTTTACCAGGGTATCTTCCCAACCCAGGAATTGAACCCGGGTCTCCTGCATTGCAGGTAAATTCTTTACCATTTAAGCCACCAGGGAAGCTCTCCTTAAACTTAATTAAAGCATCAAATTTTGTTTATTTCATCATACCTTTTAATTCCCAAAGCCATTTCCAGGACCGATTCCTCATCACCTCTCTTGATTTGTGAAATATTGCCTGAAATGATTTTCAAAACCTTTTCTTTTTTATCTGTCATTTGTAACTCCATGAAAATTTCTACCATACGATTAACAAACATTTATATTTAGATATGTCACGGTTATCTTTTTATTTGATCATGATTGTAGGATAATCTCAGACTTACCAAGATTTCCAAACAGTTCCAAGATCTCCCTATTTACAATTAAGCTATATAACCCTTACATTTTTCTATAGTAACCATTTCATTAATATTCCATACATTTGCTCATTCTAGTCCCTTTACTTAGGATGTTCTTCATAATCATAAGGTCCCAATTAACCAAGGTTTAGTTCAAATATGATCCTCTTCATTCAGTCTTCCAAGATTAACACCAAACAGAATTCATACCATCTTAAATTATTTTATGGTCATTATGGGATATTCTAACATATACATTTTTATTTTAATATATGTACATTTCTCATTGTAACTTACCTGTTTTACCTCTATTCTGTTGTTGAAAAAAAACAACACATTGTTTCATTGCTGGAGATTGATTTGTTTTTATTTTTTAAATATGCTTTTTTCACATGGATCTGTTCTTTATTATAAGATTTTATTGAGATATAACTCACAAATCATAAAATTCATCCATTTAACTTTATGATTCAGTGTTATTTTTAGCATACTCACTAGACAGTAAAACAATTACCACAATCTAAGTGGTTGAAAATGCTAGAATATTTTCATCATTCTAAAAAGAAATCTTACATTAATCAATATTCAGTCTCTATGCCCCTTGCCCAAAGCATTAGGCAACAATTAATTGTATGTTTTGTTTCTACAGATTGTCAATTCTGTACATTTCATTTGGATGAAATCACATAATATGTGGCCTTTTGTGACTGGAGTCTTTCACTCAACATAATTTTTCAAAAGTCATTCAAACTAGATTAAATATTTTTATAGATTATACTCCATTTAAAGTTGTTGAAAAATAATGATTGTTTTCCTGTGCTGTAAAAATGTATTCTTCTTCCTTATTTATTTTATACATAGTAGTCTATGTCCCTTAATCTCATACTCCTATCAACACTTCCTCTTTTCTCTCCCCACTGGTAACCATTAGTTTGCTTTCTATATCTGCAAGTCTGTTTGTGTCTTGTTATATACATTAACTAGTTTAACTTTTCAGATTCCAACTATAAGTGGTTACATAGAGTATTTCTTTCTCTATATGACTTATTTCACTTAGCATAATATTCTTTAAGTCTATCCAAGGTATTGCAAGTGGCAAAACTTCATTCTTTTCTATGGCAGAGTAACATCCCATACTACACATATTCATTATTCATTCAGTGGTTGAGGGACACTTACATTGGCTATTGTAAATAATACTACTACTATGAACATTGAAGTGTATGTATCTTATTCAATTAACACTTTTGTTTTCTCTAAATATATACCCAGCCATAGAATTTTTGGATTATATGTCAATTCTATTTTTAGTTTTTAAAAGGAAACCTCATATTTTGTGTATCTATTAAATAATTTTAATTTGTGGTTGTCATGGGCTTCCCTGGTGGCTCAGATGGTAAGGAATCTGCCTGCAATGCAGGAGACCTAGTTTTGATCCCTGGGTTGGGAAGATACCCTGGAGAAGGGCATGGCTAACCACTCAAGTATGCTTGTCTGGAGAATTATATGTACATAGGAAGCTACAGTTCATGGAGTTGCAAACCATCAGACACGACTGAGCGGCTAATACATAGGGTTCATATATTTTGACCTATAGGTATATCTACTGTTTTAAACAGGTACTCTTTTACATTCAAACACATTTTTAAAAATCTACATTTTTTTACTCTCTTCCCCTTCATTTTGCTTTTTACGTCATAATTATATCTTTATGTTTATTTCTTTACTGATTATTGCATACTTATTTGGTCCCATCACTTCATGGGAAATAGATGGGGAAACAGTGGAAATGGTGTCAAACTTTATTTTTTGGGGCTCCAAAATCACTGCAGGTGGTGACTGCAGCCATGAAATTAAAAGACGTTTACTCCTTGGAAGAAAAGTTATGACCAACCTAGAGAGCATATTCAAAAGCAGAGACATTACTTTGCCAACTAAGGTCCGTCTAGTCAAGGCTATGGTTTTTCCTGTGGTCATGTATGGATGTGAGAGTTGGACTGTGAAGAAGGCTGAGCGCTGAAGAAGAATTGATGCTTTTGAACTGTGGTGTTGGGGAAGACTGTTGAGAGTCCCTTGGACTGCAAGGAAATCCAACCAGTCCATTCTGAAGGAGATCAATCCTGGGATTACTTTGGAAGGAATGATGCTAAAGCTGAAACTCCAGTACTTTGGCTACCTCATGCGAAGAGTTGACTCATTGGAAAAGATTCTGATGCTGGGAGGGATTGGGGGCAGGAGGAGAAGGGGACGACCGAGGATGAGATGGCTGGATGGCATCACTGACTCGATGGCCATGAATCTGAGTGAACTCCGGGAGTTGGTAATGGACAGGGAGGCCTGGTGTGCTGCGATTCATGGGGTCACAAAGAGTAGGACATGACTGAGAGAATGAACTGAACTGAACTGAACTGATTTTTTTTTTTCATTTTTTTTAAATTGAAGCATAATTTACAATATCATGTTTTTCTCAGATATAAAGCAAAGTAAGTATATATATATAGCCATATTCCTTTTAATTATAGATTATTGCAAGATATAGACTATAGTTCTCTGTGCAATTTGATAAATCCTGCTGTTTATTTTATATACACTTATATAAGTATATGGGGGTACCCTTGTAAATAGAAGTCTTTTTTTCCTGTTGATGCCTTTAGAAATACATCTTTAATTTTTACCATTTTTACTGTGGTATGAGTCTCTGGTTTTATTTGTTGAGACAAGTTTCTGTACTTGTAAATCTGTTTCCTTCTTCAGTTTAGGCAGCTTTTAGCCATAACTTCATCAAATACATTTTCTAATCCTTTCTCTTTCTCTTCTGGGACCCCTATAATGCAAATATTAGTACATTTGATTTTTTCTCCAGGACCTTTAAATTGTCCTCATTTCAAAAATGTGTTTTCTTTTTTTTGATGTTCTGATTGGGTGATTTGCATTATTCTGCCATCCAAATCACTTACATATTCTTCTGTATCAATGTCTGCTCCATTTTCCTCCTAGTGTGCTTTACATTTCAGTTATCATGTTCTTCAGGTTTGACTGGTTCTTTTCATATTTTTTAATTTCTTGTTAAAATTCTCACTGTGTCTATCTATTATTTTGTCTAATTTGGCTAACATTCTAATTGCTGATGCTTTGAATTCTTTATCTGGCAATTGTTTATTTCTGTTTCATTCATGTTTATTTGTTTGCTTCTGATATTTACTTTTTTCTCTTACTCTTTCAAATGAGACAAATCACCTTATCTTCTCATTTTCCTTTACTTTATCTATCTCTATATAATTAGGTGATAAAGTTAGCTACTGTGATCTTAAAGTGGTATCCTTGTTTAGGAGTGCCCCATGCAGTCTGTGTGTGCCCAGTGGCTTGGACGGGAGATCTGGATTTGGCATGAACAGAAGCCGTGTCTTTCCTAAGGGCAGGTTGGCAGCTATTGCCTTAGCAGAGGGTGGGGCTGGAAATGGAGGGGCTACGGTTGGAGCCAGGTGTGAGGCAGGGCGTCCTCTCTGCTCAATGGCTGTCATTGCCCTATTGGGCATATGATTGGATCCCAGGTTGCTAGAAAAGAAGCCTTTGTGTTCAGCTAAGTTGGTTCCATGGGCTTCCCTGGTAGCTCAGAGGTTAAAATGTCTGCCTGGAATGCAGGAGACCTGGGTTCGATCCCTGGGTTGGGAAGATCCCCTGGAGAAGGAAATGGCAACCCACTCCAGTACTCTTGCCTGGAGAATCCCATGGAGGGAGGAGCCTGGTAGATTATAGTCCATGGGATCGCAAAGAGTCGGACACGACTGAGCGACTTTACTTTACTTTAAGTTGGTTCCATTCCCTTTTCCTTCCTCCTCCCAGCACCAGCACCTCTATCTCAGAGAGGAGAAGTGCTGGAGCAAGAAGGGCTAGTGCAGACCCTTGACTGAGTTAGGGCATGAGCTGTGGTGACCCACCACAGTCAGACCTTCAGACTGCTTCTGATGCATTGCCTGCAGACTGTCCCTGTCCTTCTCAGAGGCAGCTTCAACTCAAAATCTCCTCTGCCCTTCACAGATGATTTCTCCCCTTGACCTCTGCCACCTTCACCTTGGTGTGGATCTACACCCCAGGGTGAGGGGCCTGTGCAGGCTTCTGGCATAGGCAGGTCATGGGCTATGGTAGTTCAGTCACAGACAAGATGTGACTGCTTCTGATACACGGCCTTTGTGAGCACCAGTAATGGTATACCTCACCCTTTGGCCCAGATGGTAAAGAATCTTCCTGCAATGCAAGAGTCCTGGGTTTGATCCCTAGGTGAGGAAGATCCCCTGGAAAAGGGAATGACAACCCTCGCCAGTATTCTCACCTGCAGAATCCCATGGAAAGAGGAGACTTGCAGGTTACATTTGATGAAAAAGAGTCAGACACAAGCAACTAACACTTTCACTTCTACCTTGCTTAGATGCTGCTTACAGTGTGAGTGATCTGTGTCTCACAGCCAAGCTATCTCCTTGATCACTGCAGCCCTCACAGAAGTGTAAATTTGGAACATGAAAGAGCAGGACTGTGCGGGGTGGTTGGGGGTGTGGAGGCGGGGGGTGAAGGGGAAGAGTTTGCAAGGCCAGTAGAGACCCGCCCTTGGCAGTAGAGAGAGATTGACCAGCCATTTGCACAGTTTTGAATCCACCCTATCCAACCTGCTTTGGGAGCAAGCAAACCTGTGCGCATTCTTCGGAAGCAGATGCTGGGCTTCCCACAGTCCTGTTAATAGCCAGCACTTTAACCAGCTAAGGGAGCTTGTCTTCCCTGTATAAGACCCGATATGTCTTGGGGCACACAATATGTGGCTTGAATCACTCAGTCCCCAAAGAGGATCTCACCCATGCTGTTGCTGTCAGTCTGACTCCTTTCTACCCAATGGACTTCAGCAACCCAGGCTTCCTTGCCCTTCACCATCTCCCAGAGCTTGCTTAAATTTATGTCCATTGAGTCAGTGATGCCATCCAACCACCTCATACTCTGTCAGTCATCCCCTTCTCCTGTCTTCAGTCTTTCCCAGCATCAGGGCTTTTTTCCAATGAGTTGGCTCTTAGCAGCAGGTGGCCAAAGTATTAGAGATTCAGCTTCAGCACCAGCCCTTCCAATGAATATTCAGGGTTGATTTCCTTTAGGATTTACTGGTCACCTTGCAGTCCAAGGGACCCCATTTTGAATTGTGTTCAATTCAAAAGCATCAATTCTTTGGTGTTCAGCCTTCTTTATGGTCCAAATCTCACATTCATACATGATTATTGGAAAAAAAACATAGCTTTGATTATACTGACCTTTGTTGGCAAAATAATGTCTCTGCTTTTTAACATGCCATTTAGGTTTATCATAGTTTTTCTTCCAAGGAGCAAATGTCTTTTAATTTCATGACTGTAGTCATTGTCTGCAGTGATTTTGGAGCCCAAGAAAATAAAGTCTCTCACTGTTTCCATTGTTTCCCTATCTATACACCATGAAGTGATGGGACCTGATGCCAATCTCAGTTTTTTGAGTGTTGAGTTTATTGTGGTTATTGATATTTCTCCCTGCAATCTTGATTCCAGCTTGTGCTTCATCCAGCCCAACATTTCACATGATGTACTCTATATAAGTTAAATAAACACAGTGGTGCTATACAGCCTTGACACACTCCTCTCCCAATTATGATTCAATCTGTTGTTCCATATTTGGTTCTAACTGTTGCTTCTTTACTTGCATACAAGTTTCTCAGGAAGCAGATAGGTGGTCTGGTATTCCCATCTCTTTTAAGAATTTTCCATAGTCTGGGAGTTGGTGATGGACAGGGAGGCCTGGCGTGCTGTGATTCATGGGGTCACAAAGAGTTGGACATGACTGAGCGACTGAACTGAAGTGAACTGAACTGAACTGATGATCCACACAGTCAAAGGTTTTAGCATAGTCAATGAAGCAAAATTAGATGTTTTCTGGAATTCCTTGCTTTTTCTATGATTCAGTGGATATTGGCAATTTGATGTCTGGTTCCTCTGCCTTTTTAAAATACAGCTTGCACATCTGGAAGTTCTTGGTTCATGTACTGTTGAAGCCTAGCTTGGAAGATTTTGAACATAACTTTGCCACTTATGTGAAATGAGTGCAATTGTGTGGTAGTTTAAACATTTTTTTGACATTGCCCTTCTTGGGTATTGGAATGAAACATGACTTTTTCCAGTCCTGTGTCCCCTGATGAGTTTTCCAAATTTGTTGGCATATTGACTGCAGCATTTTAACAGCATCATCTTTTAGGATCTGAAATAGCTCAGCTCAAATTCCATCACCTCCACTAGTTTTGTCCATAGTGAAACTTCCTAAGGTCCACTTGACTTCACACTCCAGGATGTCTGGTTCTATGTGAGTGATCATACCATTGTGGTTATCTGGGTCATTAAGATTTATTTTGTATAGTTCTTCTGGTTATTCTTGCCACCTCTTCTTAATGTCTTCTGCTTCTGTTAGATCCATACCATTTCTGTCCTTTAATATGCCCATCTTTGCATGAAATATTCCCTTGGTATCTCTAATTTTCTTGAAGAGATCTCTGGTCTTTCTCATTCTATTGTTTTCCTCTATTTCCCCACCCACATAATCTCTCTTTCCTTCTGATCCCTTGTCCCTTCCCAGGGGCATATGTCTTGACCTGATTGATTCTTTCACCTTTCTACTGGATTCTGTGTGTATCTTTCTTATAGTCTTGATTTTATAGGAATCTCTTGCCAGTCTTCAGCTAGTTTTCATTGAGAATTGTTCCACATGTAGATATATTTTGATGTGTTTGTGAAGATAGTTAAAATCTCCATGCTCTTGCTCTGCCATTTTGATTCAAGTCCCATATTCCCTTTACTTTTGCTTACTTAGCATTTCATCTGCATATCTGTTACAGTGTTTTTTTGCATAGTATATTTTGTGTAAATATATGGCTTCCAAATTGTATTTTCAAAAGCATCAATTCTTTGGTGCTCAGCCTTCTTTATGGTCCAAATCTCACATTCATACATGATTATTGGAAAAAAAACATAGCTTTGATTATACTGACCTTTGTTGGCAAAATAATGTCTCTGCTTTTTAACATGCCATTTAGGTTTATCATAGTTTTTCTTCCAAGGAGCAAATGTCTTTTAATTTCATGACTGTAGTCATTGTCTGCAGTGATTTTGGAGCCCAAGAAAATAAAGTCTCTCACTGTTTCCATTGTTTCCCTATCTATACACCATGAAGTGATGGGACCTGATGCCAATCTCAGTTTTTTGAGTGTTGAGTTTATTGTGGTTATTGATATTTCTCCCTGCAATCTTGATTCCAGCTTGTGCTTCATCCAGCCCAACATTTCACATGATGTACTCTATATAAGTTAAATAAACACAGTGGTGCTATACAGCCTTGACACACTCCTCTCCCAATTATGATTCAATCTGTTGTTCCATATTTGGTTCTAACTGTTGCTTCTTTACTTGCATACAAGTTTCTCAGGAAGCAGATAGGTGGTCTGGTATTCCCATCTCTTTTAAGAATTTTCCATAGTCTGGGAGTTGGTGATGGACAGGGAGGCCTGGCGTGCTGTGATTCATGGGGTCACAAAGAGTTGGACATGACTGAGCGACTGAACTGAAGTGAACTGAACTGAACTGATGATCCACACAGTCAAAGGTTTTAGCATAGTCAATGAAGCAAAATTAGATGTTTTCTGGAATTCCTTGCTTTTTCTATGATTCAGTGGATATTGGCAATTTGATGTCTGGTTCCTCTGCCTTTTTAAAATACAGCTTGCACATCTGGAAGTTCTTGGTTCATGTACTGTTGAAGCCTAGCTTGGAAGATTTTGAACATAACTTTGCCACTTATGTGAAATGAGTGCAATTGTGTGGTAGTTTAAACATTTTTTTGACATTGCCCTTCTTGGGTATTGGAATGAAACATGACTTTTTCCAGTCCTGTGTCCCCTGATGAGTTTTCCAAATTTGTTGGCATATTGACTGCAGCATTTTAACAGCATCATCTTTTAGGATCTGAAATAGCTCAGCTCAAATTCCATCACCTCCACTAGTTTTGTCCATAGTGAAACTTCCTAAGGTCCACTTGACTTCACACTCCAGGATGTCTGGTTCTATGTGAGTGAGCATACCATTGTGGTTATCTGGGTCATTAAGATTTATTTTGTATAGTTCTTCTGGTTATTCTTGCCACCTCTTCTTAATGTCTTCTGCTTCTGTTAGATCCATACCATTTCTGTCCTTTAATATGCCCATCTTTGCATGAAATATTCCCTTGGTATCTCTAATTTTCTTGAAGAGATCTCTGGTCTTTCTCATTCTATTGTTTTCCTCTATTTCCCCACCCACATAATCTCTCTTTCCTTCTGATCCCTTGTCCCTTCCCAGGGGCATATGTCTTGACCTGATTGATTCTTTCACCTTTCTACTGGATTCTGTGTGTATCTTTCTTATAGTCTTGATTTTATAGGAATCTCTTGCCAGTCTTCAGCTAGTTTTCATTGAGAATTGTTCCACATGTAGATATATTTTGATGTGTTTGTGAAGATAGTTAAAATCTCCATGCTCTTGCTCTGCCATTTTGATTCAAGTCCCATATTCCCTTTACTTTTGCTTACTTAGCATTTCATCTGCATATCTGTTACAGTGTTTTTTTGCGTAGTATATTTTGTGTAAATATATGGCTTCCAAATTGTATTGAGGACACATAATTTTTGTGTACCCTACAGTACCTAGAACAGTGTGTTGTGCACAGAAATAAAGGCAAATATCTGTAGGATTCAATAAATAAATTTACTTGTAACTTACTCATTAAATAATGTAAGTAACAAATCTACATGACACCTACTAATTCTGTATATTCCTGAGAATTTCCTTTATATAATAAAACTAGGTACATTTTATATTCCTCGTTTTTACCAGTGGGTCCAGAACCATAAACTCACTTTTTTAGTCTCATCTGTAAAATGAAGCTACATTGTTACATACCTGATGTGGCTATAGTAAATACTATCAGCCAATACACGTAAAATACATTGTGATATATAGTGCTACCCATAAGCATTAAGAATCATTAATGATACATGGTTGAAAAGTAAACATAAAAACTTCGATAACATCAGTTACCTTTCTAACCTCCCTATTATACAGGAGTATACCAATTGAAATTTTAATGTAAAGTTAACACTGATTATTTCATATTTCATCAAGGTCATCTCATGCGAAGAGTTGACTCACTGGAAAAGACTCTGATGTTGGGAGGGATTGGGGGCAGGAGGAGAAGGGGACGACTGAGGATGAGATGGCTGGGTGGCATCACGGACTCGATGGACGTGAGTCTGAGTAAACTCCAGGAGATGGTGATGAACAGGGAGGCCTGGCGTGCTGCGATTCATGGGGTCACAAAGAGTCGGACACGACTGAGCGACTGAACTGAACTGAACTGAACTGAAGTCCTCTGAAATGAGTAAAACTAACATTTTCTGACCTACAGTAAGAATTAAAATAATAACAATAATAATATGTATTATTATTTTTTATATTTATATTTATTTTCTCATTTTCTTTGAAACAAATTTTAATAAAAATGCTATAATTATTTCCATTTTGCAGATGAGGATGGCAAATGAAAGATTACAAAGCTATTAAATGTGAGAAGGGATAGTTGAATCCTGACCTGTTTAACTCAATACCACATTTATTTGATAATTGTAGTTTATCCATATAGTGCTCCATATTTTTAAAATATATTTTCTCTCACTATTCACTATCCAACTATTTCCAGGGTATTTTTTTCCTGATCACCATATATGCAAAATAATACTTATTTGAAGGTCATGTAAATGAGAACTGGCATATGAAACTTCACTTCACACTCTGTAAACAACATTTTATATGTCAGAATTGTGATAGCAGTTTATCTCTATAACTTATAGCATCTATGGATTTTGATCCTAAGTTATAATTATTAACATATATTTTACCCTTATCTCTAAGTTTCCTTGGAAGCACACTGTATTGTATATAGTAGGTGTATACATATTTGAGATTATGTATCTTTATTTTTCATTCCAGCCTTATAACACATGTATGATAAGTTTACATTTTTTCTTTGCTTAAGTGGGGAAAAAGGAAGAGAATTCATTGTGAGCAATTGTTTTTACTATATAGCAGTGTATGTGGAGATTTGACAATAGGGCTAAATGTGAAGACAGTTAAATGTAAATATCTTTTTAAACTAACCCTGTTTTCTTTGATCTGCATGACTATCTTAAAGCTGGGTACTGAGACATCTCATGAAATGTAGTTTCTAGAAATTGTGGTTCCAGTCAATTGAGAGCTTACTGTTGTGAATGCTACTAGGAAATGAGTTTTAATTCCTGATGAAAACAATACAATTTCTATGTGAGAGTTTTATATACATATTTATATATATATTAAAAGGCAATCATTGTTAAGTGACCAATTACTTTATCATTGACCTTATTTTCTAGACCAACAATTCTTAGACACACAATATTAAGCTACCAAATTGAATCTACAAACTCCAAAACATCAATGGTTCCCTAAAGATATACCCTGCATCCATTGATTTCTCCCACATCTATCACTTTCCAGGTTCAAATAGCATGTTTACAGCTTTCTTTAGTCATTCAAATAACTAAGTTCCCAGAACTATAAATAGCCCATGCTATCCCTGGTGGCTCAGAGGTTAAAGTGTCTGCCTCCAATGCAGGAGACCTGGGTTCGATCCCTGGGTTGGGAAGATCCCCTGGAAAAGGAAATGGTAACCCACTCCAGTACTCTTGCCTGGAGAATCCCATGGACGGAGAAGCCTGGTAGGCTACAGTCCATGGGGTCGCAAAGAGTCGGACACGACTGAGCGACTTCAGTTATATGCCTAAACACATTTCTTGCTAATGACTGCTACCTTGAAACCTATTTTCCAATACTTCTTCCTAAACAGTGGAATCACATCTCTCACAAGTCTTTCATGAAATTTCCTATTCAAATTTGCTCAAGTCTTTTGAGCCAAATATTTCTTGTAAGGCAATACTTCATTTTTAAAATCAGAGAAAAGTTCTGTGGAATTCTTAACTAATCATGCAACTTAAACAGCTTAATTAAAACACCAGAAAGTAGCCCTGCTCCACACGTAACATTGTACAGTCCTTGGATTTGTCTCTTTGTGTTATTCATTGTCTTCTTTTCATGTTTTATTTTAGCATTCTTTCTCCCTCTCTGAAAATGTTAGTCTTAAGCCAAACATCTTCACTTCAGTGACTTACATTGTGACAGAGAAGCATCCATCCTTATTTAAACAATGACAATAGTATAAATAGAATCTCCCCTCCTAAAGCTAACAACATCAATTATTTAATCTCAAATATCTTTAAAATTGCAACACACTTGCATAAAAAAGCACTAATGGGTTTCAGTTTGTAAACACTTTATAAACTATAATCTTGCCAGTCAACATGATTAACGTATTTGCAAATTAAGCTAGACTGAAAATACAATTAATTAAATTTCATATTTAGATTGAAGATAGTTTTCGAAACTATCATCAAAGTGGGAAAGCTTTTAACCCTATAGATCTATATGAAGGCAGTTCTGCCAATAGATTCAGATTGAACCATTATAGCATAGACAAAATTTCAGATTTTCAAATTGGTGATTTCAAAGTTAACAACTCCAATGCATAAACGCTTTAAAGCACAAGTAAGTCCTAAAAATGTAGTTTAAAACAGAATATAGGAGATTCAGGAAATATGGCAGAGGAAGAGAACATAGAGATCACCTTTCTCCTCACAAATACATCAAAATACATCTGCATGCAGAACAACTCCTTCAAGATACCCAATGAATGCTGGTAAAGGCTTTCAACTTCCAAAGAGGTGAGCTAATCTCCACATAAAGGAATGCTGCTGCTAAGTCGCTTCAGGCGTGTCCGACTCTGTGCGACCCCATAAATGGCAGCCCACTGGGCTCCCCCATCCCTGGGATTCTCCAGGCAAGAATACTGGAGTGGGTTGCCATTTCTTTCTCCAATGCATGAAAGTGAAAAGTGAAAGTGAAGTCGCTCAGTCGTGTCCGACTCCTAGCGACCCCATGGACTGCAGCCTACCAGACTCCTCCGTCCATGGGATTCTCCAGGCAAGAGTACTGGGGTGGGGTGCCATTGCCTTCCCCACATAAAGGAATAGGGTAAAAGAACTAAGGGGGAAAAAAATAGAAAGGGAGACAAAGGAATCTGGATGGAACCTGCACATCTGGAAGGAATTGTGAAGGAGGAAAAATTTCTGCATACTTGGAAACCCCCTCCTGGACAAAGACAGGGTGACACTTTTATACCTCAGAGGTGAGGGCAGCAATAGGTGTGTAGAAGGCAAAAGGAAGAGAATTCTGCATAGAGATTAGAGCTGAACACCACCCTCCAGCCTGAGCTGTGTGTCTGCATGCTTGCCAGGGCAGATAGGGACTGGGTGCTGAAGCCTAGGCTTTGGAGATCAGACCCCAGGGAGAGGATTAGAGCGAGTATGATACAGGAAAATGATTGGACCTGCAGAAAGGCAAGAGATCATTGTTTTAGGGACCTTTTAACTCAGGGCACACACAGACAGCAAGACACTGCCTTCACGAGGACCAGAAACCAGACAGGATGCAACCCGTGACACCAGAAGTGGGCAGGCTGGTGATGTAATGGTCACTGCAGCTGTCTGTGAGCAGGTGCAGGTCACTACGCGCACCTTCCCAGAAGCCTAAGTAGCCTAGCCCTGCCAAGAGAGCCACTTCCTGGGGCCAGTTACCCTGAGAGAGTGCATGACTGTATCAGGCTGCAACAGCTTTCAGCAGACTTCAGCTACCTCAGACAATCCCCGCACATCCCAACTGTGTCCGTCTCATCCCTCCCGCTCACAGCCCGACTGATCAAGTGAGCCCCCATAAGCTGCAGCTTTTGCCCCATATTGTCTGTGTGAAGAACAGACATCAGAGGGTGGTCTACAAACAGGCATGGCCAAAACCAGAACAGAGGACCAGGGACTGTGTGCCCAAACAAGAGGAAGGAAATTCACTCTTTCAATCACAGAAGCACTGGATTAAACCCCCACAATTGGCTTGAGACTGGATTTTAGAGGCAACTGTGGACTTTAGAAGCGTGTACAACCTAGACTAAGGCTAGATCTGAATCTAAGTTGACCCCACAGTGCCCACATTAGCTTCAGAGACACTTCTAGGAATATTGAAGATCTTTCTGAGTAGGCCAATTGACTAGAGATCAATGCACTTGAGAGGACACCACTGAGGACACAGAAGAATATTCCTATTACTGTTGCAGGAAGGGGGACCTCTTCCAGGGCCCGAAACTGAGCTCTTGTCTAACACTCAGAAATGAATTGTCTGAGGGGACACATATGCTGACATAACAAGATATTTTACTGGGAAATGGGCAGTAGGGTAAGGGAACCCAGGAGAACAGCTCTGCCACATGGCTTGCAGTCTTGGGTTTTATGGTGATGGGGTTAGTTTGGGGTTGTCTTTAGCCAATCATTCTGACTGTCCTTCCCTGTGGTGCATGACTTGTTCAGCCAAGATGGATGACAGAGAGAAGGATTCAGGGAGGTGGTCAGACATGTGGTGTCTCCTTTCTACTTTTCCTGAACTCTTCTGATTGGTGGAGGCTTATTAGTTCCATGTTCCTTACCAGGATGTCCTGTCATAAAACAACTCATGCAAATGGTTACTACGATGCCTGGCCAGAGCGGAAGGTTTCAGTCAGTGTGCTTTCCCTAACAACTCCCTGCTGAGAGACTTTATAGTCAAGATACTTTTTGGGAATTGGGGTGCAGGTCACTTTCTTCTGTAACTTCTTCCTGCTGTGTATGGGCATAGGCCTGCTTAGCAGAGCAGAAGTCTCTCTCTACCTGATCTAAGTCAAGGTATTTTTTGCATTGACTGAAACCTGCATTCACCCTTGTAATAACAGCAGTTTAGTTTGAAACAGTTGGCTCCTGTCAGAGATGAAATAGACAGGGGCCAAACAGGAGACCTAACAGGATGGTCATCACTGGTCCCCAGAAACAGGAGGCAACATTTGGGGTGAGGGCTGCAGGGTTTGTGACTTTTTTTTTTTTGGATTGGTTGGTGGTGAGGCAACAGAGCTGTGCTCCAGGAATCTTGTGTTTAGTCTGAAGTTCCCATCTTCCACCTGGATCGAGACTACAGTTCTGTAGAAGAACTCAAAGACATTGTTATGCATATTTCTTTGAGTAGGAACCAGGACCCTGTCTCAAAGCTGTATCACCATTTGATTGTTTCTCTTCCGTTTCTGTATCCCCTCCCTTCCCTGATTAGCAATTGTTTGAATCTACCCCTTGGAACTCAGGGAAGTTCAAGGAGGCTGAACAAAGCCTATATCCTACAGACAAGAAATGGAGAATACAGGACAGATATGTATTCCAAAGATCCATCTAGTTCTGTCCAGTTTTAATTTAGGGAACTGGGCAACTATGACTGTGATAACTTCTTGTCAAAATGGGGTATAGGACTGCCTCAGCTTGGAGAATAGACACTGAATTGGAAGTATTCCCGAGTTTCAAGTCCTAGATCTGAGCCTTATATGATTAAAATCTCAATTCCTTGGTCTGCCATTTTGTTGTAACAGATCCAATTAGAAGTAGCTGGAGGAGGGATAACTGGAATTTTAATAGACAAAGTAAATCTCATTTCTTTTTAGAAGAATAGGCCTGAAACCCAGTCTGGACCTGGCACCTCGGGGAGACTTGTAGCCAGGTAGCCAGTTACCTAGTTTTATAAAAAGTAAGGTTGAAGTTACTAGCTTCCAGCAGACATTGTTTTGAGAATGGTGGCATCTAAGCCTGACATGACTCAGAAAGCTCAAGTGTTTAGCAATACAACGTCTAATCTGAAATTACACCCACAGTATCATCTAGTTATTGCCCAGGATGCCTGAACCACAGCTACTCTATTTTGACTTTTAATGTAAAATTTTCCTTCATAGCCAAAGCTGCTGCTGCTGCTGCTTCTACGTTGCTTCAGTCATGTCCGACTCTGTGCGACCCCATAGATGGCAGCCCACCAGGCTCCCCCATCTCTGCGATTCTCCAGGCAAGAACACCAGAGAGGGTTGCCATTTCCTTCTCCAATGCATGAAAGTGAAAAGTGAAAGTGAAGTCGCTCAGTCGTTTCTGACTCTTAACGACTCCATGGACTGCAGCCTACCAGGCTCCTCCATTCATGGGATTTTCCAGGCAAGAGTACTGGTGGAAACAGTTCATAATCTTGAAAACAAGATATGATCCTAGGGTTGGAAAGCCGACCCCAGACTCTTTCTCAACTGGCATCTCAGAGTCACATGTTTTATGTATCTGGTGGAAAATCTATAGATAATATTAGTCTTAGTTACTGGTTTGTCATTGATAACTGTTTCCTAATTATTCAATGGTTAATGATCATTTTGTTCTTTGGCCCTGAAGGCCACATGAGTTATAGTTTAATTCCCTGCATAGTTTCATTCATGTCTGAAAGTATAATAAAGCTGGGTTGGATTCAGTTTCAGCACCTTCACCTTGGAGCCCTGATCCAAGGTGTTGGATCTCCTGATCCTTGCTTTTCTCTGAATTCTCCTGTCTTGTTTCTCATTTTCCTGCTGTATCGCACTTTCGGAAACCCTGCTTGTCAAGCTAGTCTTGACACCACCTGTCTTATTAGCCTCTTGGTCCAAGAAAACATTCCCTCTTGTTGCTTCTTCCCACATCTAGAGTTACACTGTTACCATCATTGATCTCATATGGAACTATATATTATTTTATCGGAGGCCTCAGTCACACATTTGGCAGTATAGGAAACAGCAATTTTGTAAAACATGTGAAATGCAAATAACATAGTTAGCAGTATTAGTAAAGTCACAAGTAAGACTTAAGAGCTTCCATTAGATATAGCCCAGTATATCCCAGGTCATCTGACTTAGTCTACTCAGTATGAATCTTTATCTTCCAGGGAAATTATATATTGGCACTGTCTATAAGGTACATAGTCCAGTTTTCTAGTGTTACTAGACTGATTATGTTTAGTATGATTTAATTGTTTCAATATAGAGGAGACTTTATACCTAAATTATCATAGCCTGGTGTTATCTATACAAATCCATCTCATAATTGTGGGAGAATTTTCTTCCTTTGATGAAACTTTGCTTGTGGCTCTGATTTAGCTTGAGTAATAGAAGAAAGCTCAAATTTATGGTCAGAGTCGGAGCAGGCATTATTAATTGGTCCTGTGAGGGATCCCATCTAGTAATATCAATAGTGACCTGAATATGACCATAATTTTTTAAAGTAAATTTTCTCAGGGCCAACCAGTTAGAGCCTTATAATAGAGAAATTTACCAAGGTAACCCAGAACTAGACACAGGTAATTGGTCACAAACTCAACAATTGGATTGATTTCTAAAACTAGCATAGGATCAGGCCTATGATAGAAAAGCATTTGATTTATATGCAAAGGTCTAAGAAGTCAAAAAAACATTATAAATGATCATACGAATCAGGTCCAGCATCTCGAGGAAGCTGTCTACCTCTGATATTGTTGTCTTCTCATCCTCGTGTAGTGTAGTTTCTCCTCTGTTTGAGCATCATTTTAAGGTGAGATCAGGTCAGCTGTCTTTTCTATAGACCAGTCCAGTGTAGGGGACTTTGGAAGTGGGAATTAATCTAAGAGTTAATTTCCCTTGAGTTTCATTCTGCATGATCTAGTTAAGAATACCTGATTAAAAAATCCTTCCATCCAGATTGGAGACAGTCCCTTAAATTATGTTTTTTTTTTTTTTCCCAGTCCTGGTTACCGGTCATGAGGCATCTGATCTTCATCCAAACACAGGTTACTGAATAAGCTTCAGAAACAAATGTAGGGTATTCTTTAAGAATTCAATTAAATTTTACATTGATATTGCATAACAGCAAAGAACTATCCAAGAAATGAGTCGTACTAGATGCAGACCTTCATTAACAAACTGGGATTTAACATTTATTGAAACATCTTTTTCTCCCTAAATGTACCCTCATTTTTATCAGATAGAACCACATTAAGGCTAGTTTGTTTGCAAAATAGGTCTGCTCTCAGTAATTTTGACCTGATGATTTATATAGCCATAATTGATCATAGACTTTTTATTTTGCTGAAATGTTTATACAGTCTCAGACTGAACTTTTAAAATAAAACAGGCTGGGAAACACACCAAAGGCTTATCACAGATTTCACCTAACAAATCTAGGTGAATTCTTCCGTTTTTAATGTCTCAAAAATTCCGTGAGTTTGTACTTGTTAGTGAGATAACCTTCCTACCTCATTTGATAAACTTACTGGAAACCTAAGAGTTTCCAATTTCTGGAGGAGTCAGATAGAGAGAAAATATAAACATAATTGCTTTGTTTATAATGTCTAATTTTACCAAATTATTGTCATAGTTTGAAGTTATAAACATATTCACTGGTTCATTCAGTCCTTTGTTAAGTTCTGCAAAGTCATCAGGTTTTTCACTAGAATACCAGGACATATCAGAATGTTAAGAGCTCCATATAATTTCTAGGATATCTATATTAGTAATATTCACTATACATTATAACATGTATGTTATAATGTTATAATCCTCTCATTATAACATGAGAGGATTTATTACTCATTTGATAATATTTTTCATGTAATTTAACCAATCAAATAAGCACAGTTTAATATCTTTCTTTGAGATGTTTCAGGGGCCCTTTGAAGCACCCCAAAGTTAGCTAGAGGGCAAAGGAACTTCAAAATAATTCAATTTAGGAAGTTTTGTCAAAAAAATCAATTGAAAGGGTTTAGAACATTTGGTCAGATTTAGTCAATGTTGATGGGTGTTATCATTTAGTTTGCTGATATGTCATGATGGGGGTATATACTGAGACTCAAGGTCTAGTAAAAGTAGACTCTGCCATCTTGGACTTAACCAGTTTTGGCTATAACCAGTTTTCCTATGGCTGTGTCATTCCTAACAAAATCCATTTATCTAACTAACTGTAATCCAATTGTTAAAAAATCCTGATCATGCATAACTCTTTTTAGCATTTTTTTCATATCTTTTTTTTTTACTGAAAACACATTTCCTACTTTCTTTTAGCAACCAAGAATTAATTATATAGCAGCATTTTATAAATTGGTGAGGATAAATACCAGTGATAATTTCTAAAACCCTTGCTTTCTTGAAACATTTTAAGATGATGCCAAACATTATTCATTATAGTCCCAAATCTCTTTGATTTTTCTGTAAAAGGAAATAAGTGTTTAGTAGTAAATGTTTCAAAATCATTTTTTTATTTGGAAATTACCTTCATTTGATAATCTTTTTCATGTAATTTAACCAACCAAATAAACACAGTTTAATATCTCTCTTTGGGATGTTTCAGGGGGCCCTCTGAAGCACCTCAAAATCAGCTAGAGGTCAAAGGAACTTCAAAAGGATTCAATTTAGGAAGTTTTGTCAAAACAATCAATTAAAAGGGTTTGGAACATTTGGTCAGATTTAGTCAATGTTGATGGGTGTATCATTTAGCTTCTTGATATGTCATGATGGGGTTATATACCAAGGCTTAAGTTCTAGTGAAAGTCAACTCAGCCATCTTGGACCTAACCAGTTTTGGCTCTAACCAGTTTTCCTATGGCTGTGTTATTCCTAACAAAATCCATTTATCTAACAAATTGTAATCCAATTTTTAAAAAACCCTGATCATGCATAACTCTTTTTAGTATCTTTTCATACCTTTTTTTTTTTAACTGAAAACACACTTCCTACTTTCCTTTAGCAACCAAGAACTTTTATATTAGCATTTTATAGATTGATGAGCATAAATACCAGTGATAGTTTCTAAAACCCTTGCTTTCTTAAAACACTTTAGGGTGGTACCAAACACTGTTCATTTATAATCCCAAATCTCTTCAGTTTTTCTGTAAAAGGAAATCACTGTTTAGTAGTAAATGTTTCAAAATCTTATTTTATTTGGAAATGACCTAACTAATATAGATTGATGAGCATAAATACCAGTGATAGTTTCTAAAACCCTTGCTTTCTTAAAACACTTTAGGATGGCACCAAACACTGTTCATTTATAATCCCAAATCTCTTCAGTTTTTCTGTAAAAGGAAATCACTGTTTAGTAGTAAATGTTTCAAAATCTTATTTTATTTGGAAATGACCTAACTATACAATAGACTTCCAACACTTAGTTTAGCATAACCTTAGAAATTCAAGTTACCCCAATCTGGAGAGACTATTTTAGACAGATATTCTTAAAGCATAATTATTCATGATAGAGCTTATCTAAAAGCTCATATCTCATTTACATTTTTTAAGAAGTTTCTTCACTCAAGGTAATGTCCTTGTTGACAAACTTGTAACAGATATAATAATATTTAACTTATATTAAACCTGCTGCTAAGCTGCTAAGTCGCTTCAGTCGTGTCCGACTCTGTGTGACCCCATAGACAGCAGCCCACCAGGCTCCCCAGTCCCTGGGANCATTTTTTAAGAAGTTTCTTCACTCAAGGTAATGTCCTTGTTGACAAACTTGTAACAGATATAATAATATTTAACTTGTATTAAACCTGCTGCTAAGCTGCTAAGTCGCTTCAGTCGTGTCCGACTCTGTGTGACCCCATAGACAGCAGCCCACCAGGCTCCCCAGTCCCTGGGATTCTCCAGGCAAGAACACTGGAGTGGGTTGCCATTTCCTTCTCCAATGCATGAAAGTGAAGTCGCTCAGTCATGTCCAACCCTCAGCGACGCCATGGACTGCAGCCTTCCAGGCTCCCCATCCATGGGATTTTCCAGGCAAGAGTACTGGAGTAGGGTGCCATTGCCTTCTCCGATATTAAACCTAGGTACAACAAAAATATTCTACTTGATGTTAATTACTCTAAGACATGTCTATATTAGATAGGTCAACAAACATTAATATCAGGTATTTAAAACTGAATATTTACCAGTTCACATGAACCTGGAATTTATTGTTTAATTTAGAATTATTTGATTTGTAAGTGCTTACCTTTCTTTAAGCAATTAAACAGAGCTCATTTATAAATTAACCTCAAAAATATTACCCAGAGACAAAGACATACCAAGACATATTTAGACAGACACAATGCAAGATCTAGCTTCATTTTCTAAATTTAGTCATGAATTAGATATTACAACATAAAATTTACTAGTTTATAAAAAACAGTTGGAATAAATAAAAATTTTAGAGGCTTTTTCCCATTTTTCCTCAGTCTCAGGAGTTAGAGATGGCTTAAATAAGTGTTCCTGAGAGCCTTAGTCTCAAAGCACAGGGAAAGAAAATCAAGTTCTAACAAAATGGTGGCAGGTCTAAACCAAATAGTGGCCAGACAAAGCAAAATGGTCATCAAAAAATCAGAACACAGAGTTAAAACATACATATAAACCTGGCAGTCCCCATCAGACACTCCCTTAAATTCAAGAATACAGTCTCTCAGAAAACCTATAGAGACGCAGAACTTCAGATCCAGGTACTGAGTAAAGGAAAATATCTCAGATCTTCCAAGATTTCAAATGGAGGAAAGGAAGCCAGATTGAAAGAAGGGGGAGGAGGCGGGAGAGAGAGCAAAAAGGGTGGCCTTACAGATGTCTCCTGCCACCTGCAGATACCCAGGTGTTACAGGACTTTACCCTGGGCCTCCAGAGAAGGGAGGACTGGAACTCAGCCCTACCAGAAACCAGACCAAAACAGAGCCAGAATTCAAGTTCTCTGCCAAGAGGAGGTTATCAGTCTCCAATACTCAGGGCCCTTTGACCAGATTCCTGAGTCCAGGACCAGGGGACTAGAAAATAGGGGAAGAGGAGAGGAAAGAGAGAGGGAAGAGAGAGGTCCATAAAGTATCTTGTTCCTTACCGATTGGGGCAGTCTGGCCAGTTGTTCACGTCAGGAGGAGACCAGGGACAAAAGGGTCCCAGTTGCAGCTGCTGGGTCTAGACCATTGGCAGGAAAGCTGACCCCTGAGTACCCCAAGTGGTCAGGATGTCAGTCACAGTGAAAAAGAATCCCCACCAAAGTCGCCATTTGCTGCTGATTGAACCATTCCACCCTGGCCAGGCACCATAGTAACTATTTGCGTGAGTTGTTTTACGACAGGAGGTCATGGTAAGGAACATGGAACTAATAAACCTCCACCAACCAGAAGAGTTCAGGAAAGGCCAAAAGGAGATACCACATGTCTGACCACCTCCCACAGTCCTTCTCTCTGGTATCAATCTTGGCTGAACAAGCACGCACCACCAGGAAGGACAGTCAGAATGATTGGCTAAAGACAACCTGGAAACTAATCCCATCACCATAAAACCAGAGACTGCAAGCCATGTGACAAAGCTGTTCTCCTGGGTTCCCTTACCTTACTGCTGTCCACCCAGGTGCCATTTCCCAATAAAATCTCTTGCTTTTTCAGCACATGTGTCTCCTCGGACAATTCATTTCCAAGTGTTAGACAAGAACCCAGTTTTGGGCCTGAAAGGGGTCCCCCTTCCTACAACACTACCACTCTCAATATACACATATTTTTTTCTCTTGTCTTTTTTGTTTTGTCTATTTTTTTTTTAATTTTTCCTTTTATATTTTTACTTATTTTTCCTTTTTTATGCTTCTATTTTTACATAAATTTATTTCATTTTTTCCTGTTTACACAATGTTTTTTGTTATATTGCATTTTCACCATGTTTTTGGTTTTCTAATATTTCTAGCTTAGTTTTTAGCATTAGTTTTCATTTAGAGGTTTATTTATTGGCTTGATTGCTCTCTCCTTTTTTGATTCTTCTTTTATACTTTTTTTTCCCCTCTCTTTCTCTTCTTCTCTTCATAAGTGTAAGTGTGTGAGCTTCCTAATGTGTGTTCTTGTTTGTTTAGATTTAATTTTAACACATATCCTGGGATTTTGTCTTTTCATTCTTTTCTTGTTTGTTTAAATGTAATTTTTCTTTTTCGATTTCTTTCCTTCTCTACTGTGTTATGTGGCTTGTGGAATCCTGGGGCTCCACAAAGAGGGTAGGCCTGAACCTCTGAAGTGAGAGGAGTTTGGGCCACCAGAGATCTCCTGACCCCATGGATGATTAATCAGTGAGACCTCTCCCAAAGACCTCCACCTCAACAGTAAGATATGGCCCCACCCAAAGGCCTGCAGACTTCAGTGCTAGATTCACACCAAACACATAGCAAAGCAGGAACAAAAACCTACCCCAAAGCAGACAGGTAGACAAAGCCATACCAAAATCACAAATACCTCAAAACATACCACTGGTACAGTAGTGCTTTCAGAGAGATAAGATCTAGCTTCATGCAACAGAACCCAGGCACCCCTCCTCCCCACCCACAACAGGAAACCTTCACAAGACTTTCAACGCCATCCACTGCAGGCAGACTCCACAAGAGGAAATATGAAATATGACTTTGCAGAATGTGGAAAGGAGATCCCAAACACTAAATTAAGCAGAATGAAATGATAGAGGAACATGCAGCAGATGAAGAAGTATAGTGGAAACCCCAAAGGCCAAACAAAGAGCAAACAGACAATCTACCAGAAAAAAATATTTCAATATAATGATAGGAAAGATGATCCAAAATCTGGGAAATATGATAGAGGCAGATAAATAGAATGAAGGTACAGATTGAGAAGATTTAAGAAACGTATAACACAGATATAGATGAACTAAAGAACAGACAATCAACAATGAGAATGCAATAACTGAAATTTTTAAAAAATTCACTGAAGGGAACTGATAACTGAGTAACTGAGGCAGAAAAAATGGATAAGTGAGTTGCAAGACAGAATGGTGGAAATAACTGAAGCAGAGTAGAATAAAGAAAAAAGAATGAAAAAAAAAAAAAAGTGAGGACAGTCTCAGAGACCTCTGGGACAACATAGAGCACCAACACTTGAATTATAAGGGTCTCAGAAGAAGGAAAAAAAAAAAGAAAGGATATGATAGCATATTTGAGGAAATTATAGTTGAAAACTTCACTAACATCGAACAGGAAATAGTCACCTAAGTCCAGGAAACCTAGACAGTTCCATAAATGATAAATCCAAAGAGAAGCACACCAAGACACATATTAATCAAAAAAAAAAAAAAAAAAAAAAATTGAACACAAAGGAAAAAATTCTTAAAAGCAGCAAGGGAAAAGCAACAAATAATATTCAAGGGAATCCACATAATTTTAATAGTTGATTCTTCATCTGAAACTCTGTAGACCAGAAAGGAGTGGCAGGATATACTAAAAATGCTGAAAGGAAATAACCCAGCAAGGATCTCATTCAGATTTTATGGAGAAATCAATGAAGAAAGAGAAATAAAAGGATAAAAAAAAAAAAAAATTGAACACAAAGGAAAAAATTCTTAAAAGCAGCAAGGGAAAAGCAACAAATAATATTCAAGGGAATTCACATAATTTTAATAGCTGATTCTTCATCTGAAACTCTGTAGACCAGAAAGGAGTGGCAGGATATACTAAAAATGCTGAAAGAAAATAACCCAGCAAGGATCTCATTCAGATTTTATGGAGAAATCAATGAAGAAAGAGAAATAAAAGGAATCCAGATTGGAAATGAAAGAATAAAACTCTCACTTTTTGCAGATGACACTATACTACATGTAGAAAATCCTAAAGACACCACCAGAGAATTGCTAGAACTATTCAATGAATTTAGTAACTTGCAGAACAAAAAGCTTTTGCATAGAAAAGTAAACAATAAACAAAACAAAAAGTAACCCATAGATTGGGAGAAAATACTCACAAATTATGTGATAAGAAATCAGTCTCCAAAATTCACAAAGAGCTTATGATGCCTAATAGCATCAAAACAAACAACCCACTTTAAAAATGGGCAGAAGACCTGAATAGACATTTCTCCAAAGAGAACAGACAGATCATCAATAGGCCCATGAAAAGATATTCAACATTGCTAGTTGATAGATTGGAGAAGGAAATGGCAACCCACTCCAGTGTTCTTGCCTGGAGAATCCCAGGGATGGGGGAGCCTGGTGGGCTGCCGTCTATGGGGTCGCACAGAGTCGGACACGACTGAAGCGACTTAGCAGCAGCAGCAGCAGCAGCAGCAGTTGATAGATAAACTCTTTTTACAACTTTCTGAATATATAATACAGTATTATTATTATTTTATTTTTATTTTATTTCTTTTTCTTTGCAACCAGGTTTATTTTTTATTTTTTTAATATAAATTTATTAACTAGAAAAAATAAATAATTGAAAATCAAAGCTACCATAAAATGTCACTTCATACTGGTCAGAATGGATATCACCAAAAAAAATCCACAAATAAATGCTAGAGAGAGTGTGGAGAGAAGGGAACCCTCCTACACTGTTGGAGGGAATGTGAATTGGTATATCCACTGTGGAGAAAGTATGGAGGTTCCTTAAAAAACTAAAAACAGAGCTAACATGTGATCCTTCAATCCCACTCCTGGGCATACATCTAGAGAAAAACTTGATCCAAAAGGATACATGCATCCCAATATTCTTTGCAGCACTGTTTACAGTAGCCAAGACATGTCAGCAGCCTAATGTCTACTAGCAGCTGCTGCTAAGTCACTTCAGTCGTGTCCTCTCTGTGCGACCCCATAGATGGCTGCCCACCAGGGTTCCCTGTCCCTGGGATTCTCCAGGCAAGAACACTGGAGTGGGTTGCCATTTCCTTCTCCAATGCATGAAAGTGAAAAGTGAAAGTGAAGTCACTCAGTCGTGTTTGACTCTTAGCGACCCCATGGACTGCAGCCTACCAGGCTCCTCCGACATGGGATTTTCCAGGCCAGAGTACTGGAGTGGGTTGCTATTGCCTTCTCCAAAATGTCCACTAGCAGAGGAATGGGTAAAGAAGATGTGGTACAAATGTGCAATGGAATATTACTCAGCAATTAAAAATAATGAAATAGTGCCATTTATAGCACCATGGATGGACCTAGAGCATGTCATAATGAGTAAAGTAAGTCAGACAGAGATGGAGAAATATTGTATGGCATCACTTATACGTGGAATCCAAAAAGAAATGATGAAATAAACTTACTTACAAAATAGAAAGAGACTCATAGACTTAGAAAAAGAACTTATGATTACTGGAGAAGGGAGGGATAGTTAAGGATTTTGTGAAGGTCATGCACACGCTTCTATATTTAAACTGAATAACCAACAAAGGCCTATTGTACAGTATGTGGAATTATGTTCAATGTTATGTGTCATTCTGGGTAGAAGGGAGGTTTGGGGGAGGATAGATACATGCATATTATGGCTGAGTCCCTTCACTGTTCACTTGAAACTACCACAGCATTGTTAATAGGCTCTACCCCAATGCAATCTTCCCTGATTGCTCAGACAGTAATGAATCTGCCTGTAATGTGGTAGAACTGAGTTTGATCCCTGAGTTGGGAAGATCCCCTGGAGGAACAAATGGCAACCCACTCCAGTATTCTTGCCTGGAAAATCTCAATGGACAGAGGAGCCTGGCTAGTTTAGAGGTTCTCAAAGAGCTGTACACTACTGAATGACTAAGCACAGTGCCCCAGTACAATAAATAAATAAATAAGGTGGAGAAAAAAGTTGACAAATCATTAACCAGACTCATCAATAAAATAATGAGAAGACTCAAATCAATAAAATTAGAAATGAAAAAGGAGAAGTCACACAGATAATGCAGAAATACAAAGGATCACAAGAGACTACTATGAGCAACTCTATGCCAGTTAAATGGGCAATCTTGAAGAAATGGACAACCTTAAAGAAATGGACACATTTAAAAAAAAATATTACAGCCTTCCAAGACTAAACCAGGAAGAAATAGAAAATAAGAACAGACTAATCAAAGCACTGAAATCAAAACTGTGATCAAAAATCTTCCAACAAACAAAAGCCCAGAGCCTGATTGCTTCACAAGTGAATTCGATCAAATGTAGAGAAGAGCTAACACCTATCTTACTCAAACTCTTCCAAAAAAAAAAAAGAAAAGAAAAAGCAGAGGTGGAAAAACTCCCAAACTCATTTTGCAAGGTCACCATCACCTTGATACCAAAAGAAGACAAATATATCACAGAAAGAGAAAATTATAACATCACTGAAGAATATAGATGTAAAATTCCTCAACAAAATTCTAGCAAACAGAATAAACAACACGTTAAGAGGATCATACACCATAATCAAGTGAGGTTTATCTCAGGGATGCAAAGATTCTTCAATATATGCAAATCAATCATTGTGCTATATCATATCAACAAATTGAAAGACAAGAATTATTTGATCATCTTAACAGATACAGAGACAGTTTTGGCAAAATTTGACACCCATTTATGTTAAAAAAAAAAAAAAATGAAGAAGAAGAAAAAACTCTCCAGAAAGTCAGTATAGAAGGAATCTATCTCAACATAATAAATGTGATATAAAAAACACACAGCAAATATTATCAGTGGTAAAAAGCTTAAAGGATTTCCTCTAAGATTAGGAACAAGACAAGGGTGCCCACTTTGGCCACTGTTATTCAATGTAGTTTTTGAAGTCCTAGCCATGGATATCAAAGAAGAAAAAGAGATAAAGGGAATCCAGATTGGCAAAGAAGAAGTAAAATTCTCACTTTCTGCAGATGACACTATACTATACATAGAAATTCCTAAGATGCCACCAGAAAATTGCTAGAGTTAATCAATGAATTTAGTAAAGTTGCAGGATACAAAATTAATATACACAAATCCCTTGGATCCCTGTACATTAACAATTAAAAATCAGAAAGGAAAACTAAGGGAACAATCATATTTACCACTGCAACAAAAAGAATACCTAGGAATGATCCTACCTAAACAAAGATCATGGCATCCAGTCACATCACTTCAGGGCAAACAGATGGAGAAACAGTGGCAGAGTTTATGTTTCTGGGCTCCAAAATCACTACAGGTAGTGACTGCAGCCATGAAATTAAAAGACACTTACTCCTTGGAAGAAAGATTATGACCAACATAAACAGCATATAAAAAACAGAGACATCACTGTGCCAACAAAGGTCTGTCTAGTCAAGGCTATGGTTTTTCCAGTAGTCATGTATGGATGTGAGAGTTGGACTATAAAGAAAGCTGAGTGCCAAAGCATTGATGCTTTTGAACTGTGGTGTTGGAGAAGACTCTTGGGAGTCCCTTGGACTGCAAGGAGATCCAAGGAGTCCATCCTAAGGGAAATCAGTCCTGAATATTCACTGGAAAGATTGATGTTGAAGTTCAAACTCTAATACTTTGGCCACCTGATGCGAAGAACTGACTCATTAGAAAAGACCCTGATGCTGGGAAAGATTGAAGGCAGGGGGAGAAGGGGACAACAGAGGATGAGATGGTTGGATGGCATCACCAAGTCAATGGGAATGAATTTGAGTAAGCTCTGGGAGTTGGTGATGGATAGAGAGCCCTGTCATGCTGCAGTCCATGGGGTTGTAAAGAACTGAACTGATCCTACCTAAGGAGACACAAGAACTTTATGCAGAAAACTGTAAGACATTGATGAAATAAATCAACATGACATACTGATATGGAGAGATATACCATATTCTTGGACTGAAAGAATCCATATTGTGAAAGTGATTATATTGCCCAAATCAATCTACAGATTCAAGGAAATCCTGATCAAATTAAAAATGGTATTTTCTCCAGAGCAAGGACAAAAAATTTTACAATTTGTATGGAAAAGCAAAAGACCCTGAATAGCCAAATCAATCTTGAGAAAGGAAAACAAAGCTGAAGGAATCAACGTTCATGACTTCAGGCTATACTACAAAGCTAAAGTCATCAAGATAATGTGGCACTGGCACAAAAACAGAAATATAAACCAAGGAAACAAGATAGAAAGCCCAGAGATAAGCTTACACTTCTATGGGCACCTTATTTTTGACAAAGGAGGCAAGAATATACAAAGAAGAAAAAACAGCCTCTTCAATAAATGACTCTAGGAAAACTGGACGGCAATGAGATGAGAACACTTCCCAACATCACACACAAAAATAAATTCAAGAAGGATTAAAGACCTAGACATAATAGCAGAAGCTATAAAACTCTTAGAGGCCAACATAGACAGAACATACTTTGACATTAGTTGCAACAAGATCCTCTTGACCCACTTCTATAGTAAAAGAAATAAAAACAAAAATATACAAAAGGGATCTGATTAAACTTAAAAGCTTTTGCACAGCAAAGGAAGCTATAAATGAGATGAAAAGACAATCCTCACAATGGGAGAAAATAATCACAAACAAAACAACTGCCAAATGATTAAACTCCTAAATATATAAGTAGGTCATGCAACTGAATATTAGAAAAACAGTGGGCAGAATACCTACACAGGTATTTCTCCAAAGAAGACATACAGATGTCCAATAAACATATGAAAAGATGCTCAATATTGCTCACTGTTAGAGAAATGCAAATCAAAGCTCAAATGAGGTACCACTTTTCACCAGTCAGAATGGACATCATCAAAATCTAGAAACAGCAAATCCTGTAGAGGATGTAGAGGAAAAGGAACCCTCTTGCACTGTTGGTGGGATTTCAAATTGATATAGTGACTTTGGAGAACAGTGTGAAGTTTCCTCAAAAAACTAGGAATTAAACTACCATGTGACTCAGCAACCCAATTACTGGGCATATACCCTGAGAAAACTACAATTCTAAAAGACACATGTTATTCCAATGTTCACTACTATACTCCTTACAGTTGCCAGGACAACGAAGCATCCTAGATGTTCATCAACCGATGAATGGATAAAGAAATTGTGGTGCATATATACAATAGAATATCACTCAGGCATAAAAATATGAATTAATATGAGTCAGTTCTAGTGAGGTGGATGAACCTAGAATGCATTATACAGAGTGAGTAAGTCAGAAAGAGAAAAAATATATATAGTATATTAAAGTATATATAGTATATATGGTATATACTATATACCATATAGTATATAGTATATATAGTAGTTTAATTCCTAGGGAAATCTAGTGGTTTCCCAGCTGCTGCTAGTGGTGAAGAATCCACCTGACAATGTAAGATATGTAAGAGACCCAGGTTTGATCCCAGGGCTGAGAAGATCCCCTGAAGTAGGGCACAGCAACCCACTCCAGTATTCTTTCCTGGAGAATCCCATGGACCGAAGAACCTGATTGGCTACAGTCCATAGGGTTCCATAGGGTGAGACATGACTGAAGTAACTTAGCACAAACACATGTATGGAGTCTAGAAAATAGTACTGATGAACCTATTTGCAATAAAGGACTGGAGACACAGGTGTAGAGAATGGACTTGTGGACACAGTTGGGGAAGGAGAGGGTGGGATGAATTGAGAAAGTAGCATTGACATATATACACTGCCATATGTAAAATATTTCACTAGTGAGAAGCTGCTATATAATATTGGGAACCCAGCCTGCCACTTTGTGATGACCGAGAGGGACAAAATGGGGGAGGTGCAAGGAACACTTAAGAGGAAGTTCAGTTCAGTCCAGCTGCTCAGCCGTGTCACACTCCTTGTGAAACCATGGACTGCAGCATGCCAGACTTCCCTGTTCATCTCCAACTGCCGAACCCTACTCAAACTCATGTCCATCTGTTCGATGATGCTATCCAAACATCTCATGCTCTGTCATCCCCTTCACCTTCTGCCTTCAGTCTTTCCCAGCATCAGGGTCTTTTCAGGTTAGTCAGTTCCTTGCATCAGGTGCCCAAAGTACTGGTACTTCAGCTTCAGCATCAGTCGTTCCAATGAATATTCAGGACTGATTTCCTTCAGGATTGACTGGTTTGATCTTCTTGGAGTCCAAGGGACTCTCATGAGTCTTCTCCAACAACAAAGTTCAAAAGTTGCAACTGACAAAGAATTAATCTCAAAAATATACAAGCAACACCTGCAGCTCAATTCAAGAAAAATAAATGACCCAATCAAAAAATGGGCCAAAGAACTAAACAGACATTTCTCCAAAGAAGACATATAGATGGCTAACAAACACATGAAAAGATGCTCAACATCACTCATTACCACAGAAATGCAAATCAAAACCACAATGAGGTACCATCTCATGCCAGTCAGAATGGCTGCTATCCTAAAGTTTACAAACAATAAATGCTGGAGAGGGTGTGGAGAAAAGGGAACCCTCTTACACTGTTGGTGGGAATGCAAACTAGTACAGCCACTGTGGAGAACAGTGTGGAGATTCCTTAAAAAACTGGAAATAGAACTTCCATATGGCCCAGCAATCCCACTGCTGGGCATACACACTGAGGAAACCAGAATTGAGAGAGACACATGTACCCCAATGTTCATCGCAGCACTGTTTATAATAGCCAGGACATGGAAACAACCTAGATGTCCATCAGCAGATGAATGGATAAGAAAGCTGTGGTACATATACACAATGGAGTATTACTCAGCCATTAAAAAGAATACATTTGAATCAGTTCTAATGAGGTGGATGAAACTGGAGCCTATTATACAGAGTGAAGTAAGTCAGAAAGAAAAACACCAATACAGTATACTAATGGATATATATGGAATTTAGAAAGATGATAATGATAACCCTATATGAGAGATAGCAAAAGAGACATAGAAGTATAGAACATTCCTTTGGACTCTGCAGGAGACAGTGAGGGTGGGATGATTTGAGAGAAGAGCATTGAAACATGTATATTTTCATATGTGAAGTGTATCACCAGTCCAGGGTCAATGCATGATACAGGATGTTCAGGTCTGGTCCACTGGGATGACCCAGAGAGATGGTGTGGGGAGGGAGGTGGGAGGGGGGTTCAGAATGGGGGACACATGTACATCCGTGGCTGATTCATGTTTATGTATGGCAAAACCCATTACGATATTGTAAAGTAATTAGCCTCCAATTAAAATAAATAATTAAAAAAATGTCGATTCTTCAGCACTTAGCTTTTTTATATTTCAACTCTCACATCGATACATGACTACTGAAAAAACCATAGCTTTGATTAGATGGACCTTTGTACTCAAAGTAATGTCTCTGCTTTTTAATATGCTGTCTAGTTTGCTCATAAATTTTCTTCCAAGGAGCAAGCATCTTTTAATTTCATGGCTGCAGTCACCATCTGCAGTGATTTTGGAGTCCAAGAAAATAAAGCCTGTCATTGTTTCCCCATCATTTGCCATGAGGTGATGGGACTAGATGCCATGATCTTTGTTTTCTGAATGTTGATTTTTAAGCCGACTTTTTCACTCTCATCTTTCACTTTCATCAAGAGGCTTTTTAGTTCCTTTTTGCTTTCTGCCATAAAGGTGGTGCCATCTGCATTTTTGAGGTTATTGATATTTCTCCTGGCAATGTTGATTCCAGTTTGTGCTTCATCCAGCCCAGAATTTCTCATGATGCACTCTGCATATAAGTTAAATCAGCAGGGTGACAATAAACATACTTGACGTACTCCTTTCCCAAATTGGAACCAGTCTGTTGTTCAATGTCCGGTTCTAACGGTTGCTTCTTGACCTGCATACAGAGTTCTCAGGAGGCAGGTCAGGTGGTCTGGTAGTCCCATCTCTTGAAGAATTTTCCACACTTGGTTGTGCTTTACACAATCAAAGGCTTTGGCATAATCAATAAAGCAGAAGTAGATTTTTATTTATTTATTTTTTATGAAACTCTCTTGCTTTTTTGATGATCCAGCAGATGTTGGCAATTTGACATCTGATTTCTCTGGCTTTTCTAAATCCAGCTTGAACATCTGGAAGTTCACGGTTCATGTACTGTTGAAGCCTGGCTCTGAGAATTTTGAGCATTACTTCACTAGCATGTGAGATGAGTGCAATTGTGCAGTAGTTTGAGCTTTCTTTGGCATTACCTTTCCTAGGAATTGTAATAAAAAATGACCTTTTCCAGTCCTGTGGCCACTGCAGAGTTTTCCAAATTTGCTGGCATATTGAGCATATCACTTTCACAGCATCATTTTTCAGGATTTGAAATAGCTCAGCTGGAATTCCATCACCTCCACTAGATTTGTTTGTGATGCTTCCAAGGCCCACTTGACTTTGCATTCCAGGATATATGGCTCTAGGTGAGTGATGACATCATCGTGGTTATCTGGGTCATAAAGATCTTTTTTAAGAGGCAGGGGAAACATAAATATATAGTCATGACTTATTTTCAGTGTATGGCAGAAACCAAGACTACATTGTAAAGCAGTTATCCTCAAATTAAATATATATATATATATATATATATATATATATATATATGATTGAAGGACTCATTTTGAATAAATATATAGACTTTCATACATATTAAGGCATAACTGCAACTGTAATCACAGATAGGAATGCTGCACCTTTTTAAGGAGTTTAGTAGGATATTCGATAAATAAACCTTTTGAATAGATTTGTTTTCAGTGACTTTATTTTTCACTGGAGCTTCCAGGATCAATTGTTACTATATATATTTTTTACCTGCAATAAGTAATAATTCAGTTATCTTATTGCTATTAAATGTTATTTTCCCTCATATTTATTATGTGCTCCTTTTAACATTGTTTACACTCCTGAGTAGAATTCAAGGAATTCAAAGTATATAGTCAAAGGGTTTTCTAGTAGCCATGTATGGATGTGAAACTTGGACCATAAAGAAATGAGTACCAAAGAAATGATGCTTTTGAACTGTGGTGTTTGAGAAGACTCTTGAGAGTCCTTTGGACTGAAAGGAGGTCCAACAAGCCAATCCTAAAGAGAATCAGTCCGGAATATTCACTGGAAATACTGATGCTGAAGCTGAAGCTCCAATACTTTGGCCACCTGATGTGAAGAACTGACATATTGGAAAGATCCTGATGCTGGAAAAGATTGAAGGCAGGAGGAGAAGGGGACGACAAAGGGTGAGTTGATGGGATGGTATCACCAACTCGATGGACATTAATTTGAACAAGATCTGGGACTTGGTAATGGACAGAGGAGGTTGGAGTTCTGCAGTCCATGGGGTTCAAAGAGTTGGACACGACTGAGAGACTGAACTGAACTGAACTGAATATTTTGTAAGACGTGAGATTTGAAACATGTCAGATTTGGAGCATGTTGTGTATATTTGAAATGTATGACTCTGTCTAAATTTAGAATCCAGAATAATTTATATATGGCCATAAGCTATGGAGAAGGAAATGGCAATCCACTCCAGTACTATTGCCTGGAAAATCCCATGGACAGAGGATAGGCTACAGTCCATGGGGTCGCAAAGAGTCGGACACAACTGAGCGACTTTCCTATAAGCTATCAACAATTGATAACTGGGTTTAAACATGAGTTTTAACTTCTGATAACTTTTATAAATTACATTTGAGTTAAGTTTAATAAATTGCATAGCCACTAACAAGTCTACTCAGGATGTTGTTTTACAGTGTTTTAACTTAACCTTTTGGAGAAGGCAATGGCACCCCACTCCAGTACTCTTGCCTGGAAAATCCCATGGATGGAGGAGCCTGGTAGGCTGCAGTCCATGGGGTCTCTAAGAGTTGGACACGACTGAGCGACTTCACTTTCACTTCACTTTCATGCACTGGAGAAGGAATGGCAACCCACTCCACTATTCTTGCCTAGAGAATCCCAGGGATGGGGGAGCCTGGTGGGCTGCCGTCCATGGTGTCACACAGAGTCGGACACGACTGAAGCGACTTAGCCGCAGCAGCAGCAACTTAACCTTTAGGTGCAGTGAAAATAAAGGGAGTGATATATCAACTTTATGTTTCCCAAATGCAATTGTTCTGAAGATGCTCTATTTTTCTCATTATTGTGTGTGCACTTTTAGTGAATTGATTATACATCTTAATGAATCATATTCCTGATTTCTGAAATTGCTCCTTATACAACCAGTTTGTTATAGTTTTAACTCTTAATCAGCCAGACTTCTTTTACTCTCATCTCTGACCTCCAACCATGTTAAAACTTTTTTGTCTATTATTATATGAAAAGTTTTGTCTTTATTTCCCTTTTAGGCCACACTGGACCAATCTCATGGTTGGCCATCTCAGGTATTACTTTATTATCTTGAACTCCCTCTTTGTCTGAAACGTTTACTTATTACAGTAAGCTATTTAAGTTAGAGATTATTTTTGCTTTGATGCATATCAACAAAGGTGATTATAGAGTTATTTTGTACAAGGAGTGTTCATCTTGTTTCCCTATTGTTATAACACATGCTCTGAACTCAGAGTGCAAAAAGATAAAATCATAGATTATAGGAATGTGTATTTGTTCTTATTCTCCTGCTTTTCCTCCTCTTCTTCCTCCTGGGTTTTCTTCTCTTCATTATATTCTTTCTTTCTTTATCAATGATATTCTTGACTATCCATGACAAGTTAGATTAGCTAAAGATGAAGAATATATAAGAAAGACACGCTAACAAACAATTCACTACTTTAACACAAACATACAAATGCAACCAAATACCAAGAAAAGAGCAAAGGCAGCATACTATGATAAATCCAACTGGAGCATCAGTTTTAAGCCTTTTCTTTCTTTCTTTTTCTTATCTTTTTAAGTCAGTCGGTTCAGTAGCTCAGTCATGTCCGACTCTTTGTGACCCCGTGAATCGCAGCACGCCAGGCCTCCCTGTCCATCACCAACTCCTGGAGTTCACCCAAACTCATGTGCATCGAGTCGGTGACACCATCCAGCCATCTCATCCTCTGTCGTCCCCTTCTCCTGCTGCCCCCAGACCCTCCCAGCATCAGAGTCTTTTCCAATGAGTCAAATCTTTGCATGAGGTGGCCAAAGTATTGGAGTTTCAGCCTCAGCATCAGTCCTTCCAATGAACACCCAGGACTGGTCTCTTTAGGATGGACTGGTTGGATCTCCTTGCAGTCCAAGAGAGTCTCAAGAGTCTTCTCCAACACCACAGTTCAAGAGCATCAATTCTTTGGCACTCAGCTTTCTTCACAGTCCAACTCTCACATCCATACATGACTACTGGAAAAATCATAGCCTTGACTAGATGGACCTTTGCTGGCAAAGTAATATCTCTGCTTTTCAATATGCTATCTAGGTTGGTCATAACTTTCCTTCCAAGGAGTAAGCATCTTTTAATTTCATGGCTGCAGTCAACTTCTGCAGTGATTTTGGAGCCCAAAAAAATAAAGTCTGACACTGTTTCCACTGTTTCCCCATCTATTTCCCATGAAGTGATGGGACCAGATGCCATGATCTTCGTTTTCTGAATGTTGACCTTTAAGGCAACGTTTTCACTCTCCTCTTTCACTTTCATCAAGAGGCTTTTTAGTTTCTTTTCACTTTCCGCCATAAGGGTGGTGTCATCTGCATATCTGAGGTTATTGATATTTCTCCCGGCAATCTTGATTCCAGCTTGTGCTTCTTCCATCCAAGAATTTCTCATGATGTATTCTGCATATAAGTTAAATAAGCAGGGTGACAATACACAGCCTTGACGTACTCCTTTTCCTATTTGGAACCAGTCTTTTTTTTTTTTTTTTAGTAAATGTAAACAATCGCAAACACCTTGAAAACTCTCACTTTTAAATTAAGGTAAAATTTTTATATGGTTTAGAATATAATTTAAAATACTAAGAAGAATGTGAGAGCAGATTCAACTTGGCTCTTAAACTTCTGAGCTCTCTTGTCAATCTACTCTGACATTAAGGAAAGTTATTAGAGATATATGAGAAATTCTCATATAAGACTTTTCCAGATTATGTAAGGTCAGAATTTTGATTAACATTCAGTCTCATAAGAGAAGTGCCAAAAAATAGCATAATTTGTGTTTAACAGGCACAAATTATAGAAACATAGAAAAATATTATACAGGAATCATAACCATGGTTTAAAATTGATATGCAATAAATATACACAATAAATATTGGAACACAAAATAAAAGAAATCTAAATAATGTAAGAATGTTGGCACTGGATCAGTAATGGCCAATGGTTGAGATTCACGTTGGCAATCTGTTTTATAGGAAAAATTCAAAATAAAGAAAAATAAATACTACATTCCTATCATTGGAGACATACTGCAGTCAATCCCTACTACATAACAGCAATGATATAAACTCCAAAGGCATTGCGGGATCATACTAAAGAGAATAGGTGTTAAAGTAGGAAGAGAAATTCATTAAAGCTCTGATTTCTGCATTATACTTTCTCTATGAAATATTCCATGTTGGCTTCCCTCTCTGGAATATCATGCTCCATTTATTTATTGAAAAAGTATAAGTTGAATGAACAAAATTAGTTATGTTCTAAGCCTTAGGAAAAATCCTCTTATTTCTCTTAATATTCCCTTACTATGTTTTTGTTTTTTTTCAGTATTAATTTTCTTTGCCTTTGTTCACTCTCATCTCCATTGGGACTAAATTGGGGTAGGATCTTGAAGAAAAATATTCAAGAATATCTAAGGTAAGTTTTCAAATACATGCACAAATAAAGATATTCATGATAAATGCAATCAATAGGCAGGAATGTTAGAAGTCAGAATTCTAGAAAACTTAGCCAGGTTTCTGAGACACATACTTATCTTGAAGCAAACAGTTTGACTTCATTAGTCAGATAACTAAAGCCCCTAAANCAAATACATGCACAAATAAAGATATTCATGATAAATGCAATCAATAGGCAGGAATGTTAGAAGTCAGAATTCTAGAAAACTTAGCCAGGTTTCTGAGACACATACTTATCTTGAAGCAAACAGTTTGACTTCATTAGTCAGATAACTAAAGCCCCTAAATAATCATTAACTTATCTTAATATTATTATAGTCAAAGTGGAAACTAAATGACTCCATAGAATTTTAGAGCCCCAAGAACATTAATGAGGTACTTTTTCAATAAATGAGCTTAACACACAGGAAGGGAGATCATCTCTTTTATTTCAAAATATATTGAGCTGAAATGACATTTTAAGTTTCAAGACTGTATTTTACTGACTATAAATTCCTATACAACTCAAGTCAGTCAGAAAACAGAGCTCTAGAACTTCTAGTCCAAAGGCTGCTGTTAAATACTTTTCAATGACTATGATTCTGAAAAGTATACAATACCTGGTTGATTTACAGACTTATCAGTGTCACACTTGGGGATTTCCAGAATTACTCAAAGGAGAGAACTATTTAAATGTCTGGAATTTTTCATGAATAAGTGAGCTCTAGATTTTCAAATCTTGGTGCACATTCTTTCCCCTCTATTTCTCTTCTCTTAAATAAAGATATTCATGATAAATGCAATCAATAGGCAGGAATGTTAGAAGTCAGAATTCTAGAAAACTTAGCCAGGTTTCTGAGACACATACTTATCTTGAAGCAAACAGTTTGACTTCATTAGTCAGATAACTAAAGCCCCTAAACAATCATTAACTTATCTGAATATTATTATAGTCAAAGTGGAAACTAAATGACTCCATAGAATTTTAGAGCCCCAAGAACCTTGATGAGGTACTTTTTCAATAAAGAACTTAACACACAGGAAGGGAGATCATCTCTTTTATTTCAAAATATATTGTTGAGCTGAAATGACATTTTAAGTTTCAAGACTGTATTTTACTGACTATAAATTCCTATACAACCCAAGTCAGTCAGAAAACAGAGCTCTAGAACTTCTAGTCCAAAGGCTGCTGTCAAATACTTTTCAATGACTATGATTCTGAAAAGTATACAATAGCCTGGTTGATTTACAGACTTATCAGTGTCACAGTTGGGGATTCCCAGAAATACTCAAAGGAGAGAGCTGTTTAAATATCTGGAATTTTTCATGAATAAGTGAGCTCTAGATTTTCAAATCTTGGTGCACATTCTTTCCCCTCTATTTCTCTTCTCTAGCTCTCCTGAGATATTATGAGCAAGTAGTGTTCTGAAGATATTTTGAAAATACTCATTACAGTGGTCTGAAAGACTGTTGTCTTTTTGGTTACTGTAATTCTGACAGGTGTGAGATAATACCTCATAGTAGTTTTGATTTACATTTCCCTGATGATTAGTAACGTTGAGCATCTTTTCATGTGCCTATTGGCCATTTGTATGTTTTCTTTAGAAAATGCTTATTTGAGTCCTTTGCCCATTTTGCCACTGGGTTGTAGTTTGTTTTGCATATTGATTTGTATGAGTTCTTCATATCATTTGTATGCATGTGTTCTAAGTTGTTTTCAGTTGTATCTGACTCTTTGTGACTCTGCTAGCTGTAGCTCACAAGGATCCTCTGTCCATCGGATTCTACAGGCAAGAATACTGGAGTGGGTTGCCATGCCCCCCTCCAGGGGATCTTCTTGCCCCAGGGATGGAACCTGCAATTCTTATGACTCTTGCACTGGCATGAGGGTTCTTTAGCACTAGTGCTAAAAGTTCGGAGAACTTGAGAACACCTGAGAAGCTCTCAGTTGGGATATTAACCCTTTATTGGACATCATGCTTATGCTCCTGCTTAGTTGCTCAGCCGTGCCCGACCCAGTGACTCCATGGACTGTAGCCGGCCAGGCTCTTCTGTCAATGTGATTTTCCAGGCAAAAATAGTGGAGTGGCCTACCGTTTCCTCCTCCAAGGGTTCTCCCCAACCCAGGGACTGAACCCACATCTTCAGAGGCTCCTGTATTGCCAGGCAGATTCTTTTACCACTGAGCAACCTGGGAAGCCTTCATTTACAAATATCTTTTCCATACAGTGAGCTTCCTATGTGGCACAGTGGTAAAGAATCCACCTGCCATTGCAGGTGATGCAAGAGACTCATATTTGATCTTTGGGTTGGGAAAATACCCTGGGATAATAGAGTAGATAGTGGCAATCTGCTCAAGTATTCTTGCCTGGAAAATTCTATGGACAGATGAGCCTGGCAGGCTACCGTCCATGGGTTTCAAAGAGCTGGACACAACTGAGCACATGCACACACACTCTCCCATACAGTAGGTTGCCTTTTTATTTTGTTGATTATTTCCTTCACTGCCCAAAAGCTTTTAAGTTTGATTTGGCCTCACTTGTTTCTTTTTGCTTCTGTTTCCTTTGCCTGATGAGACACTTTCAAAAAAATATTGCTGAGACCTATGTCAAAGAGTGTATGCCTATATTTTCTTCTGAGAGTTTTATGATTTCAGGTCTTAAATTTGAGTTTTTAATCCATTTTGAGTTTACTTTGATATGGCATGAGAAAATGTTCTGTTTTCAATGTGTCATATGTAGTTGTTTGGCTCACCCATCACCACTTATTGCAGAGACTATCTTTTCCCTATTGTATAATTTTTGCCCCTTTTGTCACAGATTAATCAACTATATGTGCATGGGTTTATTTTGACTCTGTTCTGTTCAATTGATCTATGTGTCTGTTTTTGTGCTAGTACTATATTGTTTTGATCACTATAACTTGTAGCATAGTCTGAAGTCAGGGAGTGTGATACCTCTAGCTTTGGTCTTTTTTTCTCAACAGACCTGGAGGGTTTTATCCTTAGTGACATAAGTTAAACAGAGAAAGACAAATCCTGTATGTTTTCACTTATATGTGGATTCTAAAGTATAAAACAAATAAACATAACAAAGCAGAATCAGAGTCACAGATACAAAGAACACACTAGTGGTTATCAGGAGGGAGAGGGTTAGGAGGAGGGACGGAATATGTGAAAAAAATTCAGAGATACAAACTACTAGGTATAAAATAAGTGTTACAAGGATGCAATCTACAGTATGGGGAATATAGCCAATATTTTTAATGACCTTAAATGCAGTAAAATCTTTAAAAATAATTGAAACACCCTGTTAAACACCTGAAACGAATATAATATTGCAAATCAACTACATTTCAACACATTAAAAAAGCTTATCATGAGAAAAACTTATTGATGTATGCTTGTATAGTACTTTAACTATAAATGCTCTTGATTATTTTAAAAAATGAAGAATTGGTGTTTCAGTAGAAAATGAACTTAAATGCCCAGCAATATGTGAGCAAAAACTTCACACAATGAAATGTTTTATAGTCATTAAAATGTTGGTTATGAAAGCATTAAGATAGAAAATAACATTTTAAAAAAGTAAAATTGTAGAGAGTAGTTTCAACTAGGTAGAAAATCATGGAAAATAGACTCAATAAAAATACACCAAAATAATTTAGGGTGGCTGTACTAGTTTGCATTCCCACCAACAGTGTAAGAGAGGGTTCACTTTCCTCCACACCCTCTCCAGCATTTATTGCTTGTAGACTTTTGGATTGCTGCCATTCTGACTGGTGTGAGATGGTACCTCATTGTGGTTTTGATTTGCATTTCTCTGATAATGAGTGATATTGAGCATCTTTTCATGTGTTTGTTAGCCATCCATATGTCTTCTTTGGAGAAATGTCTACTTAGTGGAGATTCCTTAAAAAATTGCAAATAGAACTGCCTTATGACCCAGCAATCCCACTGCTGGGCATACACACTGAGGAAACCAGAATTGAAAGAGACACGTATACCCTAATGTTCATCACAGGACTGTTTATAATAGCCAGGACATGGAAAAAACCTAGATGTCCATCAGCAGATGAATGGATAAGAAAGCTGTGGTACATATACACAATGGAGTATTACTCAGCCATTAAAAAGAATACATTTGAATCAGTTCTAATGAGGTGGATGAAACTGGAGCCTATTATACAGAGTGAAGTAAGCCAGAAAGAAAAACACCAATACACTATACTAACACATATATATGGAATTTAGAAAGATGATAATGATAACCCTCTATGTGAGACAGCAAAAGAGACACAGATGTATAGAACAGACTTTTAGACTCTGTGGGAGAGAGAGAGGGTGGGATGATTTGGGAGAATGGCACTGAAACATGTATACTATCAGATAAGAAATGAATTGCCAGTCTATGTTTGATACAGGATACAGGATGCTTGGGGCTGGTGCACGGGGATGATCCAGAGAGATGATATGGGGTGGGAGGTGGGAGAGGGGTTCAGGATTGGGAACTCATGTACACCCGTGGTGGATTCATGTCAATGTATGGCAAAACCAATACATTATTGTAAAGCAAAATAAAGTAAAAATAAAATAAAAAAAAAATAATTTAGGGTGGTAGAATAATGTTGGACACACTCAGGACTAGCTCCCCCAGCTATTCACGTGCACCTTGCTAGCTTGACTCCCATCAGAGGACTTCACTGCCATGTCCACACCTGTGGCAGGAATGTAGCCACAGGAGTGTATGTTGATGACCAGTGCCCAGGCAGCCGCTAGTGAGACCACATCCAGCTTTGTTTCCTGTCAATAGCTGGCACAACTGGGTTCACCAGCAGAAAACGACTCCAACTATTCACCACAGGACCCCTACCCAACAGGTAGCAATTCTCATATCAAACACAAGAGATCTTAAAATAAAGGTTACAAGAGATAAGGAAGGACAATACATAATGATCAAAAGATCAATCCAAGAGGAAGACATAACAGCTTTAAATATCTATGCACCCAACATAGGAGCACCTCAATACCTAAGACAAACAGTAACAGACATAAAGGAAGAAATTGACAGTAACAATAATAGTAGGAAACTTTAATACCCCACTCACACCAATAGACAGATCATTAAAACAGAAAATTAATAATGAAACACAAATCTTAAATGATACATTAGATGAGATGCAACTTATTGGTATCTTCAAGACATTCCATCCAAATGCAGAAGAATACACCTTCTTCTCAAGTACACATAAAACATTCTCCAGGATAGACCATGTCTTGAGTCACAAATCAAACCTCACTAAACTTAAGAAAATTGAAATCATATCAAGCATCTTCTGCAACCACAATGCTATGAGATTATATATAAATCACAAGAAAAAAACTGTAAAAAACACAAACACATGGATATTAAACAACACATTTCTGAATAATCAACAGGTTACTGAAAAAATCAAATGGAAAATAAAAAAAAATCTAGAAACAAATGACAATGAAAACATGACAATTCAAAACCTATGGGATGTAGCAAAAGAAGTTCTAAGAGGGAAGTTTATAGTAATACAATCCTACCTCAAGAAACAAGAGAAATATTGA
This sequence comes from Cephalophus harveyi, assembly GCA_006410635.1. Classification (NCBI taxonomy): domain Eukaryota; kingdom Metazoa; phylum Chordata; class Mammalia; order Artiodactyla; family Bovidae; genus Cephalophus; species Cephalophus harveyi. Next base: position 120,321 of record SJYT01026439.1, on the reverse strand, counting down.
ACAGACAGCCTAGCTTTACACCTAAAACAACTGGAAAAACAAGAACAAAAAATCCCCAAAATTAGTATAAGGAAAGAAATCATAAAGATCCAAGCAGAAATAAATGTAACAAAAGTGATAGAAACAATAGTAAAGATTAATAAAACTAAAAGCTGTTTCCTTAAGAAGATAAAATGGACAAACCTTTAGCCAGACTCATCAAGAAAAAAAAGAAGAATCAAATCAACAAAATTAGAAATGAAAAAAGAGAGGTTACATTAAGCAATGCAGGGATACAAAGGATTATAAGAGAAGATTATGAACAACTATATGGCAATAAAATAGATAACCTGTAAAAAATGGACAGATTCTTAGAAAAGTTCAATCTTCCAAAACTGAACTAGGAAGAATTAGAAAATATGAACAACCCAATTACAAGCACTGAACTTGAAACTGTGATCAAAAACCTCCCAAAAAAACAAAAGCCCAGGACCAGATGGCTGAACAGGAGAATTCTATCAAATAATTAGAGAAGAGCTAATGCCTATAATTCTAAATCTCTTTCAAAAATGTGAAGAAGAAGGAAAATTTCCAAATATTTTCTACAAGGCCACCATCACCCTGATACCAAAACCAGACAAAGACAACACACAAAAAAGAAAACTACAGGCTAATATCTCTGATGAGCATAGATGCAAAAATCCTCAACACAATTTTAGCAATCAGAATTCAGCAGAACATTAAAAAGCTCATACACCATTATCAAGTTGGGTTTATTCCAGAGATGCAAGGATTCTTCAGTATATGCAAATCAATCAATGTGATACACCTTATTGGCAAATTGAAAGATAAAAGCCATATGATAAACTCAGTAGATGCAGAAAAAGCCTTTGATAGAAAGCCTTTTAATCAACACCCATTTATGATTAAAACTCTTTAAATAATATGTATAGAAGGAAACTACCTCAACATAGTAAAGGGTATAAGTGATAAACCTAAAGCAAACATTATTCTCAATGGTGAAAAATTGAAAACATTTCCACTAAGATCAGGATCAAGACAAGGGTGTCCACTTTCACCAATATTATTCAACATAGTTCTGGAAGTAAACATAGTTCAGCAATCAGAGAAGAAAAATAAAAGGATTTCAGATTGGAAAAGAAATAGTGCTCTCACTATTTGCAGATGACATGATACTGTACATAGAAAACCCCAAAGATACTATAAGAGTATTACTAGAGCAAATCAGTGAATTTAGCAAAGTTTCAGGATACAAAATCAATATACAGAAATCACTTGCATTTTATATATGAACAATGAAAAATTAAAAAGAGAAATTAAGGAATCAATCCCATTTGCATTGCAACAAAAATAATTAAATATCTAGGAATAAACTTATCTGAGGAGACAAAAGAACTGTACATGAAAAATTATAAGACATTAAAGAAAGACATCAAAGACTACATAAACAGATGAAGAGATATTCCATGTTTCTGGGCAGGAAGAATCAATATTGTGAAAATGACTATAGTACCAACACAATCTACAAATTCAATGTGATAGTTGTCAATTTACCAATGACATTTTTCACAGATCTAGAACAAAACATTTCATAATTCACATAGAAACACAAAAGACCCAAAACTGCCAAAACAGTCTTGAGAAAGAAGAATGGAGCTGGAAGAATCAACCTTCCTGACTTTAGATTATACTACAAAGCTACAGACATCAAGGCAATATGGTAATGACACTAAAATAGATATATAGACCAATGGAACAAGATAGAAAGCCCAGAAATAAACCCATTGGGCATCTTATTTTTGGCAAAGGAGGCAAGAAAATACAACAGGGCAAAGACAGCCTCTTCAATAAATGGTGCTGGGAAAACTGGACAGCTACATGTAAAGAATGAAATTAGAACACTTCCTAACACCATACACAAAGATAAACTCAAAATGGAATAAAGACCTAAATGTAAGACCAGAAACTATAAAATTCTTAGAGGAAAACATAGACAGAACAGTCGATGACATAACGAAGCAAAATTCTCTATGACTCACCTCCTAGAGTAACGGAAATTAAAAAAAAAAAGTAAACAAGTGAGATCTGGTTAAACTTAAAAGCTTTTGCACAGCAAAGGAAACTATAAACTAGGTGAAACAATAACCCTCAGAATGGGAGAAAATAATGACAAGTGAAGAAGCTTACAAAGGATTAATTTCCAAAATATACAAGCAGCTCATACAACTCAATACCAGAAAAACATATAACCCAATCAAAAAGTGGGAAAAAGACCTAAACAGACATTTCTCAAAGAAGACATACAGAGGGCTAAGAAACATAGAAAAGATGTTCAACATTGCTCTTTATTAGGGAAATGCAAATCAAAACTTCAGTGAGATATTACCTCACACTGGTCAGAATGTCCCTCATCAAAAAGTCTACAAACAATAAATGCTGGAGAGGGTGGGAAGAAAAGGGAATGCCCTTGCACTGTTGGTGGGAATGTAAATTGATATAGCTACTATGGAAGATGGTATGAGATTCCTTAAAAAAACTCGGAATAAAACCATCACATGACCCAGCAATCCCACTCCTAGGCATATACCCTGAGGAAACCAAAATTGAAAAAGACATATGTATCCCACTGTTTATTGCAGCACTATTTACACTAGCTAGAACATGGAAGTGACCTAGATGTCCATTTACAGATGATTGGACATGAAAGTTATGGTACATATACCCAATTGAATATTGCTCAGCCATAAAAATGAACACATTTGAGTCAGTTCTAAAGAGGTGGATGAACCTAGAGCCTATTATAAAGAGTGAAGTCAGTCAAAAAGAGAAAGATAAATATCATATTTAATGCATATATATGGAATCTAGAAAAATGCTACTGAAGAATTTATTTACAGGGCAGCAATGGAGATACAAACATATAGTATAGAATTATTGACATGGGGAGACGGGGAGAGGGGGAGATATATGGAAAAAGTAACATGGAAACTTACATTACCATATGTAAAATAGATAGCCCGCAGGAATTTGCTGTATGGCTCAGGAAACTCAAACAGGGGCTCTATATCAACCTAGAGGGATGGGAATTGGCAGAGAGATGGGAGGGAGGTTCCAAAGGGAGGGGATATATACATACCTATGGCTGATTCATACTAAGGTTTGACAGGAAACAACAAAATTCTGTAAAGCAATTTTCCTTCAATAAAAAAATAAAATAATTTTTAAAAAGTGAATGGAAAACTGCCATTTGCAGCAATATGGGTGGTTCCGGAGATAAGCATACTAAGTCAGGTAAGTCAGACAGAGAAAGACAAGTATCACATTATATCACTTATATGTGAAATCTTAAAAATCTTGACAGAAATGACCTTATCTACAGAACAGAAACAGACTCATGAACTTAGAAAATAAACTTATGGTTACTGGGGAGAAGAGATAGGGGCAGGCATAGACTAGGAGCTTGAAACTGACATGTACATTCTGTTATATTTAGAACAGATAGCCAGTAGATCCGTACCATGTATCCCAAGGAACCGTGCTCAGTATTCTGTGATAACTTCAATGGAAAAATAATTTGAAAAGAATAGAAAGTAAATAAACAAATACAATGCAAATAATTTAATTGAAAATGATCAAAGGACACGAATAAATATTTTTCCAAAGATAAATTGTCAACAGGTTGCTGACTAAGGTCCATCTAGTCAAGGCTATGGTTTTCCTGTGGTCATGTATGGATGTGAGAGTTGGACTGTGAAGAAGGCTGAGAGCCGAAGAATTGATGCTTTTGAACTGTAGTGTTAGAGAAGACTCTTGAGAGTCCCTTGGACTGCAAGGAGATCCAACCAGTTCATTCTGAAGGAGATCAGCCCTGGGATTTCTTTGGAAGGAATGATGCTAAAGCTGAAACTCCAGTACTTTGGCCACCTTATGCGAAGAGTTGACTCATTGGAAAAGACTCTGATGCTGAGAGGGATTGGGGGCAGGAGGAGAAGGGGACGACCGAGGATGAGATGGCTGGATGGCATCACTGACTCGATGGACGTGAGTCGGAGTGAACTCCGGGAGCTGGTGATGGACAGGGAGGCCTGGCGTGCTGCGATTCATGGGGTCGCAAAGAGTCAGATACGACTGAGCGACTGAACTGAACTAACACAACAGGTGCTTGACATTACTAATTATCAGGGAAATGTAAATCAGAAACACAATGAGATTTTACCTCATATATATTAGAATATTTATTATCAAATATAAGAAATAATAAATGCTGGTGGTGATGCAGAGAAATGAGAAGCCTGGTATTCTTTTGGGGGAATATATATTCACATAGTCACTATAGAAAACAGTATGGAGATTTCTGCATTTTATATATATATGCAATATCATATATTTGTCTTTCTCTGTCTGACTTATTTCACTTAGTACGACAATCTCTAAGTCCATCCATGTTGCTGAAAATGGCATTATTTCATTCTTTTCTTATGGCTGAGGAATAATCTCTTGTATATGTGTACCACGTACAGTAGATTTTTTGTCCATTTCTCTGTTGATGAACATTTAGGCTGCTTTCATGTCCTGGCTATTGTAAATAGCACTGCAATGAATATTAAAATACATGTATATTTTTGAATTATGGCTTTCTCTAGGTAAATGCTCAGGAGGGGGATTGTTGCATCATATGGTAGTTCTATTTTTAGATTTTAAGAAACTTCTGTACTGTTCTTCATAGTGGCTATACCAAATTACATTCCCTTCAAAAGTGTAGGAGGGTTCCCATTTCTCTACAGTCTCTCCAGTATTTCCTTTTTTGTAGATTTGCTGATTATGGTAAAGAATAAAACTACTATATGATTCAGCATTCCCACTTCTAGTTATTTGTCCAGAGGAAATAAAATTATAATCTCCTAGGAAGATCTATATCTCCATGCTCATTGTAGCTTCATTCAATATATGTATAAGTCAAGAGATAAATTAATACAGAAGATGTGTTGTTGTATGAAGTACAATATTATTCAGCCATAAAATAGAAAGAAATTCTCCCATTAGTGACAATATGGATGGATCCTGATGGCATTATGCTAAGTGAAGTATGTCAGAGAAAGATAAATACAGTATGATCTCATTTATTTTTGGAAGAAAACAAAGTCATAGAAACAGGAAAGAGGTGGTTAATAGGAGCTGAGCCCAGGAGAGATTGTGAGTCAAATAATACAAAACTTTTATTTATAGATAAGTAAGTTCTAGAGATCTCAGGTACACCATGGTGACTATAGTTCAGTTCAGTCACTCAGTCGTGTCCAACTCTTTGTGACCCCATGAATCGCAGCACGCCAGGCCTCCCTGTCCATCACCAACTCCCGGAGTTCACTCCGACTCACGTCCATCGAGTCAGTGATGTCATCCAGCCATCTCATCCTCTGTCGTCCTCTTCTCCTCTTGCCCCTAATCCCTCCTAGTATCAGAGTCTTTTCCAATGAGTCAACTCTTCGCATGAGGTGGCCAAAGTACTGGAGTTTCAGCTTTAGCATCATTCCTTCCAAAGAAATCCCAGGGCTGATCTCCTTCAGAATGGACTGGTTGGATCTCCTTGCAGTCCAAGGGACTCTCTAGAATCTTCTCCAACACCACAGTTCAAAAGCATCAATACTTCGGCGCTCAGCCTTCTTCACAGTCCAACTCTCACATCCATACATGACCACAGGAAAAACCATAGCCTTGACTAGACGGACCTTAGTCGGCAAAGTAATATCTCTGCTTCTGAATATGCTATCTAGGTTGGTTATAGCTTTTCTTCCAAGGAGTAAGCGTCTTTTAATTTCATGGCTGCAGTCACCATCTGCAGTGATTTTGGAGCCCCAAAAAATAAAGTCTGACACTGTTTCCACTGTCTCCCCACCTATTTCCCATGAAATGATAGGACTGGATGCCATGATCTTCATTTTCTGAATGTTGAGGTTTAAGCCAACTTTTTCACTCTCCTTTTTCACTTTCATCAGGAGACTTTTTAGTTCCTCTTCACTAATGTGTCTATAGTTAACTAATGTGAACTATAGTTCATATTATTAGTGAACTATAGTTCACTAACATGATTATAGTTAACATTATTGTATTATATGGATCACAACAAACTGGAAAATTCTTCAAAAGATGGGATTATAAGATTACTTCACCTGTCTTCTTAGAAACCTGCATGCAGGTCAAGAAGCAACAGTTAGAACTGGGTGTGCAACGATGGACTGGTTCAAAATTGGGAAAGGAGTACATCAAAGCTGTATATTGAATGCTGCTTATTTAACTTATATGCAGAGTACATCATGCAAAATGCTGGGCTGGGTGAATCACTTGCTGTAATCAAGACTGCCAGGGGAAATATCAATAACCTCAGATATGCAGATGGCACCACACTTAAGGCAGAAAGCCAGGAGTAACTAAAAAGCCTCTTGAGGAAAATGAAAAACAAGAGTTAAAGCTGGCTTAAAACTCAACATTCAAAAAACTAAGATCATGGCATCTGGTCCCATCACTTCATGTCAAATAGGTGGGGAAACAATGACAGATTTTATTTTCTTAGACTGCAAAATCACTGCAATGGTGACTGCAGCAATTAAATTGAAAGACGCTTGCTCCTTGGAAGAACAGCTATGACAAACATAGACAGCACCTTAAGAAGCAGAGACATTACTTTGGCAACAAAGGTCCATATAGTCAAAGCTACGGTTTTTCCAGTTGTGTATGGATGTGAGAATTGGACCATAAAGAAGACTACCAAAGAATTGATGCTTTTGAACTGTGGTGTTGGAGAGTCCCTTGGATTGTGAATAGAACAGATTAGCCAATCTTAAAGGAATTCAGTTCAGTTCAGTTCAGTCGCTCAGTCGTGTCCGACTCTTTGCGACCCCATGAATCGCAGCACGCCAGGCCTCCCTGTTCATCACCATCTCTCGGAGATCACTCAGACTCACATCCATCGAGTCAGTGATGCCATCCAGCCATCTCATCCTCGGTCGTCCCCTTCTCCTCCTGCCCCCAATCCCTCCCAGCATCAGAGTCTTTTACAATGAGTCAACTCTGCACATGAGGTGGCCAAAGTACTGGAGTTTCAGCTTTAGCATCATTCCTTCCAAAGA
>SJYT01026439.1:48310-109615 GCA_006410635.1 Cephalophus harveyi | reverse complement strand
GGACTGTGAAGAAGGCTGAGAGCCGAAGAATTGATGCTTTTGAACTGTAGTGTTAGAGAAGACTCTTGAGAGTCCCTTGGACTGCAAGGAGATCCAACCAGTTCATTCTGAAGGAGATCAGCCCTGGGATTTCTTTGGAAGGAATGATGCTAAAGCTGAAACTCCAGTACTTTGGCCACCTCATGCAAAGTGTTGACTCACTGGAAAAGACTCTGATCCTGGGAGGGATTGGGGGCAGGAGAAAAAGGGGACGACAGAGGATGAGATGGCCAGATGGCATCACGGACTCGATGGACGTGAGTCTGAGTGAACTCTGGGAGTTGGTGATGGACAGGGAGGCCTGGTGTGCTATGATTCATGGGGTCACAAAGAGTCAGACACGACTGAGCGACTGAACTGAACTGATGCTTTATAAAAACCTTTAAATGCTTAAACCTTCTGATATCAATTTCGATTTTGGTTATATATCAAAAACAAATTATGCTAATCACATTTAAAAGCTATGCACAAAAATATTTCAATTGTAAGATTGTTTCATGTAAAAATTAGGCACAAATGAATTGTTCAAAAGCAAGAATTTTTACCAGTCAAGTAACTGATGGTCTCTACTTTGGCAACTTAGAAGCTGAGAACCAAAATTTGGAATTGTTTCTGGCACGTGTGCAGGGCTTTGTGGCACACATTTTATGTTCTAACTTACACCTGACACATTCTCATTTTAATCCTGATTTTACTTTCTCCTACTTTCATTGCCTATTTTCAATTTATTTTACATAAGCCTAATAGGAAAAGGAGTACATCAAGGCTGTATATTGTCACCCTGCTTATTTAACTTATATGCAGAGTACATCATGAGAAACGCTGGAATGGAAGAAGCACAAGCTGGAATCAAGATTGCCAGGAGAAATATCAATAACCTCAGATATGCAGAAGACACCACCCTTATGGCAGAAAGTGAAGAAGAACTGAAGAGCCTCTTGGTGAAAGTGAAAGAGAGTGAAAAAGTTGGCTTAAAGCTCAACATTCAGAAATCTAAGATCATGGCATCCAGTCCCATCACTTCATGGCAAATAGATGGGAAAACGATGGAAACAGAGGCTTGCTGGGGTCCAGCACTGGTGGATCCAGGGTGATTTGAAGGTGGGGACGGAGTTGGCATCCTTGGAAAAATACATATTTAATTACAGATATATATAGATATTAGAAACGGATAGTGTAGTAGGAAAATTAGTGGAGAAAAAGAGGCTGAATAACTTGGTTTATGTGGAATAGCATTCCTGCTCCAGATGGGAATTCAGCCAGAAAAACGGGGAGGAAGAAAGAATGACATGGGGGAGTCAGTCTTTTCAGGAACTGATCCCATTTCTTTGTTTTTCAGGTGTTCTTCTATACCTTTTGTTACATATAGGGATGAATGCAGAGTCAGGTGCTTTACATAAAAAAAAGTTCTTAGGGGTTTTACATCATCTGGCCATGAGGCCTGCTGACATTTACAACCCTTTCTTTCTGGTAACCAAAAAACTTATTTTTTCCAAGGGTGTTTTTTCTTAAACCAGGCACCACCCTCCAAATAAAGTTGCATTCCTATAGGGTGAAGGTGTAGTGAGTTACAATCAAGAAAGGAATTTATTTAACCCAAGGTTAATATGATTAATCTTAAAGGTTAATACTTACTTCTCCTATATGCTAGTTATATTTATTATAAAGGCAGGGAATATGGAGATTTACCAGCAAACATCAGTCCAACAAATAAAAATCCTTTCACCAATGTAAGGCTCGGAGAACCGCACTCTGAAAAGGACACTCAGGGACAGCCTCTAGTGGACTGACAAAGTTTATTATCTAATTGTGTAGTTTTATAATTTTCAGGGAATAGAGCATAAGGCTGACTTGCACGTAGCCATTCCAGATAAACATTAAAGCATTCAAGCATAAAATACAGTTCCCACCGCCCAAGCCATAACATAGCTTTGGCGAAACTCTAAAGGGAGTCTTAATGAAACAACAGTCCTTGCTCTCAGAAACAGGTGGTCAGAAGGAAGCCTTCGGACACCTCAAGGCCGGGCGTATTGACGCTTCGTCATCCGTTCCCAGCCTTGGGCACTCAGTGAACGCTCATAACCCTTTGTTATGCTCGTCCCAGCTTCCAACCTTCGTCACGAGTGGAGCAAATACATTTTCAGTATTTTCTTAAAGCCTTCCAGCTCCTCCACACACCAATATTCCCCTTAAGATCTGTTTAGTCTTACGATAGTGATAAAGTTACATTTTTGCATAGCAAGGATACAGTGATTTATAACAAAGTACAGTGGTCTATAACAAAAGAGAAAATTCATTAACTCAAAAAGTCTAGTATTGCTAATATCAAAAACTACTATATTTCCTTTTCTGTATTCCAAATACATTGATTAATATATTCCCAGGTGCCTAAGGATATGGAGGCCTGGCGGCAATCATTGACTCAATAATGAGAAAAGTCCTATGCTAATTAAGACTTTCAAAATCCTCCAAAACTCTCTGTGCTGTTTATGGTTGAGAGGTTGTCACACAAGCTAGTCTGTCAGCAGAGAGGTTTGACTCATACCCAGGGCAGGGAATTAGCAGTAATTATTGGCACAACAAATGAAAAAACCCTTCACCAATATAACTCCTAACCAACCCACTATACTTTCTAACTTCCCAAAAGAATTTGCCTTTAGTCCTAACCAATCCACTATACTTTCTAACTTCCCAAAAGAATTTGCCTTTAGTAAGTCTAAAACATCTCGTGCCTCTCATGGTTGGGAGGCTGTAAACGATCACATGTGGCCAGACGAACCTATACAGGCAGGCTAGATAACCTTCAGAGGACTTGTAAGTTGAAACACTCTTGTCACGCCCAGGAATTTTTATTAATTTGGAGCTGCAAGTTAACTCCTTCTCCGAGAGAAATGGTTATGGGGGAGAGCCCCCCGTAAAGTCAGAGGTGTAGGTGAGAGCATAAAACAGACTCTGGTTTGGGGGTAGATGCTCGGGAACAGGGGGTTTCCTGAGGCTTGATCATGCCTTTGGGTATGCCAAGCCTCCTTCCTCATGACCTTTGCCATGGGCGGAGTTCCTCACACTGGCCCCCGGCATCGGCTGACTTTATTTAGGGGGCGGGGCTCCGAAATCACTGCAGATGGTGACTGCAGCCATGAAATTAAAAGACGCTTACTCCTTGGAAGAAAAGCTATGACCAACCTAGACAGCATATTAAAAAGCAGAGACATTACTTTGTCAACAAAGGTCCATCTAGTCAAGGCTATGGTTTTTCCAGTAGTCATGTATGGATGTGAGAGTTGGACCATAAAAAAAAAAGACTGAGCACCAAAGAACTAATGCTTTTGAACTGTGGTATTGAAGAAGCCTCTTGAGAATCCCTTGGACTGAAAAGAGATCAAACCAGTCAATCCTAAAGGAAATCAGTCCTGAATATTCATTGGAAGGACTGATGCTGAAGCTGAAGCTCCACCTGATGCAAAGAACTGACTTATTGGAAAAGACCCTGATGCTGGGAAAGATGGAAGGAAGGAGGAAAAGGGGATGAAAGAGGATGAGATGATTGGACGGCATCACCGACTCGATAGACATGAGTTTCAGCCAGCTCTGGGAATTTGTGATGGACAGGGAAGCCTGGTGTGTTGCAGTCCATGGTGTCGCAAAGAGTCAGACACACCTAAGCATCTAAACTAAATGAAACTCCACACCAAAGGAAACCATCAACAAAAGTAAAAGGCAACCTACTAAATGGGAGAAAATATTTTAAGTCATATGTCTGAAAAGAAGTTAACATCCAATATATGTAAAAAATGTATATGACTCAATAGCAAAAAAAAATTATCAGATTAAAAATGGATAAAGGCTCTGAATAGACATTTTTAAAAGACACACAGACAGCACATGGTATGTAAAAAGGTGCTCAACATCATTAATCAGAGAAATGCAAATCAAAACCACAATGAGATATCAACATACACCTGTTAGAATGGCTAGTATCCTAAAGATAAGAAAATGTTGGGGAGAATGTGGAAAAAAGGGAAATCTGTGCACCATTTGGTAAGAATTTAAATTGGTGCAGCTACTATGGAGAACAGTAAATAGAAATACCATATGATCCAGAAAGTCCACTATTAGGTATTGATCCAAAGAAAACAAAAACACTACTGAAAAGACTGAAAGAGTGAAAACTACAGAAAAGATGTCCCTGCTTTCACTGCAGCAGAACCAAGATACGGAAGCACTGTAATTGTCCATCAACGAGTGAATGAGAATAAAGAAGATGCGGTACATATATGTGGGTATATAGCATCTCTTGAGTCTCATGCATTGGTAGGCGATTCTTTACCACTGAACCACCTGGGAAGCCCACGGAGAAGGGGTGATGGGGGTCATAATGTACAAACTCTCAGTTATAAAATAAATAAGTCATGGGGAGATGACTTTTGAGAGTCCCTTGGACTGCAAGGAGATTAAACCAGTCAAGCCTAAAGGAAATCAACACTGAATATTCACTGGAAAGATTGATGCTGAAGCTAAAGCCCCAATACTTCGGCAACCTGATATGAAGAGCTAACTCATCAGAAAAGACCTTGATGCTGAGAAAGATGGAAGGCAAAAGGAGAAGGGGGCAGCAGAGGATGAGATGGTTGGATATTATCAACAACTCAATGAACATGAATTGGAGCAAACTCTGGGAGACAGTGGAGAACAGAGGAGTCTGGTGTGCTATATAATCCATGGGGTCACAAAGAGTTGGACACAACTTAGTGACCGAACAACAAATTGTACATTTGAATGTTTCTGAGAGTAAATCTTAAAAGCTCATAAGAAAAAAATTTATAACTACGTTTATGGTGGTGAATGTTTACTCGACTTAACTGTGGTGATTATTTTGCAACATACACAAATATCAAATCGTTACGTTGTATACCTCTGTAGGGAAAGAGCAGATTAGTCAAGATGGCAGTGGTCAGGCTCTCTCACCCCCCAAGCTCTCTGGCTCTCCCCTCACGTTTTGTAAATAATGATTATGTAACAGCTCAGCTCACTTATAGCACTCCACATGTGCGTCTCGAAGTACTCACTTGGACACGGGCTACTTTTGCTCTGTAAACATATATAAGCTCCCCCTGAAAAGGCCCTTGTGGCCATTAGGCTGGTTATGGCTATGTCCGCTGGGTCAACTGCAAGAGGCGCGCTTACGGCCTGTGCGCCGCTACAGCTGCTGGGCCCGCAGGACAGAATAAACATGTCTGCAGTTTCTACGGCTCCTACTGTCTTTTTCCAGGTTTCTGCCTGCGCCTGGCCTACCATGGGTTCTACAAACAGTGTGCACCATGAGATACAGCAAGACAAGCTCAAAGTAATATATTGTTAGGTCAATTATATCTCAGTTAAAAATGAAATTGACTCACATATACCTGAAGAGTTCATGAGAGGAGTCCAAAGCTGTGACTGGATCCAGGTATTTGACAATGTAAGCAAGCATCTCTCTGACTCCTGTCTGCTTTTTTCTCAGTCGGTTTCATTCTCAGGCGGAGTTCACTGCCCTCAGAATGGCAAAGATGGTAGATGGAAACTCCAGTTTCCCTTGGCCTTAATGCTCCTCAACAAATAGAGATGACCTTTCCCCTACAGTGTGTGTGTGGTGGAGGGTGGAGGGGGGCGGAACTGGAAAGCCCTGGGAAAAGATCTCATTGGTCAATATGGGATTGTGTCATCCCTGGACCAATCATTATAGATGCTTATTGGCAGAGCCTGGGTCTGGAACCTACACTTAGAGCTGGAGATGTGGGATTAGTCCCAATGAACCACAAAGACTTAATTGGAAAGGAGTGGGTTTTAACGAAGGAAAAGGACCACAGAGAAGTTAAAACCACAATTGTACATAGTTGACACCTCAAGCCTAACTAGCCTACCCCAACTTCACATTTCTGAAGAAAAACAAGTAATAAAATAAAAATAAAATAAAATGAGAATATCATTGGTTAATCCAACTGCCTATGGTGTCATATTTATTTTCTGCTAATATTTATTTACTTTTTCTTTTGTATAAAGAGAAGAGAGATAGAAATACATCCAAATTCTTTAGAACTTACTTTATGGGATTTGAAACCTCAGCTTTTTTTCCTCTTTAAACGGAGTGATTAAAATTCCTTGCTTTTAAACAGCATTTGCATAAAAATCACCTGAGTTATCCTGTTAAAGAGCATATTATGATTCAGTAAGTCTGGGATTTGCTGCCTGAGATTCTGCATCTCTAACAAGTCCCCACTGATGCTACTGTATGTGGTTGACCAGCCACATGAGAACATCAAGGCTTTAAACAAATGAAAAAGCAGATGACACCACCCTTAAGGAAGAAAGCAAAGAGGAACTAAAGAGCCTCTTGATGAAAGTGAAATAGGAGAGTGAAAAAGCTGGCTTAAAACTCAACATTCAAAAAATAAAGATCATGGCATCCAGTCCCATCACTTCATGTGAAATAGATGGGGAAACAATGGAAACTCTGAGAGACTATTTTCTTGGGCTCCAAAATCAGTGCAGATGGTGCCTGTAGCCATGAAATTAAGACACTTGCTCCTTGGAAGAAAAGTTATGACCAACCTAGACAGCATATTAAAAAGCAGAGACATTACTTTGCCAACAAAGGTCCATCTAGTCAAAGCTATGGTTTTTCCAGCAGTCATGTACAGATGTGAGAGTTGAAACATAAATAAAGCTGAGTGAGGAGAACTGATGCTTTTGAACTGTGGTGTTGGAGAAGACTCTTGAGAGTCCCTTGGACTGCAAGATCAAACCAGTTCATCCTAAAGGAAATCAGTCCTGAATGTTCATTGGAAAGACTGATGCTGAAGCTGAAGCTCCAATTCTTTGGCTACCTGATGCAAAGAACTGACTCATTGGAAAAGACCCTGATGCTGGGAAAGATTGAAGGCAGGAGGAGAAGGGGATGACAGAGGATGAGATGGTTTTGTTGGATGGCATCACCGACTCGATGTACATGAGTTTGAACAAGCTCTGGGAGTTGGTGATGGACAGGGAAGCCTGATGTGCTGCAGTCCATGGGGTCGCAAAAAGTTGGACACGATTAAGCAACTGAACTGAACTGAACTGAGGTTTTGACTAAAATTGCAGCACTATTTAAGCTGATTACACTAATATAATACCTGAAAGAGTTAATGATACTTTCAAAAGTTTTTAATTTGTGGTCTAAGAATACTTCAGGGAACAGGAGATTCTAGCTGTAAAGCATGTCAATAGCCACATTGAGAAACAGATAAGGGTTTTCATTCATTGTGTACTTAGATTTCATTTATTTCTCCCAATAAATTATTTTAATCAAAGCTGTGCCTTGACTTGCAAACTATGGTTCTTAGAATCACGAACCCCTCTCCTGGATGACACATAGGACCGAGGAAACGCATGAAAGATCTTTTTAGCAGAAATATTTGATTTATTTATCTAAAATGGAACAGTAGTTAAATTTTTATTTGTATCAGAAGCTCCTATAAAGCCACAATTTCCTCATCTGTAAAGTGGGAACAATATTAGTATCTACTGCAAATGTATTCTGTGAAGATTGAATGAGTTAAAAAAAAAAAAAAAAAGGAAATGTTTGACAGTCTAGCACTTTATCACCACTATCTGTTTTGTTATTTTTCTCCTTGTAATTAAAAAATCATTTCAATATACTTGATGCTAGCTGGTAATTAGGAAATCATTGATTGGTACAGACTCAGTTTAAGAACACATAGTAACATTGACTGAATCTAGAGAATTAGCCCTTATCTTCCACCAATTATAAATCATAGTTGAGGTTACAGTTTAAACACTAGACACTAACTATTCCTCACAGCGGGGGAGAATAGTTAGTAAAATCTGCAATTAGGGCTTTGTTTATACTTCCACTGGGAGGGATGATTTGTTAGTTTAAAAGAGATCTTTTGTGTTGATTACAGGTGTCAGCACATCCAAGTTTTGGCTGTGCTTGAATACCTGCTGTGAGATGCAAGACACAACAAAATCAAATCTAATTGTTTTAATTCAAACATATCTTCATTTACAGCTGTGTTGATTGCTTTAACCTCGGCTGAGTAATTGATGTGAAACAAAACTTTAAAAATCTATGTTTTTAGGTGGCTCCATGGCACAATGGATAGTGCATTGGACTTCTAAAATCTATATTTTTAACAACACGAATGATTTGACCTTAATCAATGAGTTTTCTTGTTGCTTTCTCTGATCTTAAAAAATATCTCTGCTCCTAAAATAATCATCTTTAGTAATTAAATGACAACAGATTATTATATCCCTCTTATGTAAATAAAGTATAAGTTTAATTTTACCTTTGGATGGGACCAGAATATATTTGTGCTTGTCGATATAATCAGAATATTTTCAAAGTCAAAGAATTCAGGAATAAATAAATCAGACTCTGGCAGAAATACATTCAAAAATATTGCCAAAGATGGACAAAGAAACTGATATCATCTTACATTCACTCACATGTAGTCTCTACTCTCAGATATGAGTGTGGAGACAGATTTGAGGGGAAGATAGATACTTACTTTCATGAAAAAGGAAGCTAGATTTGAAATGAAATCATGATTTCTATGAAATCACCAAAAGTCATTATAGGGGAATAAAGACCTTAAAGTGACCTTACAAATATATACACAGTTATGTTCCCTTTATAATTTCACAATATGTTTAAGGTATTTAATAGGAGCTTTTTTGTCACAAGCTCCTCAAGATTTAACTTCAAATAACAAAATCACCCAAATATTTTAGACTTCATGACACTGATACAAGCTATCGGTTACTGATACTATTTATTGAATGACTAGAAACAAAATATTAGATAAGTGAAACATGGAAGAAAACTAACATTTTTTTTAACTTTCAAAAAAAATGTCTTTTATCAACTGTAAAACTTTGGGACTCTTAGTTCAGGCTATAATAAAATAAACAGCCTAAGACTGTCATCCCTGTAGAAATTAATTTGAATCAGACAGACTATTTACCTCTTCTTTAGATTCGTGTGACTCAGGTTAGCCTATTTTGGAAAGCTGAGTGAGGCAAACCTAATCCTTTTCTGAAGCTCATTAATTGGAAGCAGGACCACACTCTGCAATAGTCTTTTCAAAACTGAAGGGACAAATTAAGAATTTAAATAAGGTGAAAACCCTAAAACAAGATTCTCGCAGTGGCTTCTGTTTATACAGTTACACTCTAAATATAAAGCTGACACCATTCGTGTTAAATTTCACTAGTTCACTGATAAGCTAGAGCAGAGAGGAAACTTAGCACTCTGGGTAGTCTTGTCAGTCACTCTGAGAGAGCTCGTAAATAATGCAGGAGGATTTCTACTTTATTGGCAAAACCCTTTCTTTTCAAATCCATGGATAAATGCATAGTGGAGAGTAAAATAGATAAATACATGGGCTATTTCCTGAATTACTCTTCAGCATTACTATCAGATCTTGAAGATTTTAAATATTATTTAAACTTCTCCAAGTGAAGGACATCTTTTACTGTTTCTACAGAGATCTGGAATGTGTAACCTTGCTCGTAATTGTGTGACTGACCACAGTCTCTCAATCTTCACTCTTTCAGCTGTCTCCACAATAAAAATCAAATTACATATTAAAGCAGATTGGATAATGAAATTCTTGCATTTGTATTTTAAGCCTTGTCTAGATTTTTTAAGTTGCCATTAACCATCAGATATTCTTTCATGAGTTATAACCACTCACTAAATTGTTCAAAGCTTGAGTTAGTTACAAAACAACTTTTTGACATGTTTCATCTATAGAAAAGAATAATTCCAGTGCAAATCTTTGTCCATCCTCAGTACTCAATATACATTTTGATACTGAGAAACACCAATATCCTTTATGCTGAAGCACCTTGAGAAGGGCTCAGAAGCACAGGACAACCCACTTCTGAGGAGGCAGCATGGTATAGCAGAAGGAGCTTTGGCCTTAGTTGTTATACCTGAAATCTAGTCCCTGATCTGCTGTTAGCCAGTTGGATGTGCACAGGCAATCAACTGGTCCATCTGCCCTGCCTCCCTGCATCGCATGCAGAATGATAGTGTTAAATGATCTCTTTTGTCCCTTCTGTCTTGACTCTATGAGATCATGTTGTTTGAATGACTTTGGCATAAACAGAGAAGTCAGAGTTATACCCTTTAGATCTGGAAGGCCCACCTTCCCTCTCTTTATGTTTACTCTCAAAATTCCCAAAAGACCAGTCTGCACACACTATCTCCAAAACCACCCTCTATTACCGTATTCGGTCCCTTTCAACTGCGAATAAGATAGAGGTTATAAATTACATAAAATATTATGCAAGACTGTGGTAAATGCTTACATGTGGTTTAGGGAACAAGGGCCAAAGAGTATCATTAGATTTTCAGAGGAATCCATGGCCTGAAAAACAATAAGAATTTCTACCCTAGTGTCTCTCCTCAGTCCATCTATATATTCTACCACTAAACAATTCCATCTCCTGCTACACTTTCAAATATCTCTCTTTACAGAAGATTTTCATGTATTCAAATATTCATAATATTTTAAATACCCACAAAATAATTGAGGTTTTGGAGTCAAAAAGAATTTTATTCAAATTCCAGTCCTAAAACCCTTTGAGAAATTTATTAAGCTGCAAGGTATTCATTTTCAACATACAGATGAGTCTTTATGATTCTTTGAAATATTGAATACTCATTAAAAGATATTTGAGCACGTACTATGTGTTGGTGATGTAAATGAGAGGCTTAGTTTTGTTTTGTTTTTATATTGGATGGTTAACCATGATCACTTTGATCAAGTGAACAGTTAAGCAGAGACCTGGAAGTACAGAAGGAGTGACCTTAGAAGTGCAAATTCAGGGCAAAATAAATAGCAAGTATAAATTTCTTGAGGGTAAATTCTGCTCATGAGTTCCAGGAATAGCATGAAATGAACACCTGGGTAGAACGAGGGGTAGAGAAGTTACAGGGAGTTGGAAGGCTCACTAGGCATCTTGGTAAGGATTTTGGCCTTTTTTTATTTTGAGGATTATTAGCAAAGGAGTGCATAATATGACATATGCTTTAAAGGAACAACTCTGACAATTATATGGAATGCTAGGCTAAAAGGGCACAAAAGTGGAAAAAGGCCATTTAGGAGGTAATTGTATTAATATATTGTATTAATATATATTAATAATAATTGTATTAACATAGTGAGGCATAATGTTTCTTTTTTTATGATGTTTCTATATATCAGTGTAAAGTTAATGACAAATAGATGAATTCTGGATATATTTTGAAGGTAGAGCTTACTGAATTTATTATGGATTGACTGTGAAGTTTAAGAGGAAAATCAGAGTGGCTCCTGTTTTGTTTGCCTCAGTAACTGGATGGATATGAAAGAGCAGAAGGAAATGGGGGTGAGAAAAGTGAAATCAAGACTTCACCTTTGGCTATATTAACTTCAAGGTATCTAATAGACGTTCAAACTTCAGGGAATGTCTAGCCGGTACACTTAAATTAATGAAGATTGTGCTTCAAGACAAGAGTGGATGCAAGATCACTTAGGAAGCAAGTGGTAATTACAAGAGAAAAGAAGGTCAAAGATTGAGTCTTGGAGCATTCTTTCTCATGTTTAGAGGTCAGGGATGTGAATTAAAATCAGTCAAGGGGAAAAAAAAAATTAGTCAAGCAGACCAAAACGTGTCTCAGTGGGATACTGTGTGAATTTACATAAGCTAAAGGGTATAAAGGACAGAAATGGGATGGACCTAACAGAAGCAGAAGATATTAAGAAGTGGCAAGAGTACACAGAAGAACTGTACAACAAAGATCTTCACGACCCAGATAATCATGATGGTGTGATCACTCACCTAGAGCCAGACATCCTAGAATGTGAAGTCAAGTGGGCCTTAGAAAGCATCACTACGAACAAAGCTAGTGGAGGTGATGGAATTCCAGTTGAGCTGTTTCAAATCCTGAAAGATGATGCTGTGAAAGTGCTGCACTCAATATGCCAACAAATTTGGATAACTCAGCAGTGGCCACAGGACTGGAAAAGGTCCGTTTTCATTCCAATCCCAAAGAAAGGCAATGCCAAAGAATGCTCAAACTACCACACAATTGAACTCATCTCGCATGCTAGTAAAGTAATGCTTAAAATTCTCCAAGCCAGGCTTCAGCAATACATGAACCGTGAAATTCCAGATGTTCAAGCTGGTTTTAGAAAAGGCAGAGGAACCAGAGATCAAATTGCCAACATCCGCTGGATCATGGAAAAAGCAAGAGAGTTCCAGAAAAACATCTATTTCTGCTTTATTGACTATGGCGAAGCCTTTGACTGTGTGGATCACAATAAACTCGAAAATTCTGAAAGAGATGGGAATACCAGACCACCTGACCTGCCTCTTGAAAATCTATATGCAGGTCAGGAAGCAACAGTTAGAACTGGACATGGAACAACAGACTGGTTCCAAACAGGAAAAGGAGTACGTCAAGGCTGTAATAGATGGGGAAACAGTGTCAGACTTTATTTTGGGGGGCTCCAAAATCACTGCAGATGGTGATTGCAGCCATGAAATTAAAAGACGCCTACTCCTTGGAAGGAAAGTCATGACCAACCTAGATAGTATATTGAAAAGCAGAGATATTGCTTTGCCAACAAAGGTCCGTCTAATCAAGGCTGTGGTTTTTCCAGTGGTCACGTATGGATGTGAGAGTTGGACTGTGAAGAAGGCTGAGTGCCAAAGAATTGATGCTTTTGTACCATGGTGTTGGAGAAGACTCTTGAGAATCCCTTGGACTGCAAGGAGATACAACCAGTCCATTCTGAAGGAGATCAGCCCTGGGATTTCTTTGGAAGGAATGATGCTAAAACTGAAACTCCAATACTGTGGCCACCTCATGCGAAGAGTTGCCTCATTGGAAAAGACTGTGATGATGGGAGGGATTGGGGGCAGGAGGAGAAGGGGATGACAGAGGATGAGATGGCTGGATGGCATCACTGACTCCATGGACGTGAGTTTGGATGAACTCCGGGAGTTAGTGATGGACAGAGAGGCCTGGCGTGCTGCGATTCATGGGGTCGCAAAGAGTCGGGCACGACTGAGCAACTGAACTGAACTGAAAGGGTATATAAAATTGTGGAGCCTGTTTTTTCTTTTTTTTTTCCTTCCAAAAATGCCTTGTATAACCATAAGCCATCAATAAATAAAACATGTTTCATTCATTGTAACCTCTCTGACCTTAGGCTTATTCTAAACATTTTTTAAATTAATTTAATTTTATTGTAAGATAATTTCTTTACAGAATTTTGCTGTTTTCTGTCAAATCTCAACATGAATAAGCCATAGGTATACATATATCCCTTTCCTTTTGAATCTCCCTCCCATCTGCCTCCCCATCCCACCCCTCTAGGTTGATACAGAGTCCCTGTTTGAGTTTCCTGAGCCATACAGCAAATTCCCATTAGTATCAATTGCCCAATGGCCATTTGTATTTGATTGTTTCACTAGCACCTTAAGTTCAACATATGTAAAACTGTGTTTAATTGCTTTCCCTGTCAACCAGATAATCCAATCGTGTCCTTGACTTTGCCTTCAGTCTCAGTGTTCTCCAGGCTAGGTAGAGTAAAATTAACTTCCAAAAAAGACTTTTCATGTTTACTCCATCGCTGAGTGCAGAGTTTCATAAAGTTGCTTTCTTAAATGTGATTCTATAACACAAATCCAAACTTCTTAATGATGGCATTCAAGACCGTCTGGGATTTACACTGAATGTTTCCAAACCCTCCCTTGTTTTTAATAGTTTGCTCCAGTGCCATCAAACCCACTCTGTGTACTGTTGCCAGGTCACCTCTGTTTAGATTATCTTTTCCCCATCTGTTTGGTCCTTCTGAGGTACTACAGGCGTGGCTCAGAGGTTAAAGCATCTGCCTGGAATGCGGGAGACCCGGGTTCGATCCCTGGGTCAGGAAGATTCCCTGGAGAAGGAAATGGCAACCCACCCCAGTACTCTTGCTTGGAGAATCCCATGGAGGGAGGAGCCTGATGGGCTACAGTCCATGGGGTTGCAAAGAGTGGACAGGAAGTGTGCAACTTCACTTTCACTTTCACTTTGGTCCCTTTATCAAGCAGAGACATTACTTTGTCGACTAAGGTCCGTCTAGTCAAGGCTATGGCTTTTCCTGTGGTCATGTATGGATGTGAGAGTTGGACTGTGAAGAAAGCTGAGCGCTGAAGAATTGATGCTTTTGAACTGTGGTGTTGGAGAAGACTCTTGAGAGTCCCTTGGACTGCAAGGAGATCCAACCAGTCCATTCTGAAGGAGATCAACCCTGGGATTTCTTTGGAAGGAATGATGCTAAAGCTGAAGCTCCAGTACTTTGGCCACCTCATGTGAAGAGTTGACTCATTGGAAAAGACTCTGATGCTGGGAGGGATTGGGGGCAGGAGGAGAAGGGGACGACCAAGAATGAGATGGCTGAATGGCATCACTGACTCGATGGACGTGAGTCTGAGTGAACTCCGAGAGATGGTGATGAACAGGGAGGCCTGGCGTGCTGTGATTTCATGGGGTCACAAAGAGTCGGACATGACTGAGCGACTGAACTGAACTGATGTGTTGCCACAACAGCAGGCCCCACCTTACTGGAAGTCAACCCACCCCTCAAGGGCTGAATACCCTGAGATGTTCTTCTCAAGCTTCCCATTCTCCAGTCAGCAGGGATCTCCCTGTCCTCTCAGAGTATTTGGCTCCTATACTGCATATAATATGTCCTACTTGTACCTAGCATGCCTTTAAAATGATTTATGCATGCCTTCATCTCCCTTCCAGACTTTAAACTTCTTGAGAGACCCTGAATTTCATCTACTGTTTAAGTAATTAAACAAAGAGGCCATTAGACTGAGTCTGAAGCTTTCGTACCCTCAGGAGCAAACTGAAACCTAAGCCAGAGCCAATTCCTCTGAAGGCACCTCCCTGAAGAGGACAAAATTTAAGAATTACTCAAGCACAAAGCAGAGAAGTCAATGGCACCCCACTCCAGTACTCTTGCCTGGAAAACCCCATGGATGGAGGAGCCTGGTAGGCTGCAGTCCATGGGGTTGCCAAGAGTGAGACAGGACTGAGCAACTTCACCTTCACTTTTCACTTTCATGCACTGGAGAAGGAAATGGCAACCCACTCCAATGTTTTTTGTTTTGTTTGTTTTGTTTTGTTTTTTGCTTTATTTTGCTTTACAATACTGTATTGGTTTTGCCATACATTGACATGTATCGGTCAAGAGTGAGACAGGACTGAGCAACTTCACCTTCACTTTTCACTTTCATGCACTGGAGAAGGAAATGGCAACCCACTCCAATGTTTTTTGTTTTGTTTGTTTTGTTTTGTTTTTTGCTTTATTTTGCTTTACAATACTGTATTGGTTTTGCCATACATTGACATGTATCGGCCATGGGTGTACATGAGTTCCCAATCCTGAACCCCCTCCCAACTCCCACCCCATATCATCTCTCTGGATCATCCCCATGCACCAGCTCCAAGCATCCTATATCCTGTATCGAACATAGACTGGTGATTCATTTCTTACATGATAGTATACATGTTTCAATGCCATTCTCCCAAATCATCCCACCCTCTCCCTCTCCCACGGAGTCCAAAAGTCCGTTCTATACATCTGTGTCTCTTTTGCTGTCTCGCATACAGGGTTATGATTACCATCTTTCTAAATTCCATATATTTGTGTTAGTATACTGTATTGGTGTTTTTCTTTCTGGCTTACTTCACCCTGTATAATAGGCTCCAGTTTCATCCACCTCATTAGAACTGATTCAAATGTATTCTTTTTAATGGCTGAGTAATGCTCCATTGTGTATACGTACCACAGCTTTCTTATCCATTCATCTGCTGATGGACATCTAGGTTGTTTCCATGTCCTGGCTATTATAAAGAGTGCTGTAACGAACATTGGAGTACACGTGTGTCTTTCACTTCTGATTTCCGTGGTGTGTGCGCCCAGCAGTGCAATTGCTGGGTCATAAGGCAGTTCTATTTGCAGTTTTTTTAAGGAATCTCCACACTGTTCTCCATAGTGGCTGTACTAGTTTGCATTCCCACCAACAGTATAAGAGGGTTCCCTTTTCTCCATACCCTCTCCAGCATTTATTGCTTGTAGACTTCTGGATCACAGCCATTCTGACTGGTGTGAAATGGTTTTGATTTGGTGGTTTTGATTTGCATTTCTCTGATAATGAGTGATGTTGAGCATCTTTTCATGTATTTGTTAGCCATCCGTATGTCTTCTTTGGAGAAATGTCTATTTAGTTCTTTGGCCCATTTTTTGATTGGGTCGTTTATTTTTCTGGAATTGAGATGCATAAGTTGCTTGTATATTTTTGAGATTAGTTGTTTGTCAGTTGCTTCATTTGCTATTATTTTCTCTCATTCAGAAGGCTGTCTTTTCACCTTGCTTTCCTTTGTTATGCAGAAGCTTTTAATTTCAATTAGATCCCATTTGTTTATTTTTGCTTTTATTTCCAGTATTCTGGGAGGTGGATCATAGAGGATCCTGCTGTGATCTATGTTGGAGAGTGTTTTGCCTATGTTCTCCTCTAGGAGTTTTATAGTTTCTGGTATTACGTTTAGATCTTTAATCCATTTTGAGTTTATTTTTGTGTATGGTGTTAGAAAGTGATCTAGTTTCATTCTTCTACAAGTGGTTGACCAGTTTTCCCAGCACCACTTGTTAAAGAGATTGTCTTTACTCCATTGTATATTCTTGCCTCCTTTGTCGAAGATAAGGTGTCCATAGGTGTGTGGATTTATCTCTGGGCTTTCTATTTTGTTCCATTGATCTATATTTCTGTCTTTGTGCCAGTACCATACTGTCTTGATGACTGTGGCTTTGTAGTAGAGCCTGAAGTCAGGCAGGTTGATTCCTCCAGTTCCATTCTTCTTTCTCAAGATTGCTTTGGCTATTCGAGGTTTTTTGTATTTCCATACAAATCTTGAAATTATTTGTTCTAGTTCTGTGAAAAATACCGCTGGTAGCTTGATAGGGATTGCATTGAATCTGTAGATTGCTTTGGGTAGTATACTCATTTTCACTATATTGATTCTTCCGATCCATGAACACGGTATATTTCTCCATCTATTAGTGTCCTCTTTGATTTCTTTCATCAGTGTTTTATAGTTTTCCATATATAGGTCTTTAGTTTCTTTAGGTAGATATATTCCTAAGTATTTTATTCTTTTCGTTGCAATGGTGAATGGAATTGTTTCCTTAATTTCTTTTTCTACTTTCTCATTATTAGTGTATAGGAATGCAAGGGATTTCTGTGTGTTGATTTTATATCCTGCAACTTTACTATATTCATTGATTAGCTCTAGTAATTTTCTGGTGGAGTCTTTAGGATTTTCTATGTAGAGGATCATGTCATCTGCAAACAGTGAGAGTTTTACTTCTTCTTTTCCAATTTGGATTCCTTTTATTTCTTTTTCTGCCCTGATTGCTGTGGCCAAAACTTCCAGAACTATGTTGAATAGTAGCGGTGAAAGTGGGCACCCTTGTCTTGTTCCTGACTTTAGGGGAAATGCTTTCAGTTTTTCACCATTGAGGATAATGTTTGCTGTGGGTTTGTCATATATAGCTTTTATTATGTTGAGGTATGTTCCTTCTATTCCTACTTTCTGGAGAGTTTTTATCATAAATGGATGTTGAATTTTGTCAAAGGCCTTCTCTGCATCTATTGAGATAATCATATGGCTTTTATTTTTCAATTTGTTAATGTGGTGAATTACATTGATTGATTTGCGGATATTGAAGAATCCTTGCATCCCTGGGATAAAGCCCACTTGGTCATGGTGTATGATCTTTTTAATGTGTTGTTGGATTCTGATTGCTAGAATTTTGTTAAGGATTTTTGCATCTATGTTCATCAGTGATATTGGCCTGTAGTTTTCTTTTTTGGTGACATCTTTGTCAGGTTTTGGTATTAGGGTGATGGTGGCCTCATAGAATGAGTTTGGAAGTTTACCTTCCTCTGCAATTTTCTGGAAGAGTCTCAGTAGGATAGGTGTTAGCTCTTCTCGAAATTTTTGGTAGAATTCAGCTGTGAAGCCGTCTGGACCTGGGCTTTTGTTTGCTGGAAGATTTCTGATTACAGTTTCAATTTCCGTGCTTGTGATGGGTCTGTTAAGATTTTCTATTTCTTCCTGGTTCAGTTTTGGAAGTTTGTATTTTTCTAAAAATTTGTCCATTTCTTCCACGTTGTCCAATTTATTGGCATATAATTGCTGATAGTAGTCTCTTATGATCCTTTGTATTTCTGTGTTGTCTGTTGTAATCTCTCCATTTTCATTTCTAATTTTATTGATTTGATTTTTCTCTCTTTGTTTCTTGATGAGTCTGGCTAATGGTTTGTCAATTTTATTTATTTTTTCAAAGAACCAGCTTTTGGCTTTGTTGATTTTTGCTATAGTCTCTTTTGTTTCTTTTGCATTTATTTCTGCCCTAATTTTTAAGATTTCTTTCCTTCTATTAGCTCTGGGGTTCTCTATTTCTTCCTTTTCTAGTTGCTTTAGGTGTAGAGTTAGGTTATTTATTTGACTTTTTTCTTGCTTCTTGAGGTGTGCCTGTATTGCTATGAACTTTCCTCTTAGCACTGCTTTTATAGTGTCCCATAGGTTTTGGGTTGTTGTGTTTTCATTTTCATTCGTTTCTATACATATTTTGATTTCTTTTTTGATTTCTTCTGTGATTTGTTGGTTAT
This sequence comes from Cephalophus harveyi, assembly GCA_006410635.1. NCBI lineage: Eukaryota > Metazoa > Chordata > Mammalia > Artiodactyla > Bovidae > Cephalophus > Cephalophus harveyi. The sequence goes on along the minus strand of SJYT01026439.1, from coordinate 90,805 downwards.
TTAGAAGTGTGTTGTTCAGCCTCCATATGTTGGAATTTTTAATAGTTTTTCTCTTGTAATTGAGATCTAATCTTAATGCATTATGGTCAGAGAAGATGCTTGGAATGATTTCGATTTTTTTGAATTTATCAAGGTTAGATTTATGGCCCAGGATGTGATCTATCCTGGAGAAGGTTCCGTGAGCACTTGAGAAAAAGGTGAAATTCATTGTTTTGGGGTGAAATGTCCTATAGATATCAATTAGGTCTAATTGTTCTATTGTATTATTTAAAGTTTGGGTTTCTTTGTTAATTTTCTGTTTAGTTGATCTGTCCATAGATGTAAGTGGGGTATTAAAGTCTCCCACTATTATTGTGTTATTGTTAATATCTCCTTTCATACTTGTTAGCATTTGTCTTACATATTGCGGTGCTCCTATGTTGGGTGCATATATATTTATAATTGTTATGTCTTCTTCTTGGATTGATCCTTTGATCATTATGTAGTGGCCTTCTTTGTCTCTTTTCACAGCCTTTGTTTTAAAGTCTATTTTATCGGATATGAGTATGGCTACTCCTGCTTTCTTTTGGTCTCTATTTGCATGGAATATCTTTTTCCAGCCCTTCACTTTCAGTCTGTATGTGTCCCTTGTTTTGAGGTGGGTCTCTTGTAGGCAGCATATATAGGGGTCTTGTTTTTGTATCCATTCAGCCAGTCTTTGCCTTTTGGTTGGGGCATTCAACCCATTTACGTTTAAGGTAGTTATTGATAAGTATGATCCCGTTGCCATTCACTTTATTGTTTTGGGTTCGGGTTTATACGCCCTTTTTGTGTTTCCTGTCTAAAGAATATCCTTTAGCATTTGTTGGAGAGCTGGTTTGGTGGTGCTGAATTCTCTCAGTTTTTGCTTTTCTGTAAAGGTTTTTATTTCTCCTTCATATTTGAATGAGATCCTTGCTGGGTACAGTAATCTGGGCTGTAGGTTATTTTCTTTCATCACTTTAAGTATGTCTTGCCATTCCCTCCTGGCCTGAAGAGTTTCTGTTGAAAGATCTGCGGTTATCCTTATGGGAATCCCCTTGTGTGTTATTTGTTGTTTTTCCCTTGCTGCTTTTAATATTTGTTCTTTGTGTTTGGTCTTTGTTAATTTGATTAATATATGTCTTGGGGTGTTTCGCCTTGGGTTTATCCTGTTTGGAACTCTCTGGGTTTCTTGGACTTGGGTGATTATTTCCTTCCCCATTTTAGGGAAGTTTTCAACTATTATCTCCTCTAGTATTTTCTCATGGTCTTTCTTTTTGTCTTCCTCTTCTGGGATTCCTATTATTCGAATGTTGGAGCGTTTCATATTGTCCTGGAGGTCTCTGAGATTGTCCTCATTTCTTTTAATTCGTTTTTCTTTTTCCCTCTCTGATTCATTTATTTCTACCATTCTATCTTCTATTTCACTAATCCTATCTTCTGCCTCCGATATTCTACTATTTGTTGCCTCCAGAGTGTTTCTGATCTCATTCATTGCATTATTCATTGTATATTGGCTCTTTTTTATTTCTTCTAAGTCCTTGTTAAACCTTTCTTGCATCTTCTCAATCCTTGTCTCCAGGCTATTTATCTGTGATTCCATTTTGATTTCAAGATTTTGGATCATTTTCACTATCAATATTCGGAATTCTTTCTCAGGTAGATTCCCTATCTCTTCCTCTTTTGTTTGGTTTGGTGGACATTTCTCCTGTTCCTTTACCTGCTGGGTATTCCTCTGTCACTTCATCTTGGTTATATTGCTGCTTTTGGGGTGGCCTTTCTGTATTCTGGCAGTTTGTGGAGTTCTCTCTATTATGGAGTTACCTCGCTGTGGGTGGGGTTGTATCAGTGGCTTGTCAAGGTTTCTTGGTTTGGGAAGCTTGTGTCAGAGTTCTCGTGGATGGAGCTGGATTTCTTCTCTCTGGAGTGCAGTGAAGTGTCCAGTAATGAGTTATGAGATGTCAATGGTTTTGGAGTAACTGAGCTGTCTGTATATTGACTCTCAGGGGTGTGTTCCTGTGTTGCTGGAGAATTTGCATGGTATGTCTTGCTCTGGAACTTGTTGGCCCTTGGGTGGTGCTTGGTTCCAGTGTAGGTATGGAGGCATTTGATGAGCTCCTATCGATTAATGTTCCCTGGATTCAGGAGTTCTCTGATGTTCTCAGGATTTGAACTTAAGCCTCCTGCTTCTGGTTTTCAGTTTTATTTTTACAGTAGCCTCAGCACTTCTCCATCTACACAGCACCGATGATAAAACATCTAGGATAAAGATGAAAAGTTTCTCCACATTGAGGGACACCCAGAGAGGTTCACTGAGTTACATGAAGAAGAGAAGAGGGAGGGGGTAGTTAGAGGTGACTGGAATGACATGAGGTGGGATCAAAAGAGGAGAGAGCCAGCTAGCCAGTAATCACTTCCTTATGTGTGCTCCACAGTCTGGACCGCTCAGAGATGTTCACGGAGTAACACAGGGAAGAGGAGAGGGAGGAAGTAGACAGAGGTGGCCAGAAGGACGAAAGAGAGAAATGAAAAGGAGAGAGACAGATCCAGCCAGTAACCAGTTCCCTAAGTGTTCTCCATCGACTGGAACACACAGAGATTCACAGAGTTGGGTAGAGAAGAGAAGGGGGAGGGAGGAGACAGAGACAACCTGGTGGAGAAAAAGGAGGGTCCAAAGGAGGAGAGAGTGGTCAGGCCAGTAATCTCGCTCTCAGGCAAAATTGGGTACTGAAGATTGGGTTTTTAAATGTACAAAATTGACAACAAATACCAAAAAGCAAAGATTAAAAATCTATTAGGCATGTCCCTCCAGCCAGAGGAGCGAGGACCTCTTACCTTAACTGGAGGTCTTCTGGGATCTGAGACTGGGCCGCGTGGGCTTTCCGCTGTCCTGGTTTTCAGCACGATGAGCCTTCCCTTGCACTGGATTTTTTCCGCCTCTACCGCGGGAGCTTCACTGAGTTAGGCTCCGGCTGTGCTTGGCCTCTTCCACGCGGAGGTTGTTTCTGCCAGGTTATATCGAGTCATGGCACCAAAGATGTCACGCGAGTGTATGTTCCTCGATTCTTTGTCTCGTCACAACAAAGATTTGGAGTGATGGACATTAAAGCCCCCTCGGCGTGTCACAGCTCTCAGGTCTTAGATAGACTGTGTTATAGCTCTCAGGTCTCGAATGGACCATGTTATAGCTCTTAGACAAATCAGTGTTACAGCTCAGTGTTACAGCTCTATTTTATTTAGAAGATAGCAGGAAAATCCATCTTCGAGGCGTGAGGGCACGTCGATCTAGAGACACGAGGAGAAGAGTGCCCCAGGGTGCGGGAGAGAGAGAGAGCCGCTCTAGTGTTCTTGCCTGGAGAATCCCAGGGATGGTGAAGCCTGATGGGCTGCCGTCTATGGGGTCGCACAGAGTCTGACAAGACTGAAGTGACTTACCAGCAGCAGCAAGCACAGGCCTTCCAAATAAGGCAACCACTTAAGCCACAGCCAATCAAATAATTTCCTTGTTTTTCTCCTGCATCTACTTGTAGGAGGTGATCTAGAGCCGCAGGTTCCCAATCTTTTTGGCACCAGAACAGGTATCCTGGAAGATAATTTTTAAAGGGAGGATTGGGGGAGGGCAATGGGATGTTTTCTGGATGATTGAAGAGCATTAAAATTATTGTGCACTATAATTCCATTACCACAGCATCAGCTCCACCTCAGATCATCAGGCATTAGATTTTGGAGGTTGGTGATCCCTGATCTAGAGGATATGATTCAGAGTTGACGGGGGAGGTAAACCAAAGCAGGGGCTGGGACCCCTCCCCTGTCCTTGGAATGCATCTTCTGCTCACCATGACAGTGGCTGGAGCCATTTTCAAAGTCTCAGCCTTGAGAGAGCACTGAGTTCTGAGACCATGTGGCTGGTATAGGCTGAACCTCTGTACACAATGGTAAGACCCTGGCGAGCAGGTGGAAAGGAAGCAGAGATCCACACCCTCAGCTTGCAGCGGCAAGACAAGCTTCCTAGGTAAGTTCCCTCGCTTATTAAACCAGCCACTTACCAGTCTGCAGTGGCTGGCTCTAGCTCTCCTTGCCCTCCTTGTGCTGCGGTCCGGTTTAGATTTCACCCGGGAAGCTGCCTGAGATTTCCCGCCAGCAGTGCTCGATAAAAGCCTTTGCTGGCTCCACCAGGGGAGTGCGCGCCCAGGCCTAGCCACTTCCAGTTTGCTGCCGCAGGATTTCTATCTGTGTGAGTCTGAGTGAACTCCGGGAGTTGGTGATGGACAGGGAGGCCTGGCGTGCTGCGATTCATGGGGTCGCAAAGAGTCGGACACGACTGAGCGGCTGAACAGAACTGATGTTCAAATAAACTTGAACGTGTTAATGCCCGTCAATTTATCTTTTAACACTTCCACCACTTTCTTAAGTGTCTTTGTAAAAAGTAACCTTTCTGGGGCTTCCCTGGCAATCCAGTGGTTAAACCTTCAGGCTTCCACTGCAGAGGGGTGCCACGTTTGGTCCCTAGCGGGAGAACTAAGATCCCACATGCTGAACAGTGGGACCTAAAAAAAAAAAAAAAAAAAGAAATTTAAACACTAATTGTTTTTGTAACCTCAATATTTGTTGAACTGTAATCCCTGATGGCTCAGCAGTAAAGAATTTGCCTGCAATGCACAAGATGCAGGAGACTATGGTCGGGATCTCTGGGTAGGGAAGATACCCTGAGTCAGGAAGATCCCCTGCAGGAGGGCAGCGCAACCCACTCCAGTATTTTTGCCTGAGAAATTCCATGGACAAAGGAACCTGGCTGGCTACAGCCTATAGGGTCGCAAAGAATCAGACAGGCCTGAACAACTAAGGACAGGCAACACACACATTCACACTACACCAACAGCCTTATTTTACAAAAGGAAGTGCTGATGCCCAGTGAATTTAGATACATACTGAAGGGCACACAATGATCTTAGCAGAATTATTAGACTTATGCTCAGTTTATCTTTTTCTACTATGACATCGCAGTAAATATAGATATTAAATAATCATATATTTTATTAACAGAGAAGAATTTTAAAAATTTTAATGGACAAGAATAGTGTTTGATTATATACTATCCCAAATCAATAATTCTGTCTGTTCTTGAAAAAAGGAAATATGTATCATCAAGTTATGTGCATATATATATATAAATAATATGGTGGCTCAGCTGGTAAAGAATCCACCTAAAATGCCAGAGACCCCAGTTTGATTCCTGGGTCAGGAAGCTAGCTCCCCTGGAGAAGGGATAAACTGCCCGTTCCAGTATTCTTGGTCTTCCTTGGTGGCTCAAACAGTAAAGAATCGCCTGCAACGTGGGAGGCCTGGGTTTGATCACTGGGTTTGGAAGATCCCCTGGAGGAGGGCATGGCAACCCATCCCAGTATTCTTGCCTGGAGAATCCCCATGGACAGAGTAGCCTGGTGGGCTATAGTCCATGGGGTCGCAAAGAGTCGGACGTGACTGAGTGACTAATCACAACACAACCCAGATACATCCTAAGAAAACCAGTAGCATCTACCTTGTAAAGTCCTTGCAAAATGTCTTTTCATGAAGATTTTGCCTTCTCACTCTTTGACTTAAAAAAAAATTTTATTGAGTTATAATTGACTCCAAACATACAGCAAATATTTAGAATACAAGTTTTTACATATGGTTACAAACATGAAACCATCACCAAAATCAAAATAGTGAATATATCCATCACACTCAGAGTTTTCCTCAGCCCTTCCTTCCTGACCCTTTCCTCAACTCTTTAGTACTCACACCAACCCCAGCCATGCATGCAACCATAAGGCTAGTTTCTGTCACTGCAGGAGAATTTGCATTTTAACAGCAAATTAATATTGACTCAAGCATGTACTTTTTTATCTGGCTGCATGATTATTTTGAGACTTATTCACATTATTGCATTTCTCCATCGTTCACTCATATTGCTGTAAGTAGTATTCCATTGTACGGATATACCAGTTTATCAATTTACCTGCTGATGTAAATTTGGCTTGTTTCTCCTTCAGTTCAGTCGCTCAGTCGAGTCTGACTCTTTGCGACCCCATGAATCGCAGCACGCCAGGCCTCCCAGTCCATCACCAACTCCCGGAGTGCACTCAGACTCATGTCAGTGATGAGTCCGTGATGCCATCCAGCCATCCCATCCTCTGTCGTCCCCTTCTCCTCCTGCCCCCAATCCCTCCCAGCATCAGAGTCTTTTCCAATGAGTCAACTCTTTGCATGAGGTGGCCAAAGTACTGGAGTTTCAGCTTTAGTATCATTCCTTCCAAAGAAATCCCAGGGCTGATCTCCTTCAGAATGGATTGGTTGGATCTCCTTGCAGTCCAAGGGACTCTCAAGAGTCTTCTCCAACACCACAGTTCAAAAGCATCAATTCTTCGATGCTCAGCCTTCTTCACAGTCCAACTCTCACATCCATATATGACCACAGGAAAAACCATAGCCTTGACTAGACGGACCTTAGTCAGCAAAGTAATGTCTCTGCTTTTGAATATGCGATCTAGGTTGGTCATAACTTTCCTTCGAAGGAGTAAATGTCTTTTAATTTCATGGCTGCAGTCACCATCTGCTGTGATTTTGGAGCCCCAAAAAATAAAGTCTGACACTGTTTCCAGTTTCCCCATCTATTTGCCATGAAGTGATGGGACCAGAGGCCATGATCTTCGTTTTCTGAATGTTGAGCTTTAAGCCAACTTTTTCGCTCTCCTCTTTCACTTTAGGCTTGTAGAATTTTGAGCATTACTTTACTAGTGTGTGAGATGAATGCAATTGTGTGGTAGTTTGAGCATTCTTTGGCACTTCCTTTCTTTGTTTCTCCTTGGGGGGTATTAAAGTTGCTGTGAACATTGATGTACAAGTTTTTGTATCGACATATGTTTGAGTAACCATCTAGGAATGGAATGGCCAGGTTGTGTGGAAGTATATGTTTAATTACTTCAGAAACTACCAAACCATTCTCCAAACTATTTTCCATTCTTATCAGTAGTAGTTCCCATTCTTTCATGTCTTTGCCTTGACTGATTTGATTTGGTTAGTTTTTAAATCTCATCCATTCTCACAGGTGGTTCACCTTTGAATTTTTAAAAATTTATATGCCAGGCATTGGCAGCAGGGATACAAAGATCAATGACATAGACCCCTTCTTTCACAGATATGGCAGCCAATGAGAAAATAAATAAACATAATTTTAGTATGTGGTAAATCCTTTAATGTAGGTATGTAGAAATTCTTTCAGGAACACAGGGAAGAGAAGTCAAAGACAGTTTAGGGTAGACTTTTAGAGATTTGCTATTTGAAAGATACCTTGACATTACCTAGCTAGAAAAGAAGAAAAACAAAGACATAAAAGTACAAATACAAAAGATCACGGCATTTATAGAGACAGGTAAAGGCATGTATGCATAGTACATGCGTGCTGGGAGCAGAGTTGGAAAGAAGAGTAAGGGGTGGATTTTAAAAGAATTTTTCCACCATGTTAAGGCAGTCAAGTATCTTGAGTCTGGGGACAGGTACCTACAGATCTGTGCTTTTGAAAACATAAAACAGGCAAAGCTCTGAAGAATGGGCTGGACGGAAAAGAGGCTGAGCAAAAAGACACCGAGGAGGCTAATCAAAAGAAAATGATGAGGGTCTACATTCATGTTTTACTTTCCAAATAAAGAAAAGTTCAACCTGATATATTTTTGAGAACTATAATAAAAATTAAAAGTCCTTCTCCATCCCTCTCTCTCTTCTTCTCTCTTTCTCATAAAGACATTGATTTCCCAAAGGACCGTATTCTTTATTATTCACTTACGATGGAATCCTCTGAGAGGGAAAGTTTTTGAATGCTTAACATCCATTTATTCTCCTAGAGATTTCAACTGCTATTTAGTCTTTTAATAAGAGAAAACCCACAAAACTCAAAACTCTTGGCACACACCCTTAGAGAGTTTACAGAGGGTTTTCATTAGATTACATACATCTTACCATCCAACACCACATTCTCTTCTGCAACTCCATTAAGTAGGAATAATTATTCTTGCAGTATATTTGAAAGTTCCATAGGGCAAAAGCCACAGCATATGGTTTTGACTCTGATCACTCCTCTTAATAAAAAAAAAAAAGTTTAAGTGGTGTATGGTATAAATTTATAAGTAATATTACTGCCTGGGGTATATAAAAATTCTATCATTTATGACTAAAAATTGCAAAAAGGCCCTTTTCACAAATTTTATTTTTCCATAAGAATGAGCAGTAATTTCACAGTATAATAAAATGGCTACATGTATGTATTTCCAAATCCATCTTAATATGTCCTGTATACTAGAAAGAGCAAGAAAGTATTTCAACTCTTCATTTACATGCATTCTGAAGTATGTCATAAACATAATCCTAAATATGTTTCTCATACATTAAATAGGATATGTTGCCTTACAGTGATGATTACTAACCAGTTTTGGTATAGAAAAGAATAACTACGTGTCCTTTTACATACAGAAAAACCAAAGGAGGCTTCAGGAACAGTTATTGCATTTTACTTGTTTGTTCATGTATTTACTCAACAAATATTTAGCAAGTTTCTACAGTGTATAAGACAATTAATGGAACTTCCCTCGTGGCTCAGATGGTAAAGAATCTGCCTGCAATGCAAAAGACCCAGGTTCAGTTCCTAGGCCAGGAAGATGCCCTGAAGAGGGGAATGGCTACCCACTCCAATACATACTCTTGCCTGAAGAATTCCATGGACAGAGGAGCTTGTGGGCTACAGTCCATGGGATCTCAAAGAGTCAGATACAACTGAGCAACTAACACTGTTGTTTGTTAATGTATTTAGTCAACAAATATTTACTAAGTTCTACAATGGATATACAGGAGAAGACAATGGCAACCCACTCCAGTACTCTTGCCTGGAAAATCCCATGGACGGAAGAGCCTGGTAGGCTGCAGTCCATGGGGTCACACATAGTCGGACACGACTGAAGCGACTTAGCAGTAGCAGCAACAATGTATAACACAATTAGCAGCTGGATAGACCTAGGCCCCAACTTCTTAGTGCTTAACGTATTTCATCTTTAAAGCACTCTCTCATATTAAGGTTCCTTAATACTTCTCTACTCCAGAGTTTCTCAAATTTGGACTATGGACAACCACCAAAATGTCTCCAGATAGTACCACGTATTCCCTTGGGGACAAAATCAACTCACAATGAAAATCATTGCTCTATTCAAACAAGAAGAGAGAACTATGCTTTTCACTTTAAATAATGCTGGGTTTTTGTTTTGTTTTTTTTTTTTTCAGGAAATTAATATGTGATATAGTATTATTAACTAACACACAGATTTTGCTCAAATTTCACAAAATTTTATTCTAGAGCCCATGATTTTCATAACCTTATTCAAGATTCCACATTGTATTTAGTTGTATTGAACAGCTTCAGCTCCATGCAACAAATTCTGATAAATTCTTTTTTCATTTTTATTCTGCTACAAATATTTTCTAATTTTCCTTGTTATGGCTTCTTATATATAGCCATAATTTAAAACTGGACATTTAACTTTCAAATATATGGGGTTTTTAAAGTATCTTTGATATTAATTTATCATTTTGAGAAATTTCTTGGTAAATTTGATAAATTTAATTTCTCACTCAAATGCTTTCTTCTCTTCCATCACCCTCTGTGTTTTTTCAGTCTTTTAACGTTACTGAGGTTTTCAAAGGCTAAGTAAAGATCTCTCATGGTAAATGTCACACTGCACTTTAAAATATGTGGGTTATTTTCAAATACCTTTTGATACTGATTTCTAACATAATTCAACAGTGATAAGAGAACAGATTCTGTGTGATTTCAAAACCCTTAGAGCATGAAATTTTTACACCTTATTTTATGTCCCTAGATATGTTCCAGTGTCTCCTGGTTTATAGTCTATGGGAACACTTGAATAGAATTTGTATTCTGCTTTTGTGTGAAAACTGTATAAATCTTGCTGCTGCTGCTGCTGCTGCTAAGTCACTTCAGTCATGTCCGACTCTGTGCAACCCCATGGATGGCAGCCCACCAGGCTCCCCCATCCTTGGGATTCTCCAGGCAAGAACACTGGAGTGGGTTGCCAGTTCCTTCTCCAATGCATGAAAGTGAGAAGTGAAAGTGAAGTCACTCAGTCGTGTCCAACTCTTTGCGACCCCATGGACTGCAGCCTACCAGGTTCCTCTGTCCATGGGATTTTCCAGGCAAGAGTACTGGAGTGGGGTGCCATTGCCTTCTCCAGTATAAATCTTAATTATGTTGAATTGATTCATAGTGCTCTTTAGGTCTACTATATCCTTCTACTTTTCTGTCTATTCATTCTATTAATTTTTGAGAGCTTGATGTTGAAACTCAACTAAAAATCTTTATTTACTTAAAACAACAATTGAAATATATAGTAGAACTATATGTAACTTTTCTTTGTATTTTCCAAGNCAGTATAAATCTTAATTATGTTGAATTGATTCATAGTGCTCTTTAGGTCTACTATATCCTTCTACTTTTCTGTCTATTCATTCTATTAATTTTTGAGAGCTTGATGTTGAAACTCAACTAAAAATCTTTATTTACTTAAAACAACAATTGAAATATATAGTAGAACTATATGTAACTTTTCTTTGTATTTTCCAAGTCTCCTATAAATATGTTATCATACTTTCACAAATCTAGATGTGTATAAGAGACAGACTTTGTAAAATGTCAATGTTGCTTAATAGCTTGATATTTATTACATCATCTAAGTAACACTTAGATGACTGAATATTCCATTTTCATGTGGAAAAGTAGTAAGTTTTCTTTTGAAATGTAATTTTTCACATAATTTTTTAAAAAGATACATCTGTTTAATTTATTTTCCAAAATCCCATAGTAGTTTAACAGTTGTAAATCAAAGTATGTATTTCATAAACATGAACTGCCCTTTAATGCAAAATCGCTACACTGAAGTCAAATTATTTTATTCAATTTATTTGAATCTGGACAGACTGTGAGTAATCATATCATAAAGATGTGTCAATTTTGATAGAGTAACCAATGCATCTTTCCAAATGTGAACCCAGCTTTATAGTGGTGGAAAAACACAGCTTTCAGATTTTGCATAACATATATCAAAAAGCTCATAAGATTTTTTAAACATCAGATAAAACATCAGTGTTTCTGAAAACTGAATATAAGTTATTTAACTGAATCTAAGGTATATAACTTTCAAGTAACAAAAGTGGGTAATTGATAATGAAATTTTAAGAAAATAGAAATTACATTCTGCAATTCAAAACAAAGCATAATTTTTCATCCCCTTTTCCCATCCTTTTAAAGGTTAATTACAGTGTAGTCTGCGTTTCTATATAGTGAAGTGTTATATTTTAAATTTTACCTTTAGTGTTAGTCACTCAGTTGCGTCTGACTCTTTGCGACCCCATGGTGGGTAGCCCTCCAGGTTCCTCTGTCCATGGAATTTTGCAGCCAAAAAATACTAGAGTGAGTTGCCATGCTCTTCTCCAGGGGATCTTCCCCACCCAGGAATCAAACCCAGGTCTCCTGCATTGCAGGTGATTTCTTATCATTAGAGCCACCAGGGAAGCCCTTTTTTTTTTTCCTTAAGCTATCTAAAGTGATTATACTCTTCAGCCTTTCTCTGTTTAAAGTGAAATTGATTTTGAAATCAGGCATTGTTTAATTCTTCTGCTACATGCTAATACAAAACAAAGTTAACCTCTTAGTAGACAACTCAGTTTTATAAATGTATTGACTGATGAGCATCCTTACAGCTTCCCTATGAAAATCAAACTCTAAATCAATCAATTGTTGATTTAGAAGTAATGTCTATTTACCTCAGTGAGCTAAGGTCGTAATTAGAATCAAACCAGCCAAAAGGATAATTAGCTATCATAATTTATTTCCTTTAACTTTAAAGTAATTCCTGGCGTACTGCAACAAAGAAAATGCACAATGGATTTTTAAGAACTCTAATTTCAGGATGTGTGTCAAAATTGGTCTTCATAGATAATTTATGTGCATTATTTTCTTATGCTTTTATTATCTTATGTAGCCAAGGAGGGACAGGTAATCAAGAAGGATATTGTTAGACAGGATCAGTTCATTATCTGATCCATTCTGCTTTGGCAGTTGTATGATTCTATGGCTATCATTTACTGTAAATTAGGGAGATAATGACTACCACAAACCACACTGTATTCACAAACTGGGTGCAAAGCTGTTATCTATAGACTTATACTGTTTGAGAAGGTGCTAACATAAATTGCATGTTATTAAGCACATAGCATCCATGGTACATGAGAAAAGAATCAAAAGGCAAAGGAGAAAAGGAAAGATATACCCATTTGAATGCAGAGTTCCAAAGAACAGCAGGGAGACATAAGACAGTCTTTAGCACAGAGATAAGAAAGTCTTCCTCTGTGATCAATGCAAAGAAATAGATGAAAACAATAGAATGGGAAAGACTAGAGATCTCTTCAAGAAAATTAGAGATACCAAGGGAAAATTTCATGCAAAGATATGGACCTAACAGAAGTAGAAGATATTAAGAAAAGGTGGCAAGAATACACAAAAAAACTACACAAAAAAGATCTTCATGATCCAGATAACCACAATGGTGTGATCCCTCACCTAGAGCCAGACATGCTGGAATGTGAAGTAAAGTGGGCCTTGGCTTCAAGGCCTCCAAGTTCGCAGGAAGTATCACTGTGAACAAAGCTACTGGAAGTGATGGGATTCCAGTAGAGCTATTTCAAATCCTGAAAGATGATGCTGTGAAAGTACTTCACTCAATAGGCCAGCAAATTTAGAAAACTCAGCAGTGGCCACAGGACTGGAAAAGGTCACTTTTCATTCCAATCCTAAAGAAAGTCAATGCCAAAGAATGCTCAAACTACTGCACAATTGCACTCATCTCACACACTAGTAATGCTCAAAATTCTCCAAGCCAGGCTTCAACAGTATGTGAACCATGAACTTCCAGATGTTCAAGCTGGATTTAGAAAAGGCAGAGGAACCAGAGATCAAGTTGCTAACATTGGTTGGATCATCAAAAATGATAGACAGTTCCAGAAAAACATCTAATTTTGCTTTATTGACTATGCCGACGCCTTTGACTGTGTGGATCACAACAAACTGTGGAAAATTCTGAAAGAGATGGGAATACCAGACCACCTGACCTGCCTCTTGAGAAACCGATATGCAGGTCAAGAAGCAACAGTTAAAACTGGACCTGGAACAGACTGGTTCCAAATAGGAAAGGAGTTTGTCAAGATTGTATATTGTCACCCTGCTTATTTAACTTATATGCAGAGTATATCACACGAATTGCTGGGTTGGATGAAGCACAAGCTGGAATCGAGATTTCTGGGAGAAATATCAATAACCTCAGATATGCAGATGACACCACCCATATGGCAGAAAGTGAAGAAGAACTGAAGAGCCTCTTGATAAAAGTGAAAGAGGAGAGTGAAAAAGTTGGCTTAAAACTCAACATTCAGAAAACTAAGATCATGTCATCCGATCCCACCACTTCATGGCAAATACATGGGGAAACAATGGAAACAGTGAGAGACTTTATTTTCTTGGGCTCCAAAATCACTGCAGATGGTGACTACAGCCATGAAATTAAAAGACACTTGCTCCTTGGAAGAAAAGCTATGGCCAACCTAGACAGCCTATTAAAAAGCAGAGACATTACTTTGTCAACAAAAGTTCATCTAGTCAATGCTATGGTTTTTCCAGTAGTCATGTATGGAAGTAAGAGTTGGACTACAAAGAAAGCTGAGCACTAAAGAATTGATGCTTTTGAACTGTGGTGTTTTAGAAGACTCTTGAGAGTCCCTTGGACTGCACGAGATCCAACCAGTCCATCCTAAAGGAATTCAGTCCTGAATATTCATTGGAAGGACTGATGCTGAATCTGAAACCCCAATACTTTGGCCACCTGATGCGAAGAACTGATTCACTGGAAAAGACCCTGATGCTGGGAAAGACTGAAGGCAGGAGAAGGGTCAACAGAGGATGAGATGGTTGGATGGCATCACCAACTCAATGGACACGAGTTTGAGCAAGCTTCAGGAGTTGGTAAAGGACAGGGAAGCCTGGTGTGATGCAGTCCAGGAGGTAGCAAAGAGTCAGACACCACTGAGTGACTGAACTGACTGAACGGAACCATGGTGCACATGAACAGGAACACAACAGCATATTATTAACCATCACGCTGTGTTTCTTTCTTTCCTGGTCTCTTGAAATAAGATCTGATATTTCATGTTCATATTTTATTGCATTTTTTAAGAGTGAGGAGGTCAACACTGGTTACAATAGCAACATTTACCTATTGATAGTTCTGTCTGTCCTTGCAAGCATATACAGGAGTATTCTTTGATGTTGATGTCTGCAAAGATCCCTAGTAATTGGCAAAAAGAATAAATCCATGGCTAAAAGGACAGTTTAGAATGGTAAAACAGAAACTTTTTTGTTAGAAAGGCTGTGGTTCATTTCTTGGCTTCCCTACTTAGCAGTTGGTCAACTTATTGACTCCACTGGAGACTTCCTTTTATTATTTGTAAATGAGAACGTTCTACTTTGCTTCATCCTTTTGTTAAGATGAATTGAATCTGCCCCAATTATCATTATAATATTATTATGGCTAATAGTTCTTCCTCTAGCTATTATAATTACTATTGTTGTTGTTTAGTCACTAACTCATGTCCTACTGTTTGCCATCATGGACTGCAGCACACCAGGCTTTGCCACCCTTCACCATCTCCAGGAGCTTGCTCAAGCTCATGTCCATTGTGTGGATGATGCCATCCAACCATTTTATTCCAAGTTAAGATTTGTTATTGAAGACGTATTCATTTCCATAAATATTTATTATGAAAAAAGGAAGATTTCATAAAGGAGATATATATAGCTTCTAAAGACAGAACTGTTCATGGGGTTCTCAAGGCAAGAATACCGAAGTGGCTTGCCATTCCCTTCTCCAGTGGACCACGTTCTGTCAGCCCTCTCCACCATGACCCGCCCGTCTTGGGTTGCCCTGCAGGCATGGCTTGATTTCATTGAGTTAGACAAGGCTGTGGTCCTAGTGTGATTAGATTGACTAGTTTTCTGTGAGTATGGTTTCAGTATGTCTGCCTTCTGATGCCCTCTTGTAACACCTACCATCTTACTTGGGTTTCTCTTACCTTGGGTGTTGGGTATTTCTTCACGGCTGCTTCAGCAAAGCACAGCCACTGTTCCTTACCTTGGACGAGGGGTATCTCCTTACCGTTGCCGTTCCTGACCTTCAACAGGCCCTCCTGTGCCTGCGCAGCCACGGATCCCTGGGTTGCTCCTCCCGGCCGCCGGCCCTGGCCTTGGGCGTGGGTGGCTCCTCTCACCTGCCGCCCCTGGCCTCGGGGTCATGGTGGCTCCCCGGGGTCACCACCCCCGGCCTCAAGCTCAAGGGGGCCTCTCCCAACTGCCCCTGACCTCGGACGCGGGGTATCTCCTCCCGGCCGCCACCGGCCCCGGATACGGGGTAGTTCCACCCAGCTGCCGCCTCGACCTCGGACGCCGGGTGTCCTCTCCCGGCCGCCACTGGCCTCGGACGTGGGGCAGCTCCTCCTGGCTCTCGCAGCGGACAGCACGTAGTGCGCCGGCCCAGCTCTCACATCAGGCTATTTCTGCTTTATTGACTATGCCAAAGCCTTTGACTGTGTGGATCACAATAAACTGTGGAAAATTCTGAAAGAGATGGGTGCTCTCAATCTCAATCTCCTCCTGCTCTCAATCCCTCCCAGCATCAGAGTCTTTTCCAATGAGTCAACTCTTCGCATGAGGTGGCCAAAGTACTGGAGTTTCAGCTTCAGCAGCATTCCTTCCGAAGAAATCCCAGGGTTGATCTCCTTCAGAATGGACTGGTTGGATCTCCTTGCAGTCCAAGGGACTCTCAAGAGTCTTCTCCAACACCGCAGTTCAAAAGCGTCAATTCTTCGGTGCTCAGCTTTCTTCACAGTCCAACTCTCACATCCATAAATGACCACTGGAAAAGCCATAGCCTTGACTAGATGGACCTTTGTTGGCAAAGTCATGTCTCTGCTTTTCACTATGCTATCCAGGAGGGCATAGGGACTTTTTTAAAACCACATTCCTTTGTAGTGGGAGGGGACAAAGTATGTTGCTGATTCACTTTGTAGGTCTGGGACAATTTCAAAACACAGCAAAATATTTTACATTTCTATTATTTGTTTCAAACATTTTTGACCCACAAAATGCAAAGAAGAAATGCAACGATCTCTTTGAGCCAATTATTTGCACTTTCCAGTTCTTAGAGCTTAATCAACATTTTTAGATATCCACATCCAGAACACTTTGGTCTAGTTACAGTGTACAGTATTTTGAAAATTATTGGTCAAATACTGAAGGTATGGATACAAGGATAGGTCATATAATTAAAATAAACAACAACCAAAAAAAATCCACAAATTGAGAACTGCTTTTCCTGTAGTAGAAAGCAACCTCATAACTTATTACTTAAAGAGAAAGGAAACCTATAACTTACAAAACCTATAACTCACTTCCTCTGCAACATTAACTGCAAACAGTTTTATTTCAGCACATGTTACAACACCCTCTAATTCACAAATCCTGTTCAGGTTAATAAAAAAGAAGGTTTAAAATTCCATGATTATGACTGAGCACTCTTTCTTCTGATATGGCCTGTTTGATTATCTTAAATTGGGTTTACTGTAACAACTGAAAGTATGACATGGTAGGATCTTTGTTCTTATGGCCCAGGACTTTAATTTAACTGTGTAGCTTGACACGTCATTTTACTGCTTTGAAGCAAAGAGGACAAGTGAAGCCATTTAAAAAGAAAGAGAAGAATTAAAAAAAAACCCTAGAAGTTAACTTGTAGTAATAAAGTGAGGAAGAAATTTTTTCGTTTATTCTGTCCTTAGGCCTGTCTATCCTCACATCATCACATTTTCAGGAAGAAAGATTGGCTGAAAGCTGGCTCCAACTAAATCCTTTTTAGTGCTGTTTCACTGAAGGACTGGAAAGTGACAATTCCTATCAAGCAGCTGGTTTTTTCTTCCCCTGCCAGACTCCAGGGCATTCATATTAAACTGAGAAAAACCACAACTCAATCCTTGGTCTTCCACTTAATTTTTCATACAAATTTAAGGTCAGACTGTGGCCTAGCAACCAGTGAGGTGCTTGTAACAAGTGAAAAGTTCCACACCAGGCAGCTCCTGTGAATATGGTCACCACGTTACCTGATGATTAGAGAATGTTTCTAAGATGCTCGTAGAGAAATTATTCGGTTCCAAGATGAGTTTTGAATGCTGCACTAATTCTTCTAAGTTAGTTTTTACTTCCTATGGATTGTGAAGTTTTGCCAGTAAGCAGAATTGAAAAGTTGAAATTTATTTTTGTGAAATCATTCATTTCTTTTTCAAATATTAATAATTACAATCAAATAACCTATCATAGGTAATTGTAGGTAAGTTATGAAGCCTGGTGGGGTCTCAAAGTCCATGGGGTCTCAAAGAATCAGACACAGCTGAGTGACTATCATTTACTTATAGATATTTAGTGAATAAGAAGATAGCAGAACTATGTATGTTCTTGAACCTGGAATTTCCATTTAAAAGCAAACTATTGTGTTGTTTCTGTTCCTTTTATTTGCTGACTCACATGCTTATTATTTTTTCAGTAATTGAATAAAAATGGTCCGTATGTTGTATGACATTTTTCTTCAGGAAACATTCATTACTTGCTTACGTTTTTGATAGAACCTCGAGTACTTTGATATTTTTCAACTTGATAATTCTTGTTCCAATTACTCATCCGAAGGGAAATGCAAATATTAAACTACATTCATTATGAGTCAGCTCTTAAGTTGCTCTCAAGTCTTTGGGTTAACATCTTCTATGAATTGACCATGTGATGCCTTAGAAAGTCCTGAACTCTATGTTTTTCTGATGACTAGATTGGTTCCTCAGTAACATTTGCTCATCATCAATATTCTATGAATGAGGTGGCATTTCATTGGAAGAAGCAGATTGAAAACTTGTGTCTCCTATTCTGTCACATCTGGGTAAAGCTCCCAACGCTATTGTTTTTACTTTCTTTTAATCTCCCAAAGAAATGTTAAAATTGAAGGACTGACCCGGTGTTCAAAGTTATTGTCAGAAACAGTGAAGTCATAGGCTTCTGTTTTTAATAATCCCTCATAAAACACAGAGCATCGTTAATCATAAATGACTGCAGATTCCCTAGATCCTGGCAGTGCTATGGGGCCTGAGCATTTTTAAGTGTCTTATAAACTTGATCAGACAACAGCCTCATGACATTGCATAAAAATTTGGCTGTGACGGAAAGATGAAACAGTTGAAAGCATTAAAATACTTAGAAACCGAAGATAGTTTTATTACATTTCGATAAAATATAAGTCTAATTTTCAAATACTCTTCAACTTTCATGTTTCATTAACATATCAATCAACAACTATTTATTGAGTGAATAAAATGTGTTCATCACCATTAAGCACTGTAGGGAATACAGAGACTTATGAGAAATTTATTCATTCTTGAAACACTGTTTTCCGCATCTGAGTGCAAGGCTCTATCCTGAGTGCTTTGGAAATACTCTGTGCTTCTTGAAGATAAGGTAGACATAATTCCTTTCTTCAAGAAACCTACCTCCAGTTGCTGCTAAATCACTTCATTCGTTTCCGACTCTGTGCGACCCCATAGAGGGCAGCCCACCAGGCTCCCCCGTCCCTGGGATTCTCCAGGCAAGAACACTGGAGTGGGTTGCCATTTCCTTCTCCAATGCATGAAAGTGAAAAGTGAAAGTGAAGTCACTCAGTCGTGTCCAACCCTCAGCGACCCCATGGACTGCAGCCTTCCAGGCTCCTCCGTCCATAGGATTTTCCAGGCAAGAGTACTGAAGTGGGGTGTCATTGTACACATAAGATTTAGAAAGAGGAGAAGAGAAACACACTGAAGTTTTGATAAAGAAACTCTCTTTCTGCTTTTGTTTTGAGTGAATATTACCTACTTGAGATGGAAACCAACTTGGGTCTTCAACTTGGAAGTCAGGTAAGAAGACAGAAATCGATGAATGCTATGCTCTAAGTGTGCATGTCTCCACAACATTCCTGTGTCGAAATTTTAATCCCCAAAGTGATAGTATTAGGAGGTAGAGTCAGACCCATCTTCTTCCCTATTAGCTTTAGCTGCTTTTCAGTTTCAGTGGCCAACCCCTGATTTTCTTAAAGGGCCAGAGAGTAAATGTTTTATGCTTGGGAGCCAACCATCTCTGTCAAAACCAGTCTCCATTTCAGTACAACAGCAGTCATAGACAATACACAGAGGAACAAGCAAGGCCCAAATCTAATACAAAACCAGAAAGCTGGTCCATAGCCTATATTTTGCTGAGCTTGGCTCTAGACAATCAACAAAACTATACATTTTGACCCCTGCTTTGTACTTTTTTCCCATTTTCAGGGTGTAAATATTCCCACAATGGTGATTTCAATCTACCAAGTTCATATTCTTGCATGCACAGTTAATGAGATGCAAAGTAGCATTATCAGTATTTCCACCATTTAGATACAATATATGCAAATAACCTCAAGAGCATAATGGTAAAATACAGTAAAATGATTAAGATGTGATGAATTTTTAGTATTTATTACCTTTGTTTTTAATAAGACTTTTAATTATAAGTTTATATAATTTATTTTTAATGGCTGTTTGACAATTTGCTAACAAAATTGTTGAAAAATTAATATTAACTCTTGGGAGTTGGAATAAGCTTTCTCTATTGGCCGCAAAACTTGTAGAAGGTCTTGAATGTCAAACTGAATGGACATGTAATCTAATAGGTGAGATAGAGTTTTTGAAGAGTTTTGAAATTGTGAACTGCATGATTGTGGCTGTGCTTCAAGAAGATTTATCTGAAAGCATTGTTACTGATGAATTAACCTGGGGACAAATTGAAAAACAGAACATTAATTAGGAAGTTTTTAGAGTGGTTAAGAAATATTATGCAAAAGTAACTATAGTGGAGACCATAGGAATAAAAAGGAAGACACTAAGGTTAAAGACTACAGGGAAGTAAAACCAATATATCTTGGCTATTGATTGGCTCTGTAGTAGGAGGCAATGTGTGGAGTTAAAGATGACTTCAATTCCAAGATTTTTTATCTTGTGTGATTATAAGTATGTAAATTGCATTGATGAAGTTAGGATAGTCAAATGTTTATGTGCAATTTACTTTAAGATAGCTAAGTTTATATACAGCAAAATAAAAAAATCCTATATAAAAGGAAAAATAATTATTTTCTCACATAAATTGATGGTCAAAAACTTTTCATTACTGCTGCACCATTAAGTAACTAACTGAAATTAATTTGAGCAATGTATTTACTCTTTTTGGACTATAGCTTTCTCAAATTGTAAAATAAAAATAATAGTAATCCACCAATAATATCCCCAATAGGCTGTGAATTTTAAATGAAACTATTCAAATAAAGGAACTAGAGCAGTGCTTGACACAAAATAAGTGGTAAATAACATATTATATAAATGGTTATCTTTTTATTAGTAGAAGTAAACACAGATGGAATATTCAAGACATATGCCATCTTGAAATTTTTGCAATTCATAATGTATCTCTGCTCTGTCTGTTCACTTGGCTGGTTCCTCATTCTCCATCTTTCACCTTTAATTTCCGCCTCTGAGAAAAATTCTCTGACTACCCAGTCAAAAGTAGGTCTTCTGTTACTTTTTATCTTGGTTCTCAATTTATTCCATGATAGCATTTATCACAATGTTTAACTCTTATTTATTTGACCACTATTTTAGTCTATCATTTCTAAGTGACTGGACTTCCATGAAGGAAGAACCACTCTCTTTCTAATCATCTCTCTGGGGTATCTAGGCCTAGACTAAGCACAAATTGGCAAAAACCTATAAAACAAGAACACAGATTTTTGCAATAATGTGCTGTATAGTTTCAGCAATACACAATAAGAATTTTAAAATAAAATGTTTTTAAATGCCCTTTATTAGACTTAGAAGCTGAAATCTTCTAACTCTTACAGGTCAGCATCACTTTCTATGCAATCCACAGGTTTGCATATTGTGTGATTGGTACCATATTAGGAATTGAGATAAGTTAAAAAAAAATTACACATAGTCAAAATCTTATTGTTGGATCAGAAGATAGATTTATAGAAAACAAATTGTAAATAATATGGATAAAAATCACAGGGGCAAATGAATGACATTCAATCAGCAGCTGTTGAGATAAGCTTAAGTGCCAAAACAGTAAGAGCTGTGGGTCATCATCTCCACTCAGTGAGGAATGGCGAATTTCCAGATGGCTTTAGTTTGGTGTGGCTCTGAAACACAAATATTGTACTCTTAAAGGGAAAATGATATTTCAGCATTTCTGTTCCCATGGAAAAAAAAAATGAAGAATTGTAAGTCTTTGAAGAGGAAGTTCATTTTCACCAAGCTTTTAACCTCAGTTTCAAATGGCAAAAATAAATCCACTTTATGTTTGGATAAATATTTATGTTTCTATTTCCAACAAATGACAATGAAATTAGATTTTAAGTTTGTCTCCTTGAAAAATTATTTCAATAAAATAGCTATTTCTTAAGCAAGTTACTGAAATACAGTAGCCAGAGAACATAAATTTTGGCTCTCATTCTGTCTTGTGAGCTGCCAAGTTCAATTTCATAAATTACCCAAATTTTCTAAAGTGTACACTGGAAGATATTTCCTTAAGTGTGTATAGATTATTAATAAAGCTTATAACAAATGTCTTATTTCTTAATATATCAAGATGACACACTTCTACATGATGAACTAAACAGGTACATAAAATATTTTCACATGATTATATATGTGAGCTAGAATGAAGTTAAGATACACTTCAAAATCTATTTTTCAATAAAGAAAAGTAACTTTTTCCACTATAGATCAAATATTAAAGAATCCTTTTATCTATTAAATGTATGCAAATATGTTTTTAACTTCAGGGATACATTTGAATGATTAATGATTTCATACATTAGTCAAAAATGTGTAATCTTTAATCTCATGATAACTGTACTAATATTGTCCACTAAGCTGTCATAGTAAAAAGACAACACATGATCAATAACCCTTCCCTAAAAGGGCTCAACATCAAAAGAATTGTTCATTACTTAAAGCCAAGGGTCTTGTTTGTGCTATCTCTGATGACTGATATTTTTAAGATGATATTCCTCCATCTCTCTTTTAGCATCTGTAAATTTCCATTCTTTAAGATTAACAAATATAAAAGAATTTCCTTATGGAGCAAGACAAAATTGCTATCTGCTTTCTGTTCAAGTCAATGAGGTTGAGGCCAAGAAAAGTTCACAGAATTATCGAGGCAAAGTTTTAGCTATTCAAACTGTAACATTTATTTGCTTTCTGTGTTTATATGCATGCATGCAGCAAGAGAAGCCATCCATTTTCTAACTTCTATAGAACAGTCAAATCAGGTCAGAGAAAAGCTAGAAAGAGAATTTCCACACTCTGTATGTTCATTATATAAGCAGAACTGTGCTTGATTTTTTCTTCACAACAAACCAGTGAAATAAGAAAAATTATACAGAGACCATAGATTTTAAATGAGTTACAGAAAGAATTCTGCAATACTTAAAGGGACAAGGATCCAAGACTGTAAATTTGAAAGCTATTCTGGCCCTTCCCTTGCATTCCCATTCCAGCAACAACCCACCACCACCACAAACACACACACATAGAAATCATCTGCTCATAGTTAACCAGATAAATCCATCTCTTTTAAATATAAATGTTAAATGGTAATTTTAAAAAATACAAAGTTAAAGAAAAAGTTAAAGTTACAAAAAAGTTAAACATGAGAAAAATTCACTAGAATAAAATTCTCTATGGAAAAAGAATAGCTTTGACTAGATGGACCTTTAGTAGCGATGTGATGTCTCTGCTTTTTAATACACTGTCTAGGTTTGTCATAGCTTTTCTTCCAAGGAGCAAGCATCCTTTAATTTCATGGCTGCAGTCACTGTCTGCAGTGATTTTGGAGCCCAAGAAAACAAAATATGTCACTGCTTCCGCTTTTTTCCCTTCTATTTGCCATGAAGTGATGAGACTGGATGCCATGATCTTAGTGTTTTGAATGTTGAGTTTTAAGCCAGCTCTATAATTTTGGGTGAAGGAAATGTCAAACTCACAGTCATGAGTTGAACCGTGTACCCTCACCTTCAATTCACTAATCCTCAGTATCTCAGAATATGACTGTGTTTGGAGATATGTCCTTTATAAGAAGAAATTAGGGTTAAATGAATCATAGGAGTGGGCACTAAACCAATATAAATGGTCTCCTTATAAGAAGAGGAAATTAGGACAAAGACCATCTGAAGAGAGAGAAAGAATACAGCCATCTACAAGCCAAGGCTTCCCTGGTGGCTTAGAGGTTAAAGCATCTGCCTCTAATGTGGGAGACCTGGGTTCGATCCCTGGGTCGGGAAGATCCTCTGGAGAAGGAAATGGCAATCCACTCCAGTATTCTTGCCTGGAGAATCCCATGGACAGAGAAGCCTAGTAGGTTACAGTCCTCGGGGTCGCAAAGAGTCGGACATGACTGAGTGACTTCACCTTCACAAGCCAAGGAGAGGGACCTTAAAAGAGATCAATCCTGCCAACAGCATCTAACTTCTAGCCTCCAGAATTGTAAAACAATAAATTTCTACTTGTTGAAGCCACCCAGCCTGTGGCACTTTATTATAGCTGCCCTAGCAAACTAATGCAGTCATGTTGTAAGAAGAAGAGGGTGTGAAATGGAAGATCTTGTGGTCATTTAGGAAAAGACAATCTTCCAGAAAAAATATTCTGAAACAAACAAGCAACAACAAAATGAAAGAAAGAAGATTAAACATTTTTGAGTAAAGAAATATTAAGAATTTCTACATGATAAAAAAAAATTATCAGAAGCAAAATCAGGAGATAAATGTCAAGCAGAGAGTATAATTGGAGCTCACATTACACACAAAGGACTCATCTCATAAATACTATCTCATTAATAATAAATCTCAAAAAGAAAATAGACTAAGGATGTGAATTGATATTTCCTGAAAAAATTAATACACGTGATCCTTAAACATGTGAAATAATGCTCTACCTAAATAATAGTAAGAGAAAATATAAATTAATTCTCATTTTCCAACTATAACTTTAACAAAATTCAAAGTTTGAAAGCACTTTCTGTTGTCAAGTCTACAGTGAAACAGGTTGTGGGAGAGGAGAATGAGATTTCTATGAGGAGTAAGGTGGTAATTTCTAGTAGTTACAAATGTATTCACTCTTTGACCTACTAATCTTTGGAATTTGTCCTACAGATATACTAGCACCCATACGAAATGATGCACAACTTTATTCATTATGGCATTTTTTTGTAACAGCGTTAAGTTTTAAAACAGTATCTTTACCGATATTTACAGAAGTGATGAAATAAGCTACTACATGCTCATTCAATGGAACATTATACAACTGTAAAAAGAATAAAGAAGCCCTTTATATACTAATGTAGAAAGAACTCCATGATATATCTAAGTGAAAAAATTAATTACAGAACAATGTAATATATTGTGCTAACTTTAATTTTAAAAAGATAAAATATATATCTGTGTTTTAATTGCCTTGTGTTTGAAGAAACACTGGAGGCACATGCAAGAATCTAAAGAAGTGGCTAATCATGACAGTAATGGACAGAAACAGATGGAAAAGCTAAATATAAGTGTATTATTTCTGTACTGTTCTGATGTTTGAACCATATGGATATTTATACAAAAAATTACACCAAATTTCAAGAAGAATGACAGAAAGCACCATAAGAATTTTCTACTCTAAATGCAATGAAATTTAAGAATTTTGGAAGAAAAGTATGTTCTGTTGGCAAAAAACACATGGAAAAGACTGGCTTAAACAATTGAGGAATTCTTTGCTTCCAGGTATTTGAAAGAATTCTGTAGGCTAGTTACTGCTGTTAGTAACCAATAGGTAGTTAATATTTGACAGCATGTGCCCAATGTATCCAAATTTAGTTTCCTCTTTTTCTTTCTTTCTAAAAGCACTTATTAATACCTTAAAGAGCAAAGTTTGATAAACCTTATTCTATATATTAATATGGCATGTTAATAAAATGTTCAACCAAGGCAGCAACCTTGGAATACTACATTTTTGTGGTGATTTACTTAAACTGAAGCTTAAATATTGTGGCATTCTTCTACAGATCTGCTCTCTTAAAGACAAGGTAAGGGGCTTTCCTGTTGGCTAAGCAGATAAACAATCCACACGCAATGCATGAGAACAAAGGAGATGTGGGTTTGATGAAGGGAATGCAACCCACTCCATTATTCTTGCCTGAAAACTCCCATGCACAGAAGAGACTGGAGAGCTACAGCCCATGGGGTCACAAAGAGTCAGACACAACAGAGCTGCTAAGCACAAGGAGGTGGCACGGAAGTGCAGAGAAGGTAGTAGCCTTTTTAGTTAAGGTGATTAGAAAGAGATTATGTGTGGGAGTGTGAATCAGCCCTTGAACTAGGGTAATGACTGAACCAGTATAATGAATGAAAGCTTCAAAAATGTCACTCTAAGCAACAAACTGTGGGAAACACAGTCACAAAATGGGTGTCTTTCTGAGATCTTACAAAGAAATCTGTTAGCCATTTTTTTCTTTCTCTGCATGAACCAGTACTATACCATCTTATTTACTATAGATTCATACTAAGTTCTGACATTTGCTATTACAAATCCTTATTTCCTGGTCTTCCGTAGAAATCTCCTAACTGATCTTGGACATTCTACCAAATTTCATGAAATTTTTTTTTCCAGTTATTCAGCTGAGTAACTTTTAACCAGATTTATCTGGGACTTCTCAGGGCCTGTTTTTAGTAATAATCAATATGCCATGCAGTATGACATGGTGGAAAGAGTCATGGGTCTTCTCACCCTCTGTATTTTCTACATAGATGAAACTAAGTGATGTTATCTTTAAACTCCCTGAACCTCTGATTTTTCATTTATAAAATATAGATAGTAGCACTTATCCCCGGAAAAGGCAATGGCACCCGACTCCAGTACTCTTGCCTGGAAAATCCCATGGACGGAGGAGCCTGGTGGGCCGCAGTCCATGGGGTCACTAAGAGTCGGACACGACTGAGTGACTTCATTTTCACTTTTCACTTTCATGCATTGGAGAAGGAAATGGCAACCCACTCCAGTGTTCTTGCCTGGAGAATCCCAAGGATGGGGGAGCCTGGTGGGCTGCCGTCTATGGGGTCGCACAGAGTTGGACATGACTGAAGCGACTTAGCAGCAGCAGCAGCAGCATTATCCCATAAAGTTGCTTTGTGAATTAAAAGTTATATAGATGGTAAATTTATATACCAGTGGAAGCTTTGGTTATTTATTTCTTTATATCCAATATGTTTTTTAAAAAAAATCACAGAAAGATAATTCAAAGCCCCAAGGCAGTTCTTGATTCAGAAGTGTGTGTGTGTGTGTGTGTGTGTGTGTGTGTGTGTAATTCAATAAAGAACTAAAGCATAGATTAAAAAACAAAACTAAATTCTAATATAGTAACTGAATGATAAAGTGATTTCAGAAAAAACTATTTCTCATTTGAGTAATATACAAAATGAGTTATACTTTTAAATTAGTATTTGTAATTAAGGGGTGTGTGTGTGTATGTGAGTGATAGTTACTCTGCTGCTAAGTCGCTTCAGTCATGTCCGACTCTGTGCTACCCCACAGATGGCAGCCCACCAGGCTCCGCCATCCCTGGGATTCTCCAGGCAAGAACACTGGAGTGGGTTGCCATTTCCTTCTCCAATGCATGAAAGTGAAAAGTCAAAGTGAAGTCGCTCAGTCGTGTCCGACTCAGCGACTCCATGGACTGCAGCTCACCAGGCTCCTCCGTCCATGGGATTTTCCAGGCAAGAGTACTGGAGTGGGGTGCCATTGCCTTCTCCCGATAGTTACTCAGTCACGTCCAATTTGGTAACCCCAAGAGTGGGACTGCAGCCTGCCAGGCTCCCCTGTCCACGGAATTTTCCAAGTAGTTGTGCATAAATTTTTATTTACCTAGAAATAGATGTCCATAGCACTTAAAACCTGGAAAAATGACTCTTCAATCTCAGGCAGTAATTCACCAGAGAAAAATATACAATTCTGCTTTCAAGAGCTGTAATTGATTGTCAAGCCCAATCAAACCTATCATTTAGTCAATTTTTAGAATCGATGCTCTAAGTATAATTTTATAGTCATGTCTAAATTTGAAGTAAAATAAATTATTGTTGAATTAACTGACAATTTTCCCAGAATGATTTGAATTTAATGCTTATACTGATTGAATAAATGAATCCTTTGGCAGAGGCAGAACTCAGAAGAAATTATTATTCTTTAATCCCAGTGTTTTTCAAAATAGTAGGTCATAGCTTCAAAGGTTCCCACCACTTTCATTTTCTCAAACAGTTAACAGTCAGTGGGATGCTGACCAACCAGAAAAACTGTAGGCTTTAACTTATATCTTATCTAATGTGAGAGGCTCATCATATTGTCCTAGGCACCCTGGCAA
Organism: Cephalophus harveyi; assembly: GCA_006410635.1. Classification (NCBI taxonomy): domain Eukaryota; kingdom Metazoa; phylum Chordata; class Mammalia; order Artiodactyla; family Bovidae; genus Cephalophus; species Cephalophus harveyi. The sequence continues at coordinate 63,114 of SJYT01026439.1, read as the reverse complement.
AGAGGGAGGAGTCAAATATTTGTCTTTCACCTAATGCTAGGCTCAACAGTCCTAAAGTTCTTGAATTCCCTAGAAGGGTTAGTTAGAGAGTGTCTATCATAGACTCTTAATTCTCTAAGAAAACAATTTAAAGTGGCTTCTCATTGGCCTCATGCAAGGGTATAAGATTGATGAGAAGAAGTCTATTTAGACAGAAAGGGGTTAAGTTAGACCTGGAAACTTCCTGCAACAATTTATGTAAAATTTTTCTAAATTGAGTATGGAGTTTAAACCTAACACAGTATTTTAGATACATGAGCTCACCTCTGTGTACCCGCACTCACAAAAGTTTTACTATTATTTTAAATATACCAGAATAACAGCAACATTTATTTTTCTTCCATCTGTTCAAGACTCTGTTTAATAAATGTAATAATATGATGACCATGAAATTTTAGGCATTTTTATTACATCATGCATGCATATGTGTGTGCAAAGTCTCTTCAGCTGTGTCCGAATCTGTGTGACCCTATGGACTGCAGCCTGCCAGGCTCCTCTGTCCAAAGGATTCTCCAGTCAAGAATATTGGAGTGGGTGGCCATGCTATCCTCCAGGAGATCTTCCTGACCCAGGGATCAAACCCATGTCTCTTATGTCTCCTGCATTGGCAGGCAGGTTCTTTACCTCTAGCAGCACCTGCGAAGCCCCCGTTACATCGTAGTTCTAAATAAATGAGCATTCATTCATTATTTTGTTTAACAAAGATTTATATTTTAGCTTTAAGCCAAGCATTAAAAATAGAAATATCCAAAAGATATTCTTGTTCCCCTTATGAACATTGGTCAAGTAGGGAAACATACAAACAATATGAATAGAATATAGAGTAGATAGGGAAAAAAATCCTGTAGGTATAGCACAGGGAACTCTTCTCAAAACTCTGTAATGATTTATATGGGAAAATAATCTTAAAAAGAGTGGATATATGTGTATGTATAACTGATTCATCTTGCTGCACAACAGAAACTAACACAGTATTTTATTTTCTTTTTTGTTTTGTTTTGAACTTTTTATTCTGTATTCAGTTCAGTTTAGTTCAGTCGCTCAGTCATGTCCGATTCTTCGCGACACCATGAATCTCAGCATGCCAGGCCTCCCTGTCCATCACCAACTCCCGGAGATTACCCAAACTCATATGCATCAAGTCGGTGATGCCATCCAGCATCTCATCCTCTGTTGTCCCCTTCTCCTCCTGCCCCCAATCCCTTCCAGCATCAGAGTCTTTTCCAGTGAGTCAATTCTTTGCATGAGGTGGCCAAAGTATTGGAGTTTCACCTCAGCATCAGCCCTTCCAATGAACACCCAGGACCGGTCTCCTTTAGGAAGGACTGGTTGGATCTCCTTGCAGTCCAAGGGGCTCTCAAGAGTCTTCTCCAACACCACAGTTCAAAAGCATCAATTCTTCAGTGCTCAGCTTTCTTCACAGTCCAACTTTCACATCCATACAAGACCACTGGAAAAACTATAGCCTTGACTAGATGGACCTTTGTTGCCAAAGTAATATTTCTGCTTTATAATATGCTATCTAGGTTGGACATAACTTTTCTTCCAAGGAGTAAGCGTCTTTTAATTTCCTGGCTGCAGTCACCATCTGCAGTGATTTTGGAGCCCCAGAAATAAAGTCTGACACTGTTTCCACTGTTTCCCCATCTATTTCCCATGAAGTGATGGGACCAGAGGCCATGATCTTCATTTTCTGAATGTTGAGCTTTAAGCCAACTTTTTCACTCTCCTCTTTCACTTTCATCAAGAGGCTTTTTAGTGCCTCTTCACTTTCTGCCATAAGGGTGGTGTCATCTGCATATCTGAGATTATTGATATTTCTCCCGGCGATCTTGATTCCGGCTTGTGCTTCTTCCAGCCCAGCGTTTTTCATGATGTACCCTGCATATAAGTTAAATAAGCAGGGTGACAATATGCAGCCTTGACGCACTCCTTTTCCTGTTTGGAACCAGTCTTATTGGGTATAGCCAATTAACAATGTTGTGACAATTTCAGGTGAACAGCAAAGGGACTCAATCATACATATACATATATCCATTCTCCCCCCAAAACACTGTCCCATCCAGGCTGCCACATAATATTGAGCAGAGTTCCCTGTACTATATGGAAGGTCATTTTTGGTTATCCATTTTAAATACAGCAGTGTGTACCTGTCCATCCCAGACTCCCTAACTATCCCTTCCCATCAGCAATCATAAGTTCATTCTCTGGGTCTGTGAATCTCTTTCTGTTTTATAAGTTCATTTGTATCATTTGATTTTAGATTCTACATATAAAGGATGCCATACATTTCTCCTTCTCTGCCTTACTTCACTCAATATGACTCTCTCTATGTCCACCCACGGTGCTACAAATGGCATTATGTCATTCTTTTCAGTAGCTGAGTAATATTCTATTGTATATATGTACCACATTTTATCTGTTCCTTTGTCAATGAATATTTATGTTGCTTCCATGTCTTGGCTATTGCAAACAGTGTTGCAGTGAATATTGGGGTGCATATATCCTTTCAGATGTTTTTCTCCAGACATTTGCCCAGGAGTGGGATTTCAGTATCTCTCTCTATTTTTACTTTCTTAAGGAATCTCCATGCTGTTCTCCATAGTGGCTGCTCAATTTACATTTCCACCAACAGTGAAAGAGGGTCCCTTTCTCTCCATACCCTCTCTAGCATTCATTGTTTGTGGATTTTTTTTTTTTTTTGATGATAGCCCATTCTGGCTAGTGTGACGGGATATCTCATTGTAGTTTGGATTTGCATTTCTCTAATAATAATTAGTGATGTTAGTCTCCAAAATTTACAAACAGTTCAAGACACTTAAAAGCATCAAAACAAACAACCCACTCAAAAAATGGGCAGAAGACCTAAACAGACATTTCTCTGAAGAAAACCTACAGATGGCCAGTAGGCACATGAAAAGATGTTCAACACATTTTAAATTGACTATACTCCAATAAAAAATTAAAAAAAAAAAACTATAGGTTCACTAAGGTGGCAGAGCAAAGCATAAATTAAGATGGATTGATGGTAGAACATCTCCAAGAAAAAGAAATGCAAAAAAGCAAAATGGCTGTCTGAGGAAGCCTTACAAATAGCTGTGAAAAGAAGGGAAGAGAAAAGCAAAGGAGAAAATGAAAGATATACCCATTTGAATGCAGAGTTCCAAAGAATAGCAAGAGGAGATAAGAATGACTTCCTCAGTGATCAATGCAAAGAAATAGAGGAAAACAACAGAATGGGAAAGACTAGAGATCTCCTCAAGATAATTAGAGATATCAAGGGAACATTTCATGCAAAGATGGGCTCAATAAAGGACAGAAATGGTAGGGACCTAATAGAAGCAGAAGATATGAAGAAGAGGTGGCAAGAATACACAGAAGAACTGTACAAAAAAAATCTTCACAAACAATATAATCACGATGGTGTGATCACTCACCTAGAGCCAGACATCCTGGAATGTGAAGTCAAGTGGGCCTTAGGAAGCATCGCTACTAACAAAGCTACTGGAGGGGATGGAATTCCAGTTGAGCTGTTTCAAATTCTAGAAGATGATGCTGTGAAAGTGCTGCACTCAATAGGCCAGCAAATTTGGAAAACTCAGCAGTGGGTACAGGACTGGAAAATGTCAGTTTTCAATCCCATCCCAAAAAAGGCAATGCCAAAGAATGCTCAAACTACTGCACAATTGCACTCATCTCACATGCTAGTAAAGTCATGCTTAAAATTCTTCAAGCCAGGCTTCAGCAATACGTGAACTGTGAACTTCCAGATGTTCAAGCTGGTTTTAGAAAAGGCAGAGGAACCAGAGATCAAACTGCCAACATCCACTGGATCATGGAAAAAGCAAAGGCAGAAAGTGAAGAGGAGCTAAAAAGCCTCTTGATGAAAGTGAAAGAGGAGAGTGAAAAAGTTGGCTTAAAGCTCAACATTCAGAAAACGAAGATCATGGAATCTGGTCCCATCACTTCAGGGCAAATAGATGGGGAAACAATGGAAACAGTGGCTGACTTTATTTATGGGAGCTCCAAAATCACTGCAGATGGTGACTGCAGCCATGAAATTAAAAGACATTTACTTCTTGGAAGGAAAGTTATAACCAACCTAGCTAGCATATTAAAAAGCAGAGACATTACTTTGCCAACAAAGGTCCATCTAGTCAAGCCTATGGTTTTTCCAGTGGTTATGTATGGATGTGAGAGTTGGACTATAAAGAAAGCTGAGTGCTGAAGAATTGATGCTTTTGAACTGTGGTGCTGGAAAAGATTCTTGAGAGTCCCTTGGACTGCAAGGAGATCCAACCAGTCCATGCTAAAGGAGATCAGTCCTGGGTGTTCATTGGTAGGCCTGATTTTGAAGCTGAAACTCCAATACTTTGGCCACCTGATGCGAAGAGCTGACTCATTTGAAAAGACCCTGATGCTAGGAAAAATTGAGGGCAGGAGGAAAAGGGGGCGACAGAGGATGAGATGGTTGGATGGCATCACCTACTCAGTGAACATGGGTTTGGGTGGACTCTGGGAGTTGGTGATGGACAGGGAGGCCTGGCATGCTGCGGTTCATGGGGTCGCAAAGAGTCGGACACGACTGAGTGACTGAACTGAACTGATGGTAGAGTAGAAAATATTGAAGAGTCTTTAGCTTATGGTTCTAAGGTGGAGATTATGAAGCCCCAGAAGGCAATAGCAGTGAATCGGGAGCTATCACCTGAAAGTAACAACACTGGTGATAATCATGACAGTAAAAGTTAACACTGAGTGCTCACTCTTTGCCAGGTAACATTCTACAATCTTTATATGTAGCACATTTAGTGCTCAGAATAACCCCAAGGTGTTTATTCAATTTTTATTTCCATTTTACAAATGTAGAAACTAAGACAATGAGCAGTCAGGTATCTTCCCCTGGCTCACACCAATAGTAAGTAGAAGCCCTGTCAAGCTGAAATTCAAATTCAAACGAGGACTCTAGAGTCTTGTCTTCATAACTAAGAAAACTATGGAAAATAAAGAGTAACATGAGTCCTAGATGTTTCTCTTAGATGATTCCATGGATGGTATGCAAGTATTGAAAGTCTAACTTGAGGAGAAAGAGCACGATGGGAGTGGAGGGAAGAGATAATTAATTTTTTTCTTGTTCAATTTGGGAGTCTTGTAGGAGATCAGTGGAGTAGACTGCTCTTAGAAACAGGAATTTTAGCCAGAAAGAGGGTCGAAAATGATATAGATATTTGGAAGGCATTGTACTGAAGTCATAAACTCACCCAAGAGTGAGTGGAGTCAAAAAAGACTCCAGAATGAAGCTAGGGATTTAAATCAGTATTGCGCAGACAGAGGAAAGTGACTGTTGGACTGTACCCTGAAGGCCTACAAGCCTTGTAGTTGCCCAGCCTGGAGAGCAAAGAAACAATCTAGAAACAGCAACATCCATGGTTTACTGGACAGAGGATCTTACCTGGCTGAAGCAAAGCGTCTTGAAACAACACCCTGCTGTGTAAGCAGGCGGTGGTAGGGACATGGCAGAATCACTACTCCAGGGAGAAAGAAGATACCACTTATAAGGGGAATTCACGTCCCCTGGCCCCTCAGTTACCAGGGAAACCAATGGCTGGGGTAAACACAAAGGTACTTACTGATTAACCCTTATAATTAAGATGAGCGGAGAGTCAAGTAAGTGACTGGTCAAGCAGGGCTGTATAAAAAGCAAGATAATAGCCATCTTGAGTGGCCTGACCATATGATGAGCTGGCAAAGAATTCTAAATCAAAATGGTCAGAAAAGAGTTTTCAAATGAGGAGGCAGTGGAGATGTGGAGGGGTTCAAGGGAGTGTGAATATCATGCATAGATCAAGTAAAATGAGGAATGAAAGGTGATGCTTCTTCTTCTTGCATCTCCTGCATTGGCAGGTGGATTTTTTACCACTGCACCACCTGCCTGTCAGTGCAGGAGATGCAAGAAATTTCAGTTCAATCCCTGGGTCAGGAAGATCCCCGGGAGAAAGAAATGATAATCCACTCCAGTATTCTTGCCTGAAGAATTCCACGGACAGAGGACCCTGGTGGGCTACAGTCCTTGGTGTCCCGGAGTTGGACATGACTGAGCTACTGAGCAGCACAGGGCAGCAAGAGCAATTTCAGGAGAAAATTAAGATTTTAGTTAGCTCAATAGTAATCCTAAGTGTCTGAATAAGTAACTAAATGTTTGAAATGGCACAGACGACAGGCCAGTTACTTTACATGGTGATAAAGAGGTTAAAAAATGAACACAATATCTTTTCAGTGCTCTACTTTGAGTATACAATCCTGCTCATGAATTTCTATGCTCATCTTTGCTATCTCTATCAGTACTTTGTACCTGTCCTGAATCAAAATATGTTATGTAATCAAGTACCTATGTCAAATTATAGAAAGCAGTTAAACAATCAGATGCAAAGAACCAATTCATTGGAAAAGACCCTGATGCTGGGAAAGGTTGAAGGCAGGAGGAGAAAGGGATGACAAAGGATGAGATGGTTGATGGCATCACTGACTCAATGGACATGGATTTGGGTGGACTCTGGGAGCTGGTGATGAACAGGGAGGCCTGGTGTGCTGCAGTCCATGGTCACAAAGAGTTGGACACGACTGAGCAACTGAACTGAACTGAAACAATCAGAAGCAGTAATGCTATGAAAAACAAAACAAAACAAATAAAAACAAAAATGTTAAATTCATGAAAGGAATTGCAAGGATAAAGTTAAGCAAGTCAGGTAATCATTTAAAACCATCAAATTTTTTTTTTCTATACATCTGTGTCTCTTTTGCTGTCTCGCATACAGGGTCATCATTGCCATCTTTCTAAATTCCATATAGAAGGAATGATGCTGAAGCTGAAACTCCAGTACTTTGGCCACCTCATGCGAAGAGTTGACTCATTGGAAAAGACTCTGATGCTGGGAGGGATTGGGGGCAGGAGGAGAAGGGGACGACTGAGGATGAGATGGCTGGATGGCATCACGGACTCGATGGACATGAGTCTGAGTGAACTCCGAGAGATGGTAATGAACAGGGAGGCCTGGCGTACTGCAATTCATGGGGTCGCAAAGAGTCGGACACGACTGAGCGACTGAACTGAACTGAACTGAACTGATTGGTGTTTTTCTTTCTGGCTTACTTCACTCTGTATAATAGGTTCCAGTTTCATCCATCTCATTAGAACTGATTCAAATGAATTCTTTTTAATGGCTGAGTAATACTCCATTGTGTATATGTGGAGTATGAATCCATGGTGGATTCATATCAATGTATGGCAAAACCAATACGGTATTGTAAAGTAAAATAAAGTAAAAATAAAATTAAAAAAATAATAATTAAAAAAATAAAAATAAATAAATAAAATAAAATAAAACCATCAAATTTATTCAAGCCAGATTATTTATCTCTCTATAGGCTCTCAACCCTAAGAAATCACTGAGTGTTAGAAACTGAGCAGAGAAGGAAATCAAGGCTTTGGGAACTAAAATAATCTGCCAAAAGTCACCCAGCTTTTCCTGGCAGAATATAAATTGGAACACATCTGCTGATTGCAGTGTTAGTGTTTGTTGGCGACACTATACCAAGTCCTTACGGACTCTGTAGTCTAAATCATTTGAACTTGTACCTGAAAACTCCAAATACCTCAGTAAGTCAACTACGTTAAATATTTATACATAGACTGATATATGAATTGAAGCATTTGATCATGTTTATGACTAAATAAACTACTGAATATGCTACAACTCTTTATTATTATTCTTGCACCTAGTAGGTAAAATCAACTTGCAGGAAGCAAATGGGCCCACCAGGGTAAAGCCACTGGAGATTCATTCTCTTTTGACCAAAATTCCAAGATTAATGGAATCTAGAAAGATGGTATTAATCAATTCATTTGCAGGGCAGCAATAAAGAAACAGATACAGAGAACAGATCTATGGACTCAGGGGGTGGGAAGGAGAGAGAGGGTGAGATGTATGGAGACAGTAACATGGAAACCTACAATACCATATGTAAAATAGATAGCCAATAGGAATTTGCTGTATGAGTCAGAGAACACAAACAGGGGCTCTGTATCAACCTAGAGGGGTGGTATGGGGAGTGAGATGGGAGGCATGTTTGGAGGGAGGCTGCTGCTGCTACTGCTGCTAAGTCGCTTCAGTCGTGTCCGACTCTGTGCGACCCCACAGACGGCAGCCCACTGGGCTCCGCCATCCCTGGGATTCTCCAGGCAAGAACACTGGAGTGGGTTGCCATTTCCTTCTCCAGTGCATGAAAGTGAAAAGTGAAAGTGAAGTCGCTCAGTCGTGTCTGACTCAGCGACCCCATGGACTGCAGCCTTCCAGGCTCCTCCGTCCATGGGAGTTTCCAGGCAAGAGTACTGGCATGGGTATTCCTATGGCTGATTCTTGTTGATGTTTCACAGAAAACAACAATTCCATAAAACAATTACCATTCAATCAAAAATAAAGAAAGTGGCAAAAAAAAAAAAAAAATAGCAGGGCAATTAAGGGAGGAGGCTGGACCCTGCGCAGACCACATATTTCTTGTTCCCCAAATCAGGAGACATCCTAGACCATACACGTGCAGAAAATGCTCCTTGGAGGCCAAAGGGGAGTCATGTCAAGGGATGTTCTACCCAGATGCCTTTTCAGTAGGCATCATGTCACACATGGGGGGATCCTGAAGTGAAGTGAAGTGAAAGTCGCTCAGTCGTGTCTGACTCTCTGTGACTCCATGGACTATACAGTCCACGGGATTCTCCAGGCAAGAATACTAGAGAGGGTAGCCTTTCCCTTCTCCAGGGGATGTTCCCAGCCCAGGGATCAAACCGGGATCTCCTGCACTGGAGGCAGATTCTTCACCAACTGAGCTATCACGGAAGCCCTGGAAGGATCCGGAGATACACCAGATGACTGTGAACCAGGTAAATCAGAATGATTGGAAACCCAGAAGAAACACCCCATAAAAGTGATTCAAGCTATTACTATGAGTGACCCAGCAACTCAGGGACTCTCCCTCCGAGTCTATCCACAGCTACTGTACTGTTTTTCCTCCTAATAAATACTTCACATGCTTCACTACTTTCTTTGTGGAAATTCCTTTCCAAGAGCCAGGGACCTTGACACTGACCACTGTTCTAGTGGCTCGGATCTGGTTCTTTCACCGCCACGACCCAGCCCAATCTCAGGTTGGGAACCAAGCCCTGATCCAAGCCGTTGCAGGCCCAGGCCACCTGAGATCAATCTGTTAATTAATAAAATGAGTACTCTCAAAGAAGATGTCTATTTCCAAGGAGTGTTCAAAAAGATAACACTTTACCATTAGTTTCTTCACATTTTGGCACAGAGTTTATCCTCTATACGGAGCTGAGCAAAACCTGCCAAAGAAGAATGATCTCAAGGACTGGAAATTTTCCTCCTTCACAATGTAAATATGTCTATGGGTAGGGGTTTGGGTGGACTCCAGAAGTTGGTGATGGACAGGAAGGCCTGGCATGCTGCGGTTCATGGGGTCACAAAGAGTTGGACACAACTGAGCGACTGAACTGAACTGAGGCCTTATATTCCTTCATAATGTATCATCCAAGAGTGCTTCTGAATTCTCTAAAAAAAAAAGAAAGAGTACCTGAAATTTAGGGAAACTAGGTTATTTTGATCAAACATTTGCTTCCAAAGAAAGGAAGGAGGAGAAAGAATCCAACACTTAAAACTTTTACATTTTTTAAAAAGTGATATCACTATATATGTGATGTAGTCTATGACTGTATATGACCATGCTAGTTAGTCCAAAGAAGCCGATGTTTTTGTTCTGTGTACTTCTCTGTATTTCAATTAAAATCTTCATTTTTAAAACTGGAATAAGCAGAAACCACTGCAATTGCTATTGTGAAAGTGAAAGTCACTCTTCGGGAGTCCATGGACTGCAGCCTGCCAGGCTCTTCTGTCCATGGAATTCTCCAGGCAAGAATACTAGTGCGGTAGCCATTCCCTTCTCCAGGGGATCTTCCCAACCCAGGGATTGAGCCCAGGTCACCCACATTGCAGGCAGATTCTTTACCATCTGAGTCACCAGGGAAGCCAAAGAATACTGAAGTGGGTAGCCTATCCCTTTGCCAGGGGATCTTCCTGACCCAGGAAATGAACCAGGGTCTCTCGCATTTCAGGCGGATTCTTTACCAGCTGAACAACCAGGAAAGTCCATAATTGCTATTGTACAGAAGTAAAATTTGCCATCCCAAAATGTGTCCCTTTGGCATGAGAATTAATTCAGGCTGATTATGTTTAAGAAACAGAAGACTCAGAAAGTCTTCCTTTTATCTTCCCCTTCACTGCCTAAAGAATCTAAACAAAGGGCCAGAATAGAGTTATCACTGAAATATCTATAAGAAATATGGGCCATGTATGGTGGGGGGCAATGGTGATCAGAGTCCACTCTGTGTCCCAGTCTCTGCACACCCCAGCAAATACTTGTTTACTAAACATTGTACGGGCTCAGAGGTTAAAGCGTCTGCCTCCAATGTGGGAGACCCGGGTTCGATCCCTGGGTCGGGAAGATCCCCTGGAGAAGGAAATGGCAATCCACTCCAGTATTCTTGCCTGGAGAATCCCATGGACGGAGAAGCCTAGTATAGGGCTTCCCTGGTGGCTCAGAGGTTAAAGCGTCTGCCTCCAATGTGGGAGACCCGGGTTCGATCCCTGGGTCGGGAAGATCCCCTGGAGAAGGAAATGGCAATCCACTCCAGTATTCTTGCCTGGAGAATCCCATGGACGGAGAAGCCTAGTAGGTTAAAGTCCATGGGGTCACAAAAGAGTCGGACACGACTGAGCGACTTCACCTTACCTTACCTTAAACATTGTACGGGGAGGCCTGGCGTGCTGCAGTTCATGGGGTCGCAAAGAGTCAGACGTGACTGAGCAACTGAATTGATTGATTGAAACATTTGCTTTCCCATCACCATGTGAATTACTTTCCTCTCCTCTGAAGTCCCAAACCACTGCCTGCCCACCCACCCGCACCCCACCCCACCCCTACCACCACCAAGTCTTCATTGGTCTTCAGATGAAAATGATATTTAAGGTGAGTGTTTCAGCTATTTTGGTGGTTCGATCCCTGGGTTGGGAAGATCCCCTGGAGAAGGAAATGGCAACCCACTCCAGAACTATTGCCTGGAAAATCCCATGGACAGAGGAGCCTGGTAGGCTACAGTCCATGGGGTCGCAAAGAGTCGGACACGACTTCACTTTCACTTTCACTTTCACTCAGTTTTCCTAGGTCTCTCCCATGTGTATATGTTATTAAACTGTGTTCAATTTTCTCCTGTTAATCTGCCCCATATCAATTTAATTCTTAGACCAATCAGAAGAACCTAAAAGGGCAGAGGAAAATTTCTTCCTCCCTAACATTGTGACTGAAGTTTGAATTTTAAGACTCCTTAATATAAGTCATGAAGTAAAACTTTTTCATTCCTAAAATGCAAGCGAAATTTTTAAACTAAAAAAAAAAAAAAAATATGGATAAGCATTTTGGTGGTTTTATCACTGAAACAAAGGTATTTTATTTAGGTAAAGAAAATGAATCATTTTTGCTAAGAATATAGTCACTATTACTCATTAAAATCTCTTAGATTGACAACAAGCTCAGAACCAAGAGACACAAATCACTTTAGAGGATTAGGGCTAGCAGTTAGTAAAATTAATTGTCAGGAATGACTTGGGAGGATCTGAAAAATAAGAAAATCTGCATTAAGATCAATTATAAAAAATGGCCAGGTAAGTAAAACTTACAAAGGCCAGGGGTCGGGCTTATCACAAACAAGAATCTATATTGGAATTTGGGAGTCAGAATTTCTCAGCAAACTTGTAATTTCAAAATGTCAAATTGGAAACTTTTGCTCCAAAATAGCTCTTCTGGGGAAAGAATTATGAGTTATAATGCCTAAAAAAGAGCTATTACTTTCAGGTATGTCATTTGTTGAATAAATAATAAAGTGTCTCCTTGGGATGAATTGTTGCCCTAGAAAGGTTTTGCGTTGCATTTTAGAAATCCTCATTTTTTTCCTGAGGCATTTGTGTTCCTGATGTGCTCAATTAAAAAAGGCTGAGGACAGCAAGTTACTAGAGAAATGCAGGTCTACTTCACTTAGTTATCTTACCCAACGCAGTTTAGGAGAGATACTCCAGGAAATCTCTTCATCCACATATTTTCATTATTTCATCTTTCAAGATAAGAGGAATGAGGAGAAATTAACCAAGAGAAATGAAAAATATCCATGTATACAACCTATATATGTATGCCATGGGTAAAGACCAGCCAAGGCCAATCATATTTAGAGAACTTGATGCCAACCCAGCAGGAATGTTCCCTAGAATGAAGCCCTAGACTGTTCCAGGTATTTCTCTGGTGTTCTCAGGGTCCCTTTTTTCTTCCCTCACAGTGTTCATTTCTCTTCTCAAACCCTGCCTTCCTGGCTTCCAGTGATCTAAGATTTCATACTACCTATCCACTTACCCCGCCCCCACCTCCAAGTATATCCGGGATTTTCCACTGAGAACTTCTTCTATTTAGTAAGTATAGCCTTTTTAATAGAAGAGGTTTACTAACCGAATACATTGTGAATATATCTCCATGTGAAACAAACCATATAAAGTGAATTATCAGCTAAAAATTCTTCTCTGAGGTAATTTGAAACCAAAGTCAGATTTGGCTGAAGTACAGAAGATCTAGTTTTCTTTAACCTGAAAATATGTAGTAGTTGAATTCCACAGAAGGATTTGGCAATGCAGTAATATGTTTCTAACCAGGGCCTAATTTCTTGCTATTACCAGCGGTTTCTGGTCAAAGTATTACAGTCAGCACATTGTAGAAGACATCTGGGAGAGGAGCTTACTGAGTGTCAAACTGCAATTGAAATTTCATTCCTGGTAGCCTATCTGCACATATCTCTAAAGGCATCCTAGTTCTGACACTGTGCTAAACACAAACAAAGGAGGAATCAGAGTAGAAAAGCAATCTGTATCCATGGTTTGTTTTCAAACTGGCTTTCTCCACTTGAGCGAACAAACCAACATACAATCAGAACAAATGCTGCCCAGAGAAAGGAGTGAAATTTAAGATATCATCCAGTGCAGCAAACTCAAAAAAGTAACATTCACAAACCATTTTTAAAGCCTATAATTTGTGCTAGAATGATTCAGAGTGACGGGCCTTTCATACAGCTGAGCCTGGATATTATACCAGGATTCAGCCTTTTCTTTTACTTTCTCAAGGCCTCCGAAAGCTAACTGGCTGCACTGGGGCTCCACGTAGCTGTTCACTGACTTCTTTTTAAAGCACCTAAGGCTCAGAAGCCTATTAGGAGCCAGCAAGGCGCAAAGACTCAAGGAAGCCAAGATGAATAAGCCATGGTTCCTGACCCCTAGACTGCTTGTATTCAAATCTGGGTACACATATTTGCTAATGATTTGAATTTGAGCAAGTTATTTGATCACTTTAAGCCTCAGTTTTCAGATTCTTAAAACACACACAAAAAATAGCATCTATTTTTAGGAGTTGTTGAATGATGGTATGAGGTGAGATGCAGACCAAGTGTTTGGCACGGCACCTGCCCCATAGTGAGTACTTAGTGTGTACATTACTATCAGGGTCAATTCTATACCTGATACACAGTACATAGTCTTTTATCCCGGAAAATACTATTACATAAAAGGGGCAGCACTACAGACTTTTAAAATTATTATTTTAACTTATGCCTCTTTAAATGTAGAAAGTAAAATGTATACAGGCTATCTGTTATGTCTAAAATCCTTTTTCTTTAAACAGCCCATTCTGGTAAAGCTTTCCTAATGATAATATTCTGTTCATTACTGAATTGGTTGTAGAACAAATCTAAATCTGTAGGTTATAATTTTGAAAATCACAGCTCAGATAAAATTGCTTTTTATTGATTTTTTAAAAAAGAAAACAGCATCATATAATTTTAATTTTCTGCAATAGCCTTAGTAACCTAGAGTTTAACAATGCCACATGACATCTTTTAAAACTTAAAATAAAGATCTATTGATTTGTTCACTTGCTCTTTTACTATAAGAAAGCAAAGACTCTAACTGCAAGTAAATTTCAGCTGTAGACTCTGAAAATAAGATTTTGGTTAAAACATGCAGATATTATCAATTTTTTCTATATTTTCTAAATATAGGCTGTTAAGTTGTCAAACCATCAATTTGCCATATTTAAAAATAATTTGTATTTATGATACAACATTCAATATTTTAGAGGGATAAAACTTAGAGTTACAAGTGTTAAAGGAAATTTGAAAAAGTTATGAAATGATATTAAATATTGGTATCTAAGTGGAAGAGTAGAATCTTTGATTCTAGTATCTTTACTTCATTATAATCATTTTTTTTAACTTCTACAGGAAACATAGCCCAATATGAGATTATACAGTGGGGCCCAAAATATATTACTTGGTTTGGAAACCTTTGTTTGCTCCCTTGAACTGAGTACCAGGAAGCATATCTAAACAGGTTTTAAATGAAAATGACCTCTTTTAACACACTCATCAATCATTTTAGCATCCAATTCAGTTCATGGTTGGTACATTTGTGATGATACATGCTTTTTCTTAAATGTTTTATTAAAATTTTTATTTAATAATACTGTGGTGTTGGAGAAGACTCTTGAGAGTCCCTTGGACTGCAAGGAGATCCAACCAGTCCATTCTGAAGGAGATCAACCCTGGGATTTCTTTGGAAGGA